>CM035095.1:23606699-24206699 GCA_020205505.1 Panax japonicus
TTGCCATATATATATATTCCGGATCCTATCCGGACTACCGCACTTTCTTAAAATGCAACTTTTTTTTTACTTACTGTACATACATTTTTTGATATAAGTATCCAAATCACGCCCAAAACACTATATTATGTAAAAATTCAAGTTCCATAATTATTAATTTTTTTTAGTTGTTCTACAAAAAAAATATTAATTTGGGTCCGCATTTTATCAGGTCCAGACTCCTTTTTTTGGTATAAGTATCCAAATCACGCCCAAAACACTATATTATGTAAAAATTCAAGTTCCATAATTATTAAAAAAAAATTAGTTGTTCTACAAAAAAAAATTAATTTGGGTTCACATTTTATCAGGTCCGGACTTCCGAACCTGATCCATCTTGTATATATATATATATATATATATCGGACTGAAAAGAATAAACCGGTTATAGCGACGATTTTTTCTATCATTATATCATAAAAAATCGATTTTCTATGCTATAACTGTTGGTTATTCTCCAAAATTTCTGTAACCCCCATTTAGAGTTAATACCTAGCCTTTATGTTTTCTGTAACCCCCGTTTCAATTCCAACATAAACCTTATTTATATCTTATTGTAACTCCCAAGCGTTTCCTTATAAGGGTGATTGTTCTTTAGAAAAATAAGAGTTTTTACTTTCATGTGAAAAGATATACACAAATAACAACTTTATTCTTCTTCTCCCTATTATCTCTGTGTATCCTATTCTTCTCGATATATTCAATTCTTATACTCTGTTAATTGGGCAATCCACAAAGACAAGTCCAAAGCCTCCTTCCGTGAGTACACACGATCGGAGACTTCGCCGTTGAATCCTGGAGAGTGGCCGCCGGCAGCCCATTTGTACCATGATTATTATCAGTGGGGGCGAAATCACTTTTTAGGACAGTAGCTACGCTACGCCTCGGTTTTCCAGCTAAGTTGTTCCAATTTATTTATATTATTCGTCTTGTTAATTGCTATATTTTCCAACAATCTAAAAAGTGATTTTATAAAACAAAGCTCCTCAATATTTTTTGGATTGTAGAATGATTGATATAGTGATAAGCAATTTCAGACAACTAATGCTCTCTGACTTGTTAATAAGCTACATATACAGCCTTTTAAATTTATGTATTACATTCTCTGTAGCACTACTTCAAATTTAGTATATTGTAAAAAAAAAAATATTTTGTAATAACCGTTCCAGTAATGTATGTCATTAAACCAAATCAGTTCGATTTTTTTTTAATATCTATGATTATGGCATGATGTTGACTTTGTTGTCATGCGATGGTGTTATGTGCAACAATATCTTTTCTGTGATGAGTTGAACTGGCAGAAAAATCTATTAACAAGAATACATGTTTTAGTTAGTGTACATATAATTTTATATCATTTACTTTATCAATTTAGTAGGGTTGTATATTACACAATCTGAATATTTGTTTTCATGGTTCTGCATATGGCGGAGTACTCTGTTCAGTTTTCGTCTGTGATTTATGTGCCTGAGGAACATTCTATTACCTCTCAATGTTCTGCTAACATGATATCTATAACAGATCTAAGATGTCAATATCTTTTTAAGACTAGCATGATTATATTTTACGTGGTCAACTCAGTTTTGATCAAACTGTAACCTTACCTTCTTAAGTTGTAGCAAAATAAAAATTAAGGAACAAGAGGGGCGGGAGCAGTGGTAGGAATTAAGGTAGAATAAGAGTGTGCATTGTTCACAATATCTTGTTTGTCACTATCTGACACTTGTGATATCAGAAGAAATGTAGACTATTCTTATCACATTTCAATATATGAATTTGCAGTTGCATAATGGCTTGTTCTTATTCTTGAGAAGGTGTAGTTTTCTATAAGGCATTTACATTTTTTTTCTGTAACACATGGTTTAGATATTATGTATTCTTATCTTTCCTCCTTTGTGGCTTCGGCCATACTGATGAGTCATCATCTAAGAATTTGGTTGCAAGTTTTCCTGGTAATCTGTGAGGACGGTGTGCTGTGGGCTGCCACAGTCTTATTTTAAACTTCTGATATGAGTTTATAGTTCTTATAGATTTCAGAGTATATGGCCAAAGAGAGAGAGTTATTTGTAGTATTTTTTACAGGCATGAGATTTGGTATCTTGATTTTCAATGTGAATCTTATTAATGAGGTGTCTCAAAAAGAAAGTCTGAGTCTTATTATTGGCATAAAATTAATATTTCCACTGAAGTTTTGAGAAATTAATATATTAGGGTAATTTTTGTTATTCTCTAATTTAGTTATGCAATAGTTAATTAATTGTGATAATTTGCACGATCTTCAGAAAAATTCCAGAAAATTACAATAATCTTTGGTGATAATAAGATACTGTTGTAAATTTTATGAAAGTATTTTAATGTGTTTATAACATACTTGGAATATTAATTGAGTAATATTGTATGTTATTTAATTCATTTGTTAATATTTTTGAAATATTAATTGTTGGTACTTGTAATTAAATTATAATGTTGTAATAACACATGTACCCTTGTTCCTAATGAGGTAATTTAGGTTTTAATAATTTTATTGAATTATTCCATAAATTCACGTCTTATGAGCTGAAAGTTTAATGGTAAATAATTGAACATTTATATGGATTGTGTTTCCTAAGCCTGACGAAGTCTTTCTTCTATTTTTATATATGTTCTATTATTTTATGTTAATTTGGTTCATGTGGCAAAGATGGTGAACAATGGGTATAATTCTAGATATACTCAAATCTATCTCATTGTTTTTAAAAGATGAAGCGGAAGAAATGTTTATTAAATAAAATTGAGGCTGAAAATTAGTTAGAAAGGAAAAATAGATTGAAAACTTAAAGATATGGTGAATGTCATGTTAATTAGCTTCTAATATGTAGGGAGAAGTTTGCCTTTCTGAATAATTAACTTTTAATAGAGTTCCACATAAAAGGATAAACTTTTTACCATGTCAATTATGGAAGGAACGTGCACCTAACTTGGTATCTTAAAATGTGGGGGTGTCTAGCTAAAGTAGCTATACCAGAATTTAAAAAAAAAGAAAAAGAAAAAGAATAAATTGGGCATAAACAATAGTTTGTATATTTACTGGATATGTTTCAAACAGTGTTGCATAGAGATTTTTGATAACTGGAGATGAACCTAAAACTTATGAAGAAGCAATAGAATCATTTGATGCAATCTTTTGAAAAGATGTTATTAATAGTGAACTAGAATTCATTATGAGTAATCATACATGAGAGCTAATTATTTTGCCTAAAAGATGTAAATCTATTGAGTATTTAAAAAGAAGTTAAAAGTTGATAGATCTATTGATAATTTTTAAAGTAAGTTTTTCAGTACTTGTTGTTATGTGCTAATGTTCAGCATTATGTGAAATTCTTGTGAATTATTTTAATGTGCACTTCGTGCAACAATGTGATAATAAATGTTAATAGTATGTTGATGATTTAAGTTAATTGTTCTATGTGAACTATAGAAATGCGAAGTATGAGCATTATGGAGCATGTATCAGATGTCAAGCATGTATAAATGTACAATATGAGAAAGATGAAACATGTATAAAATGCGAATTATACATAAGATGTGAAGCATGAGAAATGTGATATATGCATGAGATATAAAAGCATAAAAATTGTGATGTGATTATTTATTTATATGTGGAAGATTTGCTAATATTTGGTACTGATGAGAAAGTTGTGAAAACTGTTAAACATTTTTTTTTATCTTTGACATGAAAAACAAACTTGATTCTTGGCATGAGAATTAATAAAAATGCACATGGTTTTTTTTTATCTTAGTCTCATTATGTGGAATTCTTAAGAAATTTAATTTCTTTAATGAAGAGCCATTAGGAACACCTTGTGACTCTAGTGTGTGCATTTAAAGAAAAATAAAGGGGATTGGTATTGCACAAATTGAAGATGCCAGAATCATTGATAGTGTAATGTACTTAATGAATTGTACTCGACCTGATGTTGAATATTTCATTAGTAGACTTAGCAGATATACGCATAATCCTTCACAAGTTCATTGGAATGCATTGTCACGTCTAATGAGGTATTTAAGAGGAACAGTTAATGTAAGTGTACATTTTTCTGATAATCCTAATGTTTTTGAAGGATATTGTGATGCTAATTGGGTATCTGCTAATGATGAAACAAGCTCCACTAATAGATGTGTTTACTTTAAGTGGATGAGTTGTCTTTTGGAGATCTGCTAAACAAACTTGTACTGTTAAATCTATTATGAAACCTGAATTTATTGCATTAGAATTGACAGGTACAGAAGCAGAGTGACTGAGGAATTTATTGAGACATAATAATTCCTTCTATATCTCTGCATTGTGATTCTCAAGCTGCCATTGAACAAGCAATGAACCATGTGTATAATGGGAAATACAGAGACATATTCGCTTGAGACATAATATTGAATGAGAACTGATCAGTATATGGTGTTATTTCCATGGAATTTGTGAGGTCTGAAAAGGCTTACAAAGGGATTAATTAAAAAGAGTGTCCAAGAAGCATCCAGAGGGATGGGACTATTGCCAACATTTTGAGTAAGTAATACGCGATGGAAACCCAACCCATGTGATTGGAGATCCCATGAATTGGGTTCAATGGGTAATAACAAGTCACGTAATTACTTAATTATAGCACTACAATTATTTATATCCCTTCTTGTGTGCATGTGGTGCTTACTGACAAATTGTGAAAGGATGAATCGTATAGATTCTTAATGAAACTCATAGCCCTAAAGGGTGGTGTATGTCAGTATACACTTGATGGGTTCACCTATATAAAGGTGGAAGTGTAGGCCGCTTCCTATGAGAGTCTTTGGCATACTCTCTAGAGCTTTTATGAAAATCTGGGACATGGCGCATGGCCTAGAACGCGCCCAACCGCGGACTTGTGTGGATTCAGGATTTAAGATATGTGTGCAAGCTAAATTGATTGTATCACAGATAATAGGTTCAAGAATATAATTCACCTATAATCTACAGTCATGAGCTTGTTCCACTAAGTGTCGATTCAAACCCATAAGGTATCGACGTTATGTATCTAAAATCCATTGCCCTTCTCACTTCTTTTTCTTCTCTCTGATAATTTTGGATCATGTGGGGGATTGTTGGTTATTCTCCAAAATTTCTGTAACCCCCATTTAGAGTTAATACCTAGCCTTTATGTTTTCTGTAACCCCCGTTTCAATTCCAACATAAACCTTATTTATATCTTATTGTAACTCCCAAGCGTTTCCTTATAAGGGTGATTGTTCTTTAGAAAAATAAGAGTTTTTACTTTCATGTGAAAAGATATACACAAATAACAACTTTATTCTTCTTCTCCCTATTATCTCTGTGTATCCTATTCTTCTCGATATATTCAATTCTTATACTCTGTTAATTGGGCAATCCACAAAGACAAGTCCAAAGCCTCCTTCCGTGAGTACACACGATCGGAGACTTCGCCGTTGAATCCTGGAGAGTGGCCGCCGGCAGCCCATTTGTACCATGATTATTATCAGTGGGGGCGAAATCACTTTTTAGGACAGTAGCTACGCTACGCCTCGGTTTTCCAGCTAAGTTGTTCCAATTTATTTATATTATTCGTCTTGTTAATTGCTATATTTTCCAACAACGACAGAAAAAATCGCCGTTATAATCTGTTCGTTCTTATTCACTCTTTCCAGTTCGTTGAAGAAACGGACTGTATAAGTATCCAAATCACGCCCAAAACACTATATTATGTAAAAATTCAAGTTCCATAATTATTAATTTTTTTAGTTGTTCTACAAAAAAAAAATTAATTTGGGTCCGCATTTTATTAGGTCCGAACTCCCGGACCTGATATATATATATATATATATATATATATATATATCGGACTGAAAAAAGCGAACCGGTTATAGCGACGATTTTTTCTATCATTATATCATAAAAAATCGATTTTCTATGCTATAACGACGGAAAAAATTACCGTTATAATCGGTTCGTTCTTATTCACTCTTTCCAGTTCGTTGAAGAAGCGGATTGTATATAATTTGAAAGCATTTTAATAGAATGTGAGAATATATATACTTGTAAAATTTCAGAATATATATATAGTGGTGTACGTCTCAAGTCAACTTACAACTACATCGACGGTCAATAGACGGCCAGGGTGGCGTGGAAGGACGTACAATGTGCGAAAGTGACAGTAAAGCTGACTGATTCGAAACCATAAATACGACGTCGCCGTGCAGGACAAACCAACCCCTTGTAATAACCGACTGGATTAGGAGGAGGAGGGTTATTAGTTTTATTATGGTGGCTGGCTTGTGTATGGGGACGTGTTTACACCATCATTGTCAACGTCAATTTCTTTGACTAAACACATTTCAATTTGTGGGACCCACCTCTTCTTATACACGTCAGTGCAAATCAGAGTTTCTCATTTGCTGATAAAACACCTTCCATGTCGGCAAAGCCCATACTACACTTGAGGAAATACAAGTATTCGTACCTCATATTTTGTATTTTTTTCTCATAAACCACCACCACCACCACCACCAAATCCTCTTTAATTACTCTTAAATCCGTCGTATTAAGGTTAAGGTCTGTCTGGTCCGACACCGGTTGTCATGTCGGACCAGACAGACAGACAGACCGACTCATTCAAGTTTAATCAATATTAAAACATCAACAAATGAAAATACTTCATTATCTAAACAAACCTATAAACCTCTAAATATTGATAGGATTTTGTATTTTTAGTCTAGGAATTAATAAAGAAAGATCTTCCGGCCGGAACATCATATGTGGTAAGATTAAACCCATAAGCTTTTAATTAAGGGTCCTCCCAAATTTAAATTTAAATTTAAAATTGTGCAAAGGGGGCCTCTCGTTTGAAATTTAGTTTGGTTCAATTGTCTTATATGTATGTATTAGTGGGGACATGCATGAAAGTGAAAGGCTATACAATTAATATTAATATATTATATTATACTCCAATTAATCAATCTTTGCTGTATTAAGAAATTAAATGGGATCTGGTAAAGACGAAAGAGACACTTGGGTCTCAATCAGTGCTATCAAACATCAGCTTAGCCATAACTTAAATTCGATTAATTAGCGGCTTGTAAAGCCGTTAATAAAATAATTAATTATTTCCTACGTTATTAATACTAGTACTATAATATAGCTAGCTGCCTATCTTGAGCTACCTGAAGACTTTGCATTATTTATAATCTATATTATACTACTATTGTTACTATTAGAGCAGAAATGATAAATATAAATTTAATGATCGATCCATACTTTTATAATAATTATTATTATATTGTTTCTAGACCAACTTGTAAATCCAAGATTATTAATTTATCCCTAATAGCTTATAAATATTATATATAGCAGCAGATCCTAGGTTAATTCTCAAACATTCATGTATATATATAGTTGTATATTCTGATTTTTTTATTGTAAAGATTCCGAATTAGGTTTGAAAATCAATGTAAATTTCATATCGACGTTGAGCCTTGTGCCAGGCTTTGTTTCTGTGGATATATTCTCTCTACTCTACAAGACTACAAGTCTAGCTACAACCCTATCTATACAGCATTATATAAACCCTTGCTATATATATATATATATATATATATAGGGACCGGATCAGGTCCGGGAGTCCGGATTTTAATAAAATCCGGACCTTTTTTTTTTTTTTTTTTTTTTTTTTTTGAAACATTAAAAAAAAAAAAAATTATGGAATTGGAATTTTTACATTATACAGTGTTTTGGGTGTGATTTGGATGCCTATAACGAAACATGTCTGTACAGTCTGGGCAGACTGTACATACATTGGTTGGTGTGGGTGTTAAAAACACACCCAAAATACTGTATTATTGAAAAATTTCAGTTCCATAATTTTATTTTATTTTTTTAGTTCTACAAAAAAAAAAAAAAAAAAAAAAAATTTTGGGTCCGGATTTTGGGTCCTGTCCGGACTCCCGGATAGGATCCATTCTGTATATATATATAGAGAGAGTCCGGATCCAGTCCGGGATCCCGGACTCTATTAAAATACGGACCTTTTTTTTTTTGCTTTTTTTTTTGAAACAACTAAATTTTTTTTTTTATGGAATTAGAATTTTTACATAATACAGTGTTTTGGGCGTGATTTGGATGCCTATACCAAAACATTTCTGTACAGTCTGGGCAGACTGTACATACATTGGTTGGTGTAGGTATTAAAAACACACCCAAAAAAATGTATTATGGAAAAATTTTAGTTCCATAATTTTTATTTTTTTTAGTTCTACAAAAAAAAAAAAAAAAAAAATTTGGGTCCGGATTTTCTCCCGTCCGGGAGGTCCGGACCTGATCCTATTTCTATATATATATATATATATATATATATATAAGGGTTCTATCTACAGCAATCGATTGTTATTATTATATATAGGGGTTCTATCTACAGCAATCGGTTGTTATATATATAATCGGTTGTTATTATTATTATTATTATATATGAGGTTTCATCCACAGCAACCGATAATTCCTTTTTTGATCTGTTGAATTTTATTTTTTGTTTCAACCGGTTGCTGTTGCTGTGGATGGAACCCCTATATATATATATATATATATGGAAAAATGTACTAATTTGATTCAATTTAGTCCTTGATGGCAAAAATAAATGATATAAATTGTTAACATGAGGAATCAAATTAGGCAGCTAGCCACTTGAAAGACTCAATTGAGAGAACACTTTTGTAATTTATAGCCTAATTATAACAAGCAACCCAATATTGTTACGTTCTTGCTTATCTTCACAACAAATAATGTTCATGGGTTTAGATGATGATGATGTCTGATGGGCATTAATTGTGAATGTTTTGGGAGAGCCAACAACATTACATGTTCGTACAGCTAAGTAGCTAACACACACACACACATATATATATTTCATCAGCCTTTAATTGGATTGGAGATTTCACATGCAAACACATCTGAGGTGTGCCTCATTTGCAGTTGATCCTATGCCTAGGTTTATTCCCTCAAATTAAAATCAGACACAACCATGTGAATTTCTCCAATAATGAAATTATACCATGTCTTAAAAAATAAAATTAATAGGAACAGACAGCAACAAGAAATAGTTTTGGTTCGTCATCAATTAAGAAAATGCATGCCTTTTCAAATATCAAAACAAATTAATTGAGGTGAAGATGGTATTTAAACTATGCATGTTGAGCATAGAATTAATTAATGAAGAGTGCAGTTTGGGAAATGAATTTTCTTTTTCTTTTTTTTTTCAAATTAATTATACTACTATACTATTATGTGTTTTGATTTCTTAATATATGTTTGCTTTTGGTTTGGAATAAATAAATAAATAAACAAAACACTAAAGTTTCGCCCCAAATCTCAATATTTTCGAGGCGAGGGTAGGGTAGGGTATGGGAGGCGAGGGGGCATAGTGACAGAATTGGCAGCATATGGTGGTGGTGAGGAAAACAGGGACACCGGGAATCCTCAGGCTGGGCTACCACCTAAAACTGAGGGCCTGTCAATGGGCCCTGAAAACAAGGCGCTTTCTTATTAAGGCCCCCACTGGCACTGCTACTGTACACACGCCCAAGGAACCGAACAAAGGGACCCACCCATTGATACCCGCACAATTTTGATACCCGAATAACCCATCCCACGCGCGATCAATACACCTTCCGGCCAAGTAGCCACAAATACAATATACTATACTACTAGTACTCTTTTTGCAATTCGTTCCTGGAGCGTGGAAGTGAAACAGAGTGAGTGAGGAAGGCGAGATGTGGGGGTGTGGGACCCAAATATGACTCTAAAAGTTTGTTTAAAGAAGGGAGAACTGACAAGTAGTAGTAGAGGGACAGCAGTGGCTTTAACTTGGATCCACTCAATGGGTTGGGTTGGGTTGGGTTGGGTTGGGTTGGGTTGGGTTGGGTTGTAGTGTATATATATATATCTTCATCTCCCACTTTAAATACAGATGAAAAATATAGACTAAACAAATAAATCCATCTTCTTCTCAATTTTTTGCAAACTTAATTTATTTAATTTATAAATATATTATTTTAAAATTTTATATCTTAAACATAACATATATAAGAACCCATTGTAACAAATAGCTGGCTCAAATTATAGTCAATTCACTGTCTTTTCTTGGATAATTTTAAAAATTACGACGGAAAGTATTATTAATAATTCAAAATTCAAAATTCAAAATTTATTTTTATATACATATTATTTTATATCGATATGAAATCGAATTGGAGTATTACACCCACGTTTAGGGATGCACAAAAGATTCGCGATCTGCGGTCTGATCTTGATAAAGGTTTAGACCGATCAGGTTTAGTCTGAAAAGTTTGAAAATACCGTTCTTTTAAGATAAAAATTTGGTTCGGCATGTCCTTAGGCCAAAAACCCGTCCTAATTCTTTATTCAGTTATTTATAATTTTTGAAGTTTAAAGTTATAATTAATTATCAATGAAGTATAATTTTTTACTTATTTATTATTATAATTTATAAATTATAATACATTAGTTTTAATTAATACATCAATAAAGTTTTAATTATTCATTCTTGATTTATTGTAACTACATTTAATTCATATACATCTTCAATGAATAGAACTAGTTAGTATATTAAATATTAATAATACGTTAATTTATTGTAAATACCAAATTACTAATATTTAACATTAAAATTTTTATTAATATTCCTTGCTACTTTTAATGCTAAATATTAATATTAATTAATACATCAATAAAACTAACTTTTAATATTAAATATTAATAATACGTTAGTTTCTTGTAAATAATTCATTAAGTTGGATATGTTAAATCCTTAGGGGGATTCAAAATTTTAGTTATTTTTTTAGGTATTCTCTTGTAGTAATTTAAAGAATAATTTCATAAAGTAATTAGAAAATTAATTAAAAATAATACTTGAGATATAACTATGTAAGTGTTTAATAATCATAAAGGGGAAAAAATATATGTATATTTAAACTTTATAAAATATATGTCCAACTAATCTTAGTACTACAAAAAAATAAAATATAAACTAACTTTATATTCAAAATATAAAAGTTTAATATGCAGTAAGTTAATTTTATTTTGTAATTATAGTCATATGTATTACAATAGATTGTATTCAAATTATATTTTATGCGAAAATAAAATGTGCATAGTAATCCTTCCATCTCGTAACGCATTTAAAAAAGATTCCTTCCACAGGTACATTGTTCTACCGACCGGTCTAGAGATTGGTCTAAATTTTTTTTCTTTGCTTTGATTATTAAAAAATATATAGTATTTATTCTGATGAGAATTTTTACAGAATTCAATGATTTTGGTGTAATTTGGATATATATAAAAAACAGAGTTATACAGTCTGTGGAACACTATTTTTTACTATATGTATTCAAATTATATCTAAATCACTGAATTTTATAAATTTTTTAATTAAAATAAACATCATATATGATATTTTTTGGGAATCAAAACAAAAAAAAATAAAAAAAAATTGAACCGATTATTAGAGCGATCGATAGAACAATGTCCCCTTAAACTTATTATTTATTTTTTTTAAAAAAATATCAGATCGGCCTAGACATGAGTTGCAGGGCTAAGTAGAGCACAGTCGAGATATCAAAGACTGACGTGATGATGAAAATCCAAGCCTGAAAGACCCATACATATATACATACTTACTAGAGCAGGCCAGTGGTTGTATTTAGGGGTGTAATCGAATACGGATACAGGTATATCCGTATCCGTATCCGGAAAATTAATTCGCTATCCGTATCCGGAAAATCAATTCGCTATCCGTATCCGTATCCGGTATCCGACGGATTTTAAAAATATTATCCGTATCCGGTATTCGGAAAAATATTCGAATACGAATAATATCCGTTACCGTTTATTCTATCCGAATAAACAAATTATTCGGATATCCGAATATCCGAATTCGTTTATCAGTAACCTAATATAAAATTCATTCAAAATATTTACAAAAAAAATTAAAGTTTAAATCATACATATTAATTAAACACAATTTAATATTTAAACAATACATATTAATTAAACATCATAATCATAAGGGGAGGAAAATATCCAACACATCATCATAAAAATTACAAGATTAATTTGCATCCTAACTTAACTTGATGTATACACCATTGATCATCCTTCATTGAACATTATCATACAAGAAGATTAACTTAATTCACATCATAATACAACATTGATTGCATCTTAACTTGTACATGTATCATTAGGGGCTGTCTCTTCACCAATCGGAGTAGATGTATCATTAGGGACATTAGTTGTAGCATTAGTAGAAGAAGCTAAAACTATCAACCTGTGCAATTGAGGCAGCACTGCTACTACCTACTTGTTGAGACATTTTTCAACCTGCAATTAATTAACCTCCATATATCAATCATGGAAAAAAAGAATAGATCCAGTTTTCTAAGTTGCACACATACCGACCATCTAACAAAAAACTAGGGAATCATTCCATATTTATGACATTAAAATTCCACCTGAATAACAGCAGAAAAAAGTAATCAAGTAACATAACAAGCATTTTCGTTTCAATACAAGAAGTAGAATTAAAGCATGTGCTCAATGTTAAGCACCACAATTTCTTACCTAAGTTCAGCAAGAGGGTCAAATAAGCGTGAAAACAGATCAGGTGCAAGAGGGTAATATTGATATCACGTTCAAGAGGGTCACCAAATGGATGCCTACCACCAGTGATGCAGAAAAAGAGTACACACTCTAAACTAAATTCAAGTGAAGCTGTTCAGGTGCTTGCCATCCTGAGCTTCCATACCCTGCCATAATTCATCAACAAGTACTAAATTCAGAAAAATAAACAGAAGGAGATCAAAACCGTAAATATACTGGGGTCACCCCTACAAATATTAACAGATCGAAACACCACAACATTTATCTAAATATTTACAGATCTAAGTGGAAAAAAGCAGATCTAACCGGAGCAGGCGGTGGCGACGGGGACGGGGACGGAACGGCGAAGGTGAGGGGCTTGATCTGCTAAAGGAATCCGATTAATATGCAGATCTAACGCAGAAGGAGAAGAAGAAGGAAAAAAGACCCACGAAATACAGAGCAACAAAGATCTAGAAAAGTTTAGAAACTATTAATTAAACTGAGGCTTTTATTAAAAGTTTGGAGAGAGAAGCTTTCTAATTAAAATTAAAAAAATACATTCGTTGCATTTTATTTGTCTCTTCCTTCTTATTTGTATAAAAATAATTTTTAATTAATTTGTCTTTTATAAATTAATTTATTTTTTAAAATTTTTTAAAATTAATATAATTTATAAAAAAAATATCACAATAAATTTGACTTTTTAAATAATGAATAATTAATTATTTTATTAAATAAATTCATGTGCAATTTTAATTTTAAAAATGAAGGAACATAAAATAACTAGTGTGTATTGTTGTGATATTTATTAATTCAAATTATATTGTCCATTGCTCCCGCCTCTCGACCGTTGATCTGAGAATTCTAAATTATAGTTTTAATTTAGAACTTTGTCAAATTTAATTAAAGTATAATTCATTAATGAATGAATGCTCTACTTATTGATGTTTAGATATCCATTAATAAGTAGATGTCCCTTTTATATTTGTTAAGTAATACTGGATTATGGATGAATATTTATAATTTATATATGTAAGTTATTAAATAATGAATACAAGTTATTAATTTATATATATATGTGTGTGTGTGTGTGTGTGTGTATATATATTAATAATTTATATAAATGAATGCTAGTGATTAATTAATGAATGTAAGTTATTAATACACACACTGACACACACACACACATATATATATATAAAAGTTATTAACTAATTAATGTAAGTTATTAATATATTTATATATATATATATATATAACTTATATAAATGAATGTAAATTATTAATATATACGTGTATATATATAAATATATATTAATAGCTTATATAGATGAATGTAAGTTATTAATATATATGTGTGTGTATATTGTATATATATATATACAATATATATATATATATATATATATATATATATATGTAAGTTATTAATATATATGTGTGTGTGTGTATATATATATAATAACTTATATATATAATAATATAAATGTATATGTAAGTTATTAATTAATGAATATAAGTTAAAGTAATTAATTAATGAATCTAAGTTATGATTTATTAATATATATATATATATATATTATATATATACAACACTGATCAGGTCCGGACTCCCGGACCTGATCAAAAACGGACCCCAATTTTTTTTTTGTAGAACAACTAATAAAAAATTATGGAACTGAAATTTTTCCATAAAACAGTATTTTGGGTGTGTTTTTAATACCTATACCAACCAATGTATGTACAGTCTGCCCAGACTGTACAGAAATATTTTGGTATAGGCATCCAAATCACGCCCAAAACACTGTATTATGTAAAAATTCCAATTCCATAATTTTTTTTTTAGTTGTTTAAAAAAAAACAAAAAAAAAGGTCCGTATTTTAGTAGAGTCCGGGATCCCGGACTGGATCCGGACTCTCTCTATATATATATATATACTAGATGGGTCCCGTGCCTCCGGCACTGTATGGACAATATGATTTATTTCAAATTTTGAACAACCAAAATAATTTATTGAGTGAGCGGGAAATTTAAAGTTATTTGTATTTTATTAAATTATTATTAGATTATTAGATAGATAGATGTATTTTATTAGATAGATGTATGAACGGTGAGATTTATCTCAAACTTTGGACGACTCAGATGATTTATTGAGTGAGCAAGAAATTCAAAATTATTTGTATTTTATTAGACATATATATATATATATATATATATATATATATATATATATATATATATATATAAGTTATTCGGATACGGATTCCGGATATCGGATTCCGGATATCCGTATCCGCCTGATATATTTTTGGACGGATGTTAATCGAATACGAATACGCATATATCCGTATTCGTATCCGTTTATTTACGAATACCTTTAAACCGAATACGGATATATCCGTTTTTTTCCGAATACGAATAATATCCGTTTTTTTCAGAATACGGATACGGACGAATACGAATTTTCCGGTTATATTTACGGCCCTAGTTGTATTGTACCCACTCTCACTTATCAGAAATATGAAAACAACTGCTTTCAGATCTCTTCTGATGTCACCCATGTTTGACTGACGACTATGTGAAATGCTCAGATCCCTATGTATCATCTTCAGACCTAATCCATCCATATACTAGTTTTAATTAGTAGTACTATATCCCCTCCTGACTTTACTTATTTCTGAGCCCCTGTTCTATATATCTATTTCAGTCATGTTCCTCCTCCTCCCTCCTCTTCAACCAACCCAAATCTAAAACATTTACAATTAGTCTAGCTACGGGGACATTGTTCTAGTGTATATACAGACTCTGTTTTTTATATATATTTAAATTATTATTTTTTATAAAAATTTTAATTAAAATAAATATTATATATTTTTTAAGAGATACTACAAAAAAAAAAATTAAAAGTGACACATTTAAATACATACTTCAAATTTATTCATTTTTTGAGAATGACACAACAAAGAAAAAGAAAATATTACGGCATGTTATTGTGAAAGAGTCCTTCTTTGGGGACATTTTTTTAGTGACGTTCTAGTGTCTTTTTTTTTTTCTTTTTTTTGGTTTTTTTTGTAGTATCTTCTAAAAAATGTATAGTATTTATTTCAACTGGAATTTTTTTATAAAAAATAATGTTTTAAGTGTAATTTAGATACATACAAGAAACGTGATATGTACAGTCTGTACAACCCTGTTTCTTGTATGTATCCAAATTACACCTAAAATACTATTTTTTATAAAAATTTTAGTTAAAATAAATACTATATATTTTTTGAGAGATACTAAAAAAAATCATTAAAATATCACTAGAAAAATATCCTCTTAGACTTATTGTATTGTGAAATTAAGAAAATAAGCTCCATCTGTTATGTAGGTTCAAAAAGTGACCATATATATAGAGAGTCCTGCCTGCCTTTAATTTTTTTCCCAGTAGATTGATTAACAGCTTTCAGGCAAAATTATTTCAAAGATATTCTACTCCATGCATGCATGCATGCATGCATCCATGCAGAGAGAAAAAAAATAATTTAAAGTGCACTTTCACCTTTTTTATTCTCCTCTCTTTTTTCTTAATTTCCACCATTTCTTTTCAAAGGGACCCCCCTCCCCCCAGCCTCCACTTGGGCTTTCATTTGGCAATTAAACTCGCAATTTCTTCCATTTAACTTCCTTCATAATTAAAACATGCCATACGAAAGAAAACTCCTTTACCTTCTCCCCTGCTGCTAGCTACAATTTACTACTTATATATTCTTCGGCATAATTGTATATTTATTTATTTATTGACAAGGAACTAGTTTGAGCCATTTTAGTTAAGTAATTTTATGAGGACTAAAGCTATTTTAAAATTAAATTGCCAAATTTTGCGACCTCTGGAACTAAATTATTATTTTTATTAAAACAGAGTTATAAGTCCACAGAGAATAATAGTATCTTCTTGAATCATCTAAGAAGACTATATGTTCACCCAAAAGGTCATAACAAAATATACTATTATTGATAACTTAATTCTTTATATGTCAATAATTTTTTCTAAATCTTTCGATGTGAGACTGTGATATTATAAGGTAACTGGTATAGAGATAAAATGACAAATAAAAAAGAAGAGGAGGAATTGATATTAACCGCACAACGTGCAAACATAAAATTTAAAGCTGTTTTTTTTTTAAATTTAAAAAAGGAACTATTTTTGATAACGAAAAAAAAAATGTATGACCCCTATTTTCATGAATAAAAATATATTTTCTATAAATATCATTTTTGAATATTATAGAATAAATTTGATATAATGTTATAGTTGTGGGTAATATTTATAAATTTTGCAAAGTACGCAAGTTGTTATATAATATTCGATTGGTCGGGGAATATTCGTTTTAACAGGGAATATTCGTACGACGGTACAATCATTGGTGGACCCCACAACGGAATTATTGTCGGATTGAGAAAACGACAAAAATATTTTTATGAAAATAACGGCGGAAGTTTTACCGTTAAAAACAAGAAAAGAAAATCGAGTGCTACGTATCTAATCTAATTCCGGAAAAAAGATAGTAACACACATGTACTTCTGTGGAATTACGATTACGACAAATATTAATACTTGGATAAGGTTATAATTAATTTTGACCTATTATATTAAATACTAGCTATAACCCGTGCCTGAAGGCACGGTGTAACTAAATATTAAATTAAAATTTGAAAAATATTACATTATCTAAAGATACATATCACCACAACAATTAATACATATTCAATCATCAATACATATCAAACCACCAAAACATCGAGCTAGTTAACATCAAGAAATTTCGGCAAAATTTCTTTTAAAAATAAATATCCAGAAAATTTTAAACCTGTCTACAAAACTTACAATCATCATTACATATCCAAACCACAAAAAAATTATCATAACCATGTATAATTAGTTAACTTTACAAAATACGAAACACACAATCATCAACAACATATCTAACCACCAAAACATCAAGCTAGTCGCTACTAATTTCAAAAAATTTGACAGAATTTCCTTTAAAAATAGATATCCAGACAAATATAAACATGTCTATAAAACTTACAATCATCCACACATATCCAAACCACCAAAAAAATCATCATTCCATACCCAAAATAATCATAACCATGCATAATTAGTTAAATTTATAAAATACGGAACACAAAAAAATACATATATGAAGAAATTAATACATACTCATTCATCAACACATCCAAAATATCAAGCTAGTCGCTACTAATTTCAAGAAATTTCGGCAGAGTTTCCTTTAAAAAAAGATATCCAAAAAAATCTAAACATGTTTACAAAACTACAATCATCCATACATATCCAAACCACCATAAAAATCATCATTCCATACCCAAAATCATCATAACCATGTATAATTAGCTAACTTTACAAAAGATGAAACACAATAAATACATACATGCAGAAAATAGAGAAACAACATGTTGAGTATAAGACCCTTTACTTTACAGCTTACACCATGTATCCTTCAATATATACCTGAAAATATTTAAAATTTAAAAATTATCGAAATATGTGAGTCAAAATTAAACAATTATAAATCTGAAACATAATGAGAACACATATTTGTATGTAGAGAGAATGAGAGAGAGAGAGCTCTGTGTGTGTGGTAGAATAGATAGAGGGTTTGAAATTTGAATAAACTGGAATGAGAGAGAGAGCAGCTGATGTAAATTTGATGTGACATTTGTCTATTTTCTCTCTCTGCTCTGTTTTATATTATAGATAATTAGTTAAATTTACAAAATACGGAACACAAAAAAATACATATATGAAGAAATTAATACATACTCAATCATCAACACATCCAACCACCAAAATATCAAGCTAGTCGCTACTAATTTCAAGAAATTTCGACAGAGTTTCCTTTAAAAAAAGATATCCAAAAAAATCTAAACATGTTTACAAAACTACAATCATCCATACATATCCAAACCACCATAAAAATCATCATTCCATACCCAAAATCATCATAACCATGTATAATTAGCTAACTTTATAAAAGACGAAACACAATGAATACATACATGCAGAAAATAGAGAAACAACATGTTGAGTATAAGACCCTTTACTTTACATCTTACACCATGTATCCTTCAATATATACCTGAAAATATTTGAAATTTAAAAATTATCGAAATATGTGAGTCAAAATTAAACAATTGTAAATCTGAAACATAATGAGAACACATATTTGTATGTAGGGGGAATGAGAGAGAGAGTTCTGTGTGTGTGGTAGCAGTGGCGGAACCAGAAAAGTTTCATAGGGGGGGCAAAATACATCAGTAAAAAAAATGTATTTATTGACGCTTGAAGTGCTTCTTTCGGTTTTACGACTAAGAGGAGGTAACTGTATCATGCGAGTCTGTGTAGTTTAAAAACGTCTCAAAATTTGCTCGTTTTCAATTGTTGGAAAATTATAATAATTCAATGTGTTTGTAAAAATTGTAGGAATATAGAAATGAGCATATTTGATTGAATCTCTTCACAAAGATTTCTTGATTACATATTAACTAAAGGTTAATTTGGAGTTTTTCCGGAGAAGAATGCATTTAAAAATTGAGATGCTTATTATATCACTAATTAATTAAATTAAAGGCTACTTTGGAGTTTCTAATGCATCAAATAAGAAATAAATTGTGTTTTCATGCAACTTTTAATAGATTTTGACTATTGAGAACATGTGCCTCATAATTTTTAAAATTAAAAAAATTATATTAATTTAGAGTTTAAAAATATCTTAATTTGATTTTAAAAAGTTCATAATAATTTTATATTGAACAAAACAAAATAGCCTCTTTATGTTTTTTATTTGCAAACATTTTGTCATTATTTAGACAATTCAAATTTATATTTCTCACTCACATTGAGTTGCAGGACCTATAAAAAAAATACAGAAAAGATATAAAATATATGTAAATATCATTTTTTTCTCTCCAAACCTTAACCTTAGTACCAACCTACCGGGGGCAGGTGGCCCCCCTGGCCCCCCTTTGGTTCCGCCAGTGTGTGGTAGAATAGATAGAGGGTTTGAAATTTGAATAAACTGGAATGAGAGAGAGAGCAGCTGATGTAAATTTGATGTGACATTTGTCTATTTTCTCTCTCTGCTCTGTTTTATATTATAGATAATTAGTTAAATTTACAAAATACGGAACACAAAAAAAATACATATATGAAGAAATTAATACATACTCAATCATCAACACATCCAACCACCAAAATATCAAGCTAGTCGCTACTAATTTCAAGAAATTTCGGCAGAGTTTTCTTTTAAAAAAGATATCCAAAAAAATCTAAACATGTTTACAAAACTACAATCATCCATACATATCCAAACCACCATAAAAATCATCATTCCATACCCAAAATCATCATAACAATGTATAATTAGCTAACTTTACAAAAGACGAAACACAATGAATACATACATGCAGAAAATAGAGAAACAACATGTTGAGTATAAGACCCTTTACTTTACAGCTTACACCATGTATCCTTCAATATATACCTGAAAATATTTGAAATTTAAAAATTATCGAAATATGTGAGTCAAAATTAAACAATTGTAAATCTGAAACATAATGAGAACACATATTTGTATGTAGGGGGAATGAGAGAGAGAGTTCTGTGTGTGTGGTAGCAGTGGCGGAACCAGAAAAGTTTCATAGGGGGGGGAAAATACATCAGTAAAAAAAATGTATTTATTGACGCTTGAAGTGCTTCTTTCGGTTTTACGACTAAGAGGAGGTAACTGTATCATGCGAGTCTGTGTAGTTTAAAAACGTCTCAAAATTTGCTCGTTTTCAATTGTTGGAAAATTATAATAATTCAATGTGTTTGTAAAAATTGTAGGAATATAGAAATGAGCATATTTGATTGAATCTCTTCACAAAGATTTCTTGATTACATATTAACTAAAGGTTAATTTGGAGTTTTTCCGGAGAAGAATGCATTTAAAAATTGAGATGCTTATTATATCACTAATTAATTAAATTAAAGGCTACTTTGGAGTTTCTAATGCATCAAATAAGAAATAAATTGTGTTTTCATGCAACTTTTAATAGATTTTGACTATTGAGAGCATGTGCCTCATAATTTTTAAAATTAAAAAAATTATATTAATTTAGAGTTTAAAAATATCTTAATTTGATTTTAAAAAGTTCATAATAATTTTATATTGAACAAAACAAAATAGCCTCTTTATGTTTTTTATTTGCAAACATTTTGTCATTATTTAGACAATTCAAATTTATGTTTCTCACTCACATTGAGTTGCAGGACCTATAAAAAAAATACAGAAAAGATATAAAATATATGTAAATATCATTTTTTTCTCTCCAAACCTTAACCTTAGTACCAACCTACCGGGGGCAGGTGGCCCCCCTGGCCCCCCTTTGGTTCCGCCAGTGTGTGGTAGAATAGATAGAGAGTTTGAAATTTGAATAAACTGGAATGAGAGGGAGAGCAGCTGATGTAAACTTGATGTGACATTTGTCTATTTTCTCTCTCCGCTCTGTTTTATATTATAGATATCATAAAAATATTATCAATTATAATAATTTACGTAACTCATAATAAAAAATTAACATATAAAATCGTAATATATACCGGACCTGAAAATACAAAATGAAGTAGAATACAAGTAGTTAAGTGAAAGTATACGTACTATGATCACCAATGAAGTGGTATCACTAATTAAGGTTAAGGGTATAATTTATAAATTGAGTCGAGTCGAGTATTGAGTTACTCAGAGATTTATTATTTATTTCACAAAATTTATTGAGTATAAAATAAAATTTGATTGAAGTTCGTTTAGCTACAAAGTCGAGCATGATTTCGAATCGAGCCCGATCAGTTTGAACTTTTCGAATGAATATGATCTGAATATAATAGAAATTATAATTTGAGGAAGTTCGAGTAAGTTATCGAACTTTAAAATTTGTTCATATTTGACTCATTTATATTTCGAATCGAGCTCAAATCAAATTTTTTATCGAGCAAGTAAGAATCAAATCTGAACTGTTCACTCATTTTATCCATCTAAACACGTACAATATTAATTATAAATATGTTGATTTAAAATTCTTCATATAGTCAACATTAGCGTGAAGTGAGTAGCCGTACGTATTACATAAATCATAAATTTAAAAAATGGGTTAAGTTCAGATGACCACCTGGAGTTTGGACGGTTTCCCACTTAACCACCTGTAGTCAGTAAAGCTACATTTAAACACCCGACCTTTTGAGTTGAAATGAAAAAATGCTTTCCGTCTTAACTCCGTTAAATGATTTGGCTAAAGACTTAATTACCCTTCATGAATTTAACAGAGTACAAGTGAGAGAAATGTAGTACAGAAATGAGAGAAATTAATCAATATTTAATTTATTCTTTCTCACCAATATCAATTATCACAAGATTGTATATATAATTTTCATCAATTATAGAAATGTAGTACAGTACAGAGGGAGGAGCATTATTCTTAAAACATAATAAAATTCAATGAACTTCATAGAAAGGATCCTAAATCCAACTAAATGCAGATTTAGAAGCAACCCAGAAAATTATGTAGTAGTAATGCAATGACATCCTTTCAATTGAATCTACACCACATATAAGTCTTTAAATGCCAAACAAAACAGCAACGAAGCCATATCCTCCATTTTTTCTCTCAATTCCTTGTCCAAAAACAGAGCAAATGTGAATAGGGGAAATTTGGAGAGAGATGTGGTGAGTCTTTTATAGAACAAAGTTGTGAATATAAGACAAAGAATGAGAGTAATAACTTTCCCACAAACTTCAAGAATACCCAATCCACATCAGACGAAAAACCCAACATGTGTTGAATTTCATTTATAACATCAATTTAGTGAAAATTTTGTGGATCTTACAAAATTTGAAGCAAATTGTGAAATGGGTATGTATTGAATTTCATTTGCAGAGTATAAAGTTCAAGACTTTTGTGATTCAAGCTGGTTCAGACAATACAGGAGTAGCCAATGATATGGTTACCATGAATTCCACAGTGAAGCTTACTTTTCGAAACACTGCTACATTTTTTGGAGTCCACGTTACTTCAACTCCCCTTGATCTCTCTTACTCTGAAATTACCATCGGATCCGGAGTTGTAAGTTCACCAAAATATGTTCATCAGATCATCAATTCTGAATTTTGATTCTTTCTTTTCTTTGAACTAATTTGTAGAATTGGGTATTGCAGATTAAGAAGTTTTATCAATCCAGAAAAAGTCAGAGATCAGTGACTATCAATTTCTGGGAATAAGATTCCGTTATATGGAAGTGGAGCAAGTTTGAGCAGCTCAACCGGAGCTCCTGCGATATCGGTGCCACTGAAACTGAGCTTCGTGGTTAAATCAAGAGGTTATGTTCTTAACAAATTGGTAAAACCGAAATTCAACAAGAAAATATAAATAAATGTATACCATACGATCGGGTTTCTCCAAAATATGAAAACCCACATCGGATTTTAGGTCGAGATTCACCGGAAAATCAGATTCCGGTAACGGAATCGTCTTGCCGAAAAGTTTGATAGCGGGATCCTTCACCTCAGCCATGCCTCCGCCGCTCATTCTTGTACTAAAAATACCTTATCCCAAACTCCCTATAGGGAGTAAAAATCAGATGGGTATTACGTGGGATTTTGAAGGGACTTATAACCCAGAAGAAAACCCTTTGAAATGGGTAACATCCAATTTGAACAAATCCAGATCTAAAAGCCCAATTTGAACATCCAATTTGAACAAATAAATATAGCAATAATGAATAAATCCAGATTAAAAAACGCAACAGATCTGAACGCATCCTCTTCCAAACCGAGATGAAATCAGTTCAAGATCTGAGAAAATGGAAAGATGAATAGGGAGAAACCCCACAATCTAAAAGCCCACGCTTTTCCGGCGAATCCCACCATCGTCTCCGTCAACATCACCGTCGAGAATAAGAGTGAGTTTGAAGCCTTGTCAAAAACCGGAGATTTGTTTAACTTTGATGAAGCCTCTTCATTTTCTTCCATGGCTAAACAAAGAGGAAGAAGAAGGGCTATTTTGGACATTTAACAGTTGTTTTTGACTGTTACACCTCTTTCTCACGCGCTTTTTGGCGTCTGACATACACGCACAGTTAAGTTGAACGGAAAAGATGACTTTTTCACTTCAACTCAAAAGGTTGGATGTTTAAATGTAGCTTTAGTAACTACAGACGGTTAAATGGAAAACCGCTCAAACATCAGGTGGTCATCTGAACTTAACCCTTAAAAAATTAACATTTTCATACGATCCCTCGAAGAGTAAATGAGGTTGGCCGAGAGAAATTCGTGTCATTTTAACATGTAAAAATATTATTTTTTTAATTTAGTATAATACTTATCGCTGAAAGTAGTGCCTAGACTACTCCATTCTAATGGCCAGATGGCGTGCAAATTCTGTACTATTGAATATGAAAGCTCCGTTGCCAGGCAACTAACAGTAGGGAGTTGTGGTGATGGAAGTTCTGGGAGGGGAATCACCAGCTTTAATGGGGTTGATAGGACTGTTGACCTAACCTTGCCTTATCAGATATTTATTACAAATGTACAAATAAACTTAGACCAGGCTAGGTAGGTAGGTAGAATACAGACCCACATGCATGCATGCATTTTACTACTTGCAGAGTTGCAGGATTGTTCTTTCTGAATTAATTGATTACAAACACTTTTTTTAAGCAATTTTTACGAGATTAAATGACTAAATTTACATAAATATCATATCAAAATTTGTTATTTAAATGTATATATAGTGAGTCCCTTCCCCAAATAAAAATTTTGTGGTTGAAATTCTTGAATTACTACACACTTTATAAGGAGCAAAGCATTTTTGTGGGAAAAAGTGAAAGTGAACGTGTTGCAATATTTTATGAACGAAGTGAGTTATAAACTCTCTCAAGACAGTTTGCACGTTGGCTGTATATATTATGAAATTTCATTTTTTTTCCCTTTAGGAAACTTATATAGGATGGCTTTTTTTCGTTTTTATTTAATATACTCCATCTGTGACCATACACAATACAGAGTATTAAAAATTTATAATTAGTACTACTTTTTAAATAAACAATATTCTTCTAAACACAATTGATTTTGAAATGAGAGCTCTCCTTTTCTTCGAGGGAGATTTATATGGGCTGCCATAGTATTCAAATAAATATCAAGGCTTACGAAGACTGCTTCACTAAAATATACTAGTGATAAAGACAGTCTGGTTAGTACAATTTGTGGGTCATTATTGATCAAAAGAGCCCATTTGTGATCTAATGTATATTTTGGTTATCCTCCTCCATGAAAGTTGCACTAATCTGACAGTGGTGAGTCCATTGAAAACCTTCAGTTTGGGCCTAAACCTGGACCCGACCCGACCCGACTCTCACAAAAACTGCTTAAGGTTTTTTACAAGGTTTTAATTTGGATTAAAATTTCACTTTTTTTTTTTACAAGGTTTTATTTTACTACTTAAACTTATTTTGATTCATTAATTCACCACCCATAATGAAACTTGATTTTCTATAATATAATAATTTTGGTGGCACAAAGCCAAGTTTGGCAGGGAAGAATTAGTCAATTTCTTAAAAAATGAATTAGTTTGAGAAAAAACGAGTTGGACAGTAAAATAATCAATAATCTTATACTTCATGCATATATAATTGGAAATTATCCATATATATAACACGTAATTGTTATGAATCAAAAATTAGTATACACCATCTTTATGTAAGAATGAACGACCTAGAAACGGACGTAACTTGTCGTTTGTTACTAATAATAGCAGACGGAGATTAAAATTAATATCACACATGCTACTATTAGTAGCGGACGAGAGATTACGTCCGCTACTAATAACACTGAACGAATCATATTCGTTAGATCTTATTTTACAGAGTAATAATGATGATGTGTGTCTATTTTTTATTCATAATGAATATATTATCAATTATTATATATATATATATAATTAAATATATAAATATAATTATAAATGTAAATATAAAATTGATAGGAAAAGAGATATTCAAGGAAGAAAACATGATCCACACGCCCCAATTGAGTTTGGTCTTCTTCCACTAAGGGACAATATCCTTGATATTTGCGCTTCATCCAGTATCTTTTCATGGAAATATTTTTCTGAGCATTCTTTACTCTACAAAGAAGTATCATGTTGACAATTTGGACGTTATTAGTTCCTGGATAAATTAATTCTTGAATTTGTTTTATTGAATTCTTATATCATTGTCATCATCATCATGTTTATATTATGTTGAAAGTCATCTGTGGCATGTAGTGCATAGACAGACTTGGTATGATTATGACCAGGGATTAATCGGTATAATCATGACCGTAATGTTACAAATGATGTGGTAAAAGTCCTCATTGGCCCGCAGTGCACTGATGGACAGTTGTTGTCATGATCATGACCATTGATGAATACACAAATATCCTTGACCTGTAGTGCATGAATAATTTGTGGTTGTGATACTAATGAATATCATTGGCCGTAGTGCAGAGATGATGTGGATTATTTATTAAGCTGAGTCTCAGCGATAAAGTGATGAAAAATATTTTAAATCATAAAAGATAGTAGATTTTATTCTCTACTTGTCTCTTTTAATGGATTACTTGTTCCACTGCAGTTAAACTTGATGTTTGTTATATTGTATCAGTTTAACACTGTTGAAGACTAACGATAATTTATTCTGTATTATCTTAGTCATAATATTTCTTACTGGCTAGTTAAGCTCACCCTTTTACTTTAAATTCATTGTTCTCTTTCGAAAATGAGAACGTAGCAAAGACTAGTCGGATAACGGAGTGACGGTCCAGATAATAGCATTAGTAGTGCTCACTATTCTATTAAATAGTGTGATAATAAATGTAATGAGTACTCAATTGAGTGTGAATATTGTCTAGATGATAATATTTGTATTAAAACTCACAACATATGTTTTGTCATATTTTACACGACTGTTGTATAATTAAATTATATTTAAATTTTGTACCATGTATTTGGCGACTCAAGATAGGTGATGTATACCTATTTTAGGAGCTTCACACCCCCACTTATTATATATTTTTTCAAAAAAAAAATATCACTAATATTTATCCATGTACTTGATAATTAAAAAATCGACATATACATTCAGAATATAAAATTTATTTCACTCCCAAAGTACTTAAATAGGGTCGGTTACTTTCAAGAAAAAGATACTTAAGTGCACTTTTTTTGTGAGTTCCATTTTGAGTAAAATTGTAACCTAAATACTTTCTCCGTTATAAATTTTAAAATTAATATTACTTTTTTAAAAATTAATTTTAAAAAATTTTAAATTTAAAATTGAGATAAATTCATTTAGTTATGTCAATATATTTATGAAAATTATAAATTATCTAAAAAGTACTAACAATTAAAAGATTTATGATTTTGAAAACTTAAATGAATCATGGTAATTTTAAATTTAAAAATATCTCAAATTAACTTTTAAAAATTATATTAATCTTATAATTTGAAACGAAAAATATATTTTTCTAAACTTTTACTTTCATCAATTTGTGTAAAATATATAATTAAATTTTTTTTATAATGAGAGAGTATTATACAAATACAATTTATTTTCACAAGCATAATAGATAAAAAAATCTAATAACAACTTCACCAAATACCAAACTACCTTTTCAACCACAGTTCCAATTAGGACACTAAATGAGTCGAGCTAAGCCGAGTTAATCTGAATTTTGGTTTATTGAGCTTGAGCTTGAGCTTGTCTTAAAGTTAAACGAGTTGAGTCGGACTAAACGAACTTGAAATTTTGAATGTAAACTCGACTTGTTTATAAATGAGTCGGGCTTGAGTTCGAGCCATGTTTAAGTGAGCCGAGTCTATGCCCTATCCGTTTATTTTTTTAAAAAATCATTTTAAAAAAAATAAATATAAAATAAAATAAACATTTTGAATTATATTTTATATAAATAAAGAAAAATTTTAATTAAATAATTATTAACCGAATCCGATTTAAATAAATTGAGCTCGAGTCAGACTTAAAAACATCACGCTATTCGAACTCAACTCATTTAACTAAGGGTCCTTTACAATAATATACAACAAATAGAAAGTAATTACACTATTAGTGCATCATAAAAATAATTACAAAAATAATAACCTTTCCATATTTATTTACAATATTAGTGTCCTTAATTTAGGGAAAACACTCATCCGCTCATTCTCTTTATCTCCCTTACCGCCTCCTCTCTCCTCCCCTTCGTCCTCCTTCGCCGCCGCTTCAACACCTTGAAGATGTAGATCTTGTAAGTCTTCTTCACTCTCTTCTTCTTCTTCTTCTTCTTCTTCTTCTTCTTCTTCTTTCACTCGTCATCTCCGACATTCTCACCTCCTTCCCCGTCATGGACTGATGCTTCGTCCTCGGTGACGTCACCTACGGCGCCTGCTGCGTCGATGATCTCCCCGCCGTCGCCCTGGACACCGATTGTGACGCCCCCAAAATAGGTATACAACACCCATTTTGAGTCACCAAATACATGGTACAGAAAGCAAACTACAACCTCAATAATACAAATGTCGTGTAAAATACGACAACACATACTGTGAGTTTAAATACAAATATTATCTTCTAAATAATTTTCACACCCAAATAAAGTTCTCATTATAATTATTGATGCACTATTTTATAAAACTAGTGAGGACTACTAAAACAACTATCTAGGACCATCACTCTATACCCCGACTAGTTCCTGCTATGTTCTCGCTTCCTGAGAAGAAAAATGGAACAAAAAAGAAAAGGGTGAGCTCAATTAGCCCAGTAAAGAATATTATGACTAAGATAATATACAACAAATTATCCTTAGTCTTCAACGGGGAAAAATCTGATAGAATATAATCGACAACAAGTTTTAGATCAACAACTGTAGTGGAAACATCAATTCATTAGAAGAGTTAAGTAGAGAATGAAATTGATGAGTAGGTTTTATACCTATGAATCCGATATTATTAAACTTAATTATTGTTATCTTTAATTATTTTTTAGTATCTTTTTATGTGTTTTGTGTTTATTTCTTGTAGGTTGGAGTTGGAGGGACAAATTAGTCATTTCGGAGAAGAAAAAGGTCAAAAATCATGAAAATTAGAGCTGAGTGGCATTTTTGTAATTACGCTGTCCTGGGCAAGCGCCTAAGCGCTTGGAAATGGCTTGTGATGAGCGCCTACGCGCTCATGTACGAAAAAAGAAGAGATCTTCTACTGCCTCTGAATTAGGTGGGAGACTAATACAAATAGGAGAAGACTTTAGAAAAGACGGATCACTTAATTTTTCAAGCGATTCACAGAAAGAACAACGAAGAAAAACACAAAGGAGACTTGCAAGGGCTGTAGATCAAAGAGAGAGTATTAGAGCAAATTCAGAGTTTCTTCTTCTCTTCTCTAGTTTCATCTTTTGTAATTATCTGGGATGTTTGGATTATTAATTTGGATGATATTTTTCTTTATTATTATTATGAACTAAATTTTCATTAAAATTGCAACGGAACTTGGTATGTAGTTTAAATTGATCATTCCCATTGAATGAAAGTTGGTTTTTATTGAATTGTTTATCATATCTTATGTTTATTGATGAATTATTTTGCCAACAATTACTGTGATAATCTATATAAAATTGGAAGATGGAGTATAGATTGAGATCTGGATATGATAACATCTGTTTATATAATCTGAATAGGGTTAATATGATTAGAATGTAGGATAGGAATATACCTATGTGTCTATTGTATCCATTGAAAGAATTTGTGAACATTCATTAATTTGATTCGCATAGGAATATAGTGAGTTGATTAACTGGGGTGTTCCTTGTAATTCCGCGTCTTAAAGATTGGATTTAGGAAGATTTGTTCATGTGTCTTTGGAAGAAGTGCGTGAATTTATAAAGTATTCTTGGATAATGATTCATATTAATTAATTGATTTAAATGAGAAGTAATTGATTTAAATGAAATACCAAGGGAAGTTATAATCTTAACCTGTTAAATCTGCAGTTATTCTTGTGAAATTCTGATATTAGTTATTAGTTTTGTTAAGTTTATTTTTTTAAAATTACAAATAATATTTCGTAGTTTAAAATAGGATTAATTGCATTGGAATTAGTAATTGATAAATATTAGTCTATTTTCTCGTGGGAACGATATCCTTGCTTGCTGAATATTACAATTGAACGCGTATACTTGCGTGTTTAAAGTGCTATTAAGAAATTAGGCAACAGAAATCTACTATCATCTATGAATTTAAAAGTCTATCATCAATATTTTATCCCTGTAACATCAATCAATATACATCTTTGCACTACGGGCCAAAGATATTCATTTGTATCACCAGTTGGTCATGTTCATCTCAACACCTGTTCATCTTTGCACTACGGATCAAAGATATTCATCAGGTAATCATTCATCTTTGCACTACCGGCCAAAGATATTCATCAAGTATCACCATTAAAGACTGAGGATGATGAAAAATATTTTAGAGAACGAATCCAGTGAGACAAAAGGACAAATATTAGGGATTCGTATTTCGGTTTATCCAAATTCAATAATACTCAATAATAACCAAGTGTGAATTAGAATTCAAAAATAAAGATCAAAATATGGATACAATCAAAGATAGTAACCATAAAAGACATCTGGAAGAAAAAGAAAAAAATTTCATTTTTTGGTGAATAATGCTGTATTTGTGAATAGTTCCGTATACGTGAATAGTAACCCCGACACAAAAAGTTTTAAATTTGATTAAAAGTTCAGATCAATATTTCGGCATAATGATATTGAAAGGAATAATATCATATATAAAGAAAATATAATCCCTTACCTCAAAATAACTGTACTTCTGACTGGAATACTGGATATAGTGCTGAAGGAACTTGCACCGTATAGCAACACTCAAGTATCAAAATACTCACAAGAATACGTTCGATAATATAGAGAGAGAAAGAGAGAAAACTTTGTTTCTGGTGTGATTTTCAATTCTAACTTAGCCCTCTATTTATAGGAAAATGTTAACACGCCGAAGCAGACTTGACCTGCTACCTGATGGCTTTACCTGCTACTATTGCCACCCACTACAGTTGAAATTCAATTGAGCACATTTCTCACCAACCAATTATAGAATTTTTCAAAATGTTTTATCATTTAAACAATAATCAGAAACTTTAACAATTCATAGAAAATAGCCCGTTTATCAGAAAAATACGAATTTTATGTCCATTCCATACGAAATCGAATTCTCTACAACTTTGCAGAAGAAAGTTTTTCAAATTTCAAATAAAAAATATCCGAAATCCACAAACGGATGATTTTTAATACATCCAATCTGACAAAATACTGATAAAACATCTCAGCATTAATTCTTTCATTAATAACCATATAAAATAAATAAATCCATCATTTATATCCACATCAAATAAATATTTCCTTATCATATAAATCAATAATTAATTATTCCCAAATAATATTACAGAATCACAATTATGACAACCAGGCCGTTCCCAGGAAAGAGGGTGTGACGCCCCCAAAATAGGTCCATTCCATCCAACCCATTCTGAGTCGCCAAATACATGGTACAGAAATAACTACAACTTTATTATTACAACATATAAACTATTGTCGTCTAGACAATATCCACATACAAATAAATCCCTATCATAATTATTGATACATTATTTTACAAAAATGGTGAGTACTACTAAACAACTCTCTCTAGAACCATCATTACATTCCCCGACTCGTACTCGCTACATTCTCGTCTCCTGAGAAGAAAAAATAGAACAACAAGAAAAAGGGTGAGCTCAACTAGCCCAGTAAAGAATATTATGACTAACATAATGTACAACAAATTATCCTTAGTCTTCAACAGGGAAAAATCTGATAGAATACAATAGACAACAAGTTTTAGATCAACAACTGCAGCGGAAACAACAATTCATTAGAAGAGTTAAGTAGAGAATAAAATCTACTAACATCTATGAATTTAAAAGTCCATCATCAATATTTTATCCCTGTAACATCAATCAATATATATCTCAAATCAAATCAAATATTCATCTTTGCACTACAGGCCAAAGATATTCATCAGTCGGTCATGTTCATCTCAACACCTGTTCATCTTTGCACTACGGGCCAAAGATATTCATCAATTGTTCATGTTCATCTCAACACCTGTACATCTTTGCACTACGAGCCAAGGATATTCATAATAAAATCAACCATCTTTGCACTACAGGCCAAAGATATTCAGTAACACCATCATTTAGGACTGAGGATGATGAAAAATATTTTAAAGGAAACGAATCCAGTGAAACAAAATAACAAGTATTAAGGATTCGTACTCTAAACAATCCGAGTTCAAAAATACTTCATAAATAATCATACTGAAGTAAAATTAAAGAATGATCAAAACATGGATACAATCAAAGCTAGTATCCAGAATAGATATTTTGGATAAAAAGAAGAAATTTCATTTTTTTGGTGAATAGTGTCGTATTCGTGAATAGTGCCGTATACGTGAATAGTAACTTCGACACCAAAAAGTTCCAAATTTGATTAAAAGTTCAGATCAATACTTCGGCATAATGATATTAGAAGAAATAATATCATTTTAAAAATAATAATATCCCTTACCTCGAAAGACAGTACTTCTAGTTGAAACACCGGATATAGGCTATGGCTTGAACTTACTCCGTATAGCAATACTCAAAGTATACTCAAAATACTCACAAGAATACGCTCGATATTATAGAGAGAGAAAACTTCAGTTTCTGGTGTGATTTTCAATTCTAACCTAAGCACCTATTTATAGGAAATTGCTTAGAACACCAAAACAGAAAATTTAATAAAATATTAATATTTATAAAAATATTATACGTATTCTTTGAAATCTGAATTTCAGTCATTCACACATGCTAACCTTCTAGAAAAAGTAAGAAAAACGTTTTATTTAATATAAATATTTAATACTTCCAAAAATCAATTATTTTGGAACTCTGAAACTTCAATAATTCATAATAAATAGTCTTTTTTGTCAGAAAATTCGAATCTCGCGTGTTTTTATAGGAAATTTAATTCTCTACAACTTTGCAGAAGAAAGTTTTTCCAAATTCCAAACATAAATTAACCGAAATCCACAAACGGGTGATTTTAGAGGCTATAATCAAATTTCAGTCAATAAATGGGGTCCACCGACATGTTTAACATGTTTTAAACATTTATTGCAACAAAATAATCCTCCTCCTCGTATACTCATATATCCCACATTCGTTGTAAAAATATCACCATTATTATATTATTAAAATATAATAATATATTTAAATGAATTATTTTATCAGAAAAAGATAAAATATTAATTTTCAACAATTGTCACATTAAAAATTTTCTCCATCTATATCCACATAAAATCAATATTTTCCTCATCATATGAATCAATAATTAATTATTCATAAATAATATTACAGAATCACAATATTGGCAACCAGGCCGTTCCCAGGATAGAGTGGGCTTTCCAATAAGAATTTCTCCTTACTGGCGCGCAATTAGGTGACCAAACCTCTCCTTAGACAGAACTTTCTAGACATTGCCAATAATGTTATCAAATAATATTATTCAGATAATATGAATTATTACTTCGATAATGGAAAATACTGTATAGTGACAATTATTGAAACAACAGTAATATAAAATATCAATGCAGCAATTATTGAATCAATAACATAAAATACTGAACAGTAATTACTGTAACCATTATTGAGTAGTGTCTTCTTACGTAAGAATCAATACTTGGTGCAATACCGTGTGCTACTGTGCAACAACGCGTATTACTGTGTTTTAACCACCGGGTATTCCAACAGTATTAACGGTAACAACTACGCCGTTTTTTATAAACAACTATACTTGTCATTTTCTTCATCCAATTGCTTTCCGTTATGGGGCCCACAAAAGATTGCGACGTCGTACGAATATTCCCCGACAGCAAGAATATTCCACGACCAAACGAATATTCCCCGACAACAATGAATATTTTATAACCACCTGCTTATTTAAAATATTTGCGCAGTTTACCCATAACTAACCACATTAATCAAATTCACCCTTACTATTTCAAAAATAAATAAATAAAGAAAATTCCTTTTTATTTAAAAATTTTCGGGGTCTTACAGAGGGGGCTTTTCGATAAGGATTTCTCCTTACTGGCGCACAATTAGATGACCAAAACTCTCCTTGACAGAACTTTCTAGACATTGCCAATAATGCTATCTAATAATATTATTCAAATAATATGAATTATTGATATGATAATGGAAAATACTGTGCAGTGACAATTATTAAAACAACAATAATATAAACTATCAATGCAGCAATTGGTAGCCAATAACCATTTTAATTTTTATTGGTTAGATTTGTATTAAGGTTTGGCTACCAACTACACTATAAAAAAAAAGTATATAATAGATTTTTTATAATTAATTGATAACCCAATAAAACATAATTGATTACCTTTGTATTAAGGTTTGGCTACCAACTGCATTATGAAAAAAAAATCTATAATAGATTTTTTTTAATTAATTGGTAACCCAATAAAATTGAATTGGTTATATTTGTATAAAGGGTTGGCTACCAACTGCACTATTAAATTAAAAAATCTATAATATATTTTTTTAATTAATTGGTAACCCAATAAAACTAAATTGGTTATATTTGCAATTAATTGGTTATGTATCACAATTCGAGCCATGTTTAAGTGAACCGAGTCTATGCCCTAACCGTTTATTTTTTAAAAAAATAAATTTTTTTTTAAAAATAAATATAAAATAAAATAAACATTTTGAATTATATTTTATATAAATAAAGAAATTTTTTAATTAAATAATTATTAATCGAGTCGGATTTAAATAAATTGAGCTCGAGTTAGACTTAAAAACATCACGCTATTCGAACTCGACTCATTTAACTAAGGGTCCTTTACAATAATATACAACAAATAGAAAATAATTATACTATTAGTGCATCATAAAAATAATTACAAAAATAATAAACTTTCCATATTTATTTACAATATTAGTGTCCTTAATTTAGGGAAAACACTCATCCGTTCATTCTCTTTATCTCCCTTACCGCCTCCTCTCTCCTCCCATTCGTCCTCCTTCTCCACCGCTTCAACACCTTGAAGATGTAGATCTTGTAAGTCTTCTTCACTCTCTTCTTCTTCTTCATTTTCTTTTTCTTCTTCTTCTTCACTTGTCATCTCCGACATTCTCACCTCCTTCGCTGCCATAGACCGATGCTTCGTCCTCGGTGACGTCACCTACGGCACCTACTGCGTCGATGATCTCTCTGCCGTCGCCCTGGATGCCGATCTCCTCATCCATTACGGCCACAACTGTCATTATAACGAAGGCTGATTTAGTCCAGAAATTAAAAGGAGAAGAAGATAAATTTTAGTGCAGTAGGTAGCCAAACATTTATACAAAGGTAATCATTTTAGTTTTTGTGGGTAACCAAGAGAAATTTCAGTGCAGTTGGTAGCCAATAACCATTTTAATTTTTGTTGGTTAGATTTGTATTAATGTTTGGCTACCAACTACACTATGAAAAAAAAGTATATAATAGATTTTTTATAATTAATTGATAACTCAATAAAACTGAATTGATTACCTTTGTATTAAGGTTTGGCTACTAACAACATTATGGGAAAAAAAATTCTATAATAATTTTTTTTAATTAATTAGTAACCCAATAAAATTGTATTGGTTATATTTGTATAAAGGGTTGGCTACCAACTGCACTATTAAATTAAAAAAAATCTATAAAAGAATTGGTAACTCAATAAAACTGAATTGGTTATATTTGTATAAAGGGTTGGCTACCAACTGCACTATTAAATTAAAAAAATCTATAATAGATTTTTTAAAAATAAATTAGTAACCTAATAACACTGAATTGGTTACCTTAGTATACATGTTTGGCTACCAACTGTAATATGAAAAAATTACAGGTGTGGATGTGGATTGGGGGTGAGGGGGTCCGACAGTACTTTACAAATAAACCTCCCATCATATCTTAGTGCTAATTTTATAGTCAGATGTGTCCATTCTATAATCTTCAAAGTTTCAACCATATAATCTCTCTCTAAACCCATAAATGGAGCATCACTCTACTTATCCACTATCTTTCTTTTGAGATTCAAGAAAATTTTGTATATACTGCAAATTAAAGCAAAAGAGATAAGGTACATGAATCTCATTCAAACTTGTTCAAACACCGCTAGCTCGTCGGCAACGAAAGCGAGTTCGGCGGAGAGAGATAGAAGGAAGGAGAGAGAAAGTGCTGAATTGCAACCTGTTAAAACACTCAACTAAATTAAAAAGATAAGAATGCACTAATTTTATAAATAAAACTTTAAATGCATTAATTGTGTAAATATTTTATGAGTACACTATTGTTATAGTAATTTTTAAAAATATAATAAAAAGTGTAATTGTTCCTTTAACTAAATGGACTAAAAGTATTGTTTGAATTCGACTTATTAACTTACTCGAGTCGAGCTCGAACCGGACTTAATCTAGCTGAGTTGGACAGAACTCGGGTACAGAACTCAATTTGTTTACAGTCCTAATTCCAACCCTCAACCAACGGCCTTCTCGGCAACCTGGCCCAGTTATGATTAATATTCTGTATTTCCATCGACTTGATACACGTGTGGGTGCATGGCCACGGCCATGGGTCTTACTACTTGACCAACAACTTCACCGACCCGTGTGGGTATGCTGGCTGCTTCCATGAAACATCCTGTATCATACAAGAACTACAATAATAATATTATATTATATGCACAAATTATGTATATAAAAAAATTTATATATTAATTACTAATAAAAATATATAAAGTATTGAATCTTAAATCCATTTTCTATTTTTTTCCTATTTTTTTATAAAATTTATGCATAACTTTTATATATAATTTATGTTTATATCATTTCTACATACTTAAAATACATAAATAATTGCATGCCAAAACTCGGCTGTCACCATATGTGGCCCCCAGCCGGCTATGTATCTCATGTTACAAATTTAGTCTCACACGCCCATTCGGAAAACACACGTCTCCTCTCTCTCTCTCTCTCTCTCTCTCTCTCTCTCTCTCTCTCTATATATATATATATATATATATATATATATATATATATATATATATACTACCAAACTCATTTACATAAGTTTTAACTTTCACAGAAACAAAAAATAGATCATTACAAAACAAATACAAACATATATCTAGCTAGCTAGAGAGAGAAGAAAAATAAAAGATTAAAGATATGGCTTGGTCGTCGGAGCTAGCGATTGTATGCAAGAAGCACCCGGACCACCGTCAACAACCGGGCGTCTGCTCAATTTGCCTGAGAGAAAAACTCAGCCACCTCTCTAATTTATCTCCTTCTCCCTCCCAAATGATCAGAACTATTGTCGCCGTCTCTTCGCTCTCCGCCAACTCTTCCTATTCTTCTTCGACGGCCTGTATAACTCCTCCGATTCATCAACGCCACCGCCGCCACGCTTCCACAGGCGGTTCCCTCCGTTTTATCATAAGTAGCACCGCTGGCGGACTGAAAAAGAGCAGATCCATTGCGTTTATTGCGACAAGCGAAGAGGAAGATGGGAAGCATACTAAGAAAGGAGGGTTTTGGAAGAAGTTGATTCGGTCAACTGGGAAGGGGACGAGGAGGGTTTTCATGCATTCAAGAACGGTTAAAGAAGAAAGGTCTCATGTATATTAAATATTAATTAAATCACTTTTAACCCTTTTTCAATTTTTTATTTTAATATTTAGTTAGTGGGGGGAATAGTGGTGGGGTGGCGTGGGTGGGTGGGGTGGTTCATCAATAAATGAGAAATGAAAATTTTATAATGCTGTATATTGATGTACTCTTTTTACACTGCATTCATAATAATTAAAGATCGATGATGAAATTTAGAACGTACGTGCATCGGTGCATGAATTTATTTTTTTCTGGTAATAATATAATATAATGTTGATTGTTTAATTTAATTTATTCATGGTCGGTCATTGCCATGTGCGTGGAATAGTTTTTCTGTACCTAATTATTTAAGAAAATGAGAAATGAAGGGATGGTTGTTTTTACTTGTTTTTTATATTATATACGATTAAAGTTATTTCTTGTGTTGCTGAATATTAACTTCTTAAGGATGTTGTTACCACAAAATTACTCAAAACACATCAAATTTGACAATTCCCTTAATATATCCATCTTATTGTCTTATTTATTTAGAGTAATTATTAATAAGATATACTATTGTCTTATATAGTGTGAGAAATTAATTAAGAGAAAAGGGAATGATAAAAAGTAATTATAATAACATTATATATATTTTCATAATTAAATGATATAAATTGAGATAGAATACGAAAAATTAAAAGGATGGATCGATGTATACATAATTAACTTAGGATTATTATATTCCATCAAATGAAGTGTTATCTAGAATAGTAGTGGTATAGTTATCCTTAATTATAATTATAAATAAATCTCTATTCCCAGTCAAAATTGGATAATTATAATTTTTTGAATGATTAGTGATTACTTGTTTCTCTTGATCTCTTTCTTTCTTACTTGCTTTAATTTTGATGCGTAATTGTTTGAATGTTGACTAGGGTGGGTCATCTTCGATCACCAGGAATTTCAGTTGGTCACACTTGGAATTCCTTTCTTAATTCCATTTTATTTTATAATGAGCTCAGGTTCAGGCTCAACACTATGTGGTCCAATTAAGCAACTTTCACAAATATTAATAAAACGTATCTCCAGCATATGAAATAGAAAGATGATATTTTGATTACACAAATAGGTGCACCACATTGAAGGTGGTAGGTGTCTCATTTTAATTTATTTTATTTTATCACATACGCTTTCACATTGATCGTAATTCTACTGTCAAAAATTTGTATCATTTTCCGTAAACCAATTTGAATAATGTAAAACAGTATTGTTAAATTTGTGTTCCTTAACTAGAACCTGATTTTTCATCAAAACTAGCATTTAAATGCTTCGATAATATATCACTATATGTACTCTCTCTCCCTCCTAGAGTAAGCGATGAGAGCAGATCCTCTGTCCTCAAATTTCTTGTTCCCCTTGTGTCTCTCCACTTAAATTTTGACACATCATTTTATTTAATTTTAGAATTAATTAGTATTAAGTAAAAGACTAGGCGTCAACATTTAAGTGGAAACAGAGAAATTAGAGACAGAAAATCTGCTCTAGTAAGCGATATGCTGGCAGAACTCCAAATCGCATGTCATTTAGTTGAACATAATGTTGTTTTCCATTTTGTATGCACTTGGATCTACCAATAAGCTGTTGTTAATTGTAACTTAAAAGTAACGAGTGTCGAAGTAGTTTAAGCCCCCTATTGCTCTATATTTTTCAGGAGATCAAACTGCTTGAAGAATTGGACGAATTTGGTAGAGATTTTTCCCTAGGTTCTGTACAACATCTATTGTGGTCTTGCTCACCTTACTCTATTTCACAATACGGTGTGTATTTCATCCATCGGAATGGATCATCATCATTTGAAAGACTCAAATGTCCATATCTTCCTCATCCTCGTCAGTATGATTCCCACCTTCTGACATAGGCCGTTTCAATCTTTGAAATATATCATCAAGCGCATCCAATGAGGAAACATGTGGGATAAGTTTTGAACCCTCAACTTGTCGTAAAGGAAGGGATTTTTTGGCTCCTATATTTGTCTTAAAACTTTGAAAACCTGACTTCATTGTTGCCCATGTTGAGGCTAAGCTAGAAGATGGTACTCCTGAAATGTTTGTAGCCGGCGAGTTGGCTCCATCCAGCAACGAGACTTTAGCAGAGGATATGTCCTCCACTGGCTTCATGTTGGATGGTTTTCTGTTCTGTTCCCTTATCGCAGCATACTTGCTGCTAATGGCTTCTCTATGTCCACTGAATCTACGAGCCTGACTAGAAGGTGCTGATGAACTTTCCCTTAAATCCACCTGCAAACTGGATGTTGCCTTCATTTCAACAGCACTTCTATCCTGAACAATGTAGTAACATTCAAGGTTAGAAAGGAATATATTGCTCAAGTTATAACATGGGATTGAGAACAATACAGAATTAATAAAATTGGTACAAGAAAAAGTTTGGTCAAGATTCCTACTTCTATATTCATCTACAGAACTGCATCTGGTGGATTTAGTTTAAATACATCAATTCTCATGTATCGCAGAGTTGTAATATTTATAGCCCAAAAAGAAAAAAAGATGAAATATTTTGTTAAGGGTTAAATACTTACTGGACTATTGCTGCCAGCCTCCAAATCCATGCTCAAGTCTTTAAAATTCCTTGCCAATGGAATAACAAATTCACCGACTTTCCTCCCTTGTTCAATCCAAGTACGTTCTGAGAAATCAAATATAGATAAATTACTAGGATGTAGGTAATAAAGGTTCTAGCTCCTCCGGGCGGGTAACTAGTCAAAACATTGTCTTTAAGTATTCAGTTTAGAGCAAATAAGAATAGGTACAAAATTGTTGATATTCAAAGTTTAAATAAAGTTTGTTGTGAATTGTGACGCTGACCTTTTTGCAGTGTAACGAAAAATTAAATTAAAATTTGAAAAATATTACATTATCTAAAGATACATATCACCACAACAATTAATACATATTCAATCATCAATACATATCCAACCACCAAAACATCGAGCTAGTTAACATCAAGAAATTTCGGCAAAATTTCTTTTAAAAATAAATATCCAGAAAATTTTAAACCTGTCTACAAAACTTACAATCATCATTACATATCCAAACCACAAAAAATTATCATAACCATGTATAATTAGTTAACTTTACAAAATACGAAACATACAATCATCAACAACATATCTAACCACCAAAACATCAAGCTAGTCGCTACTAATTTCAAAAAATTTGACAGAATTTCCTTTAAAAATAGATATCCAGACAAATATAAACATGTCTATAAAACTTACAATCATCCACACATATCCAAACCACCAAAAAAATCATCATTCCATACCCAAAATAATCATAACCATGCATAATTAGTTAAATTTATAAAATACGGAACACAAAAAAATACATATATGAAGAAATTAATACATACTCATTCATCAACACATCCAAAATATCAAGCTAGTCGCTACTAATTTCAAGAAATTTCGGCAGAGTTTCCTTTAAAAAAAGATATCCAAAAAAATCTAAACATGTTTACAAAACTACAATCATCCATACATATCCAAACCACCATAAAAATCATCATTCCATACCCAAAATCATCATAACCATGTATAATTAGCTAACTTTACAAAAGATGAAACACAATAAATACATACATGCAGAAAATAGAGAAACAACATGTTGAGTATAAGACCCTTTACTTTACAGCTTACACCATGTATCCTTCAATATATACCTGAAAATATTTGAAATTTAAAAATTATCGAAATATGTGAGTCAAAATTAAACAATTATAAATCTGAAACATAATGAGAACACATATTTGTATGTAGAGAGAATGAGAGAGAGAGCTCTGTGTGTGTGGTAGAATAGATAGAGGGTTTGAAATTTGAATAAACTGGAATGAGAGAGAGAGCAGCTGATGTAAATTTGATGTGACATTTGTCTATTTTCTCTCTCTGCTCTGTTTTATATTATAGATAATTAGTTAAATTTACAAAATACGGAACACAAAAAAATACATATATGAAGAAATTAATACATACTCAATCATCAACACATCCAACCACCAAAATATCAAGCTAGTCGCTACTAATTTCAAGAAATTTCGACAGAGTTTCCTTTAAAAAAAGATATCCAAAAAAATCTAAACATGTTTACAAAACTACAATCATCCATACATATCCAAACCACCATAAAAATCATCATTCCATACCCAAAATCATCATAACCATGTATAATTAGCTAACTTTATAAAAGACGAAACACAATGAATACATACATGCAGAAAATAGAGAAACAACATGTTGAGTATAAGACCCTTTACTTTACAGCTTACACCATGTATCCTTTAATATATACCTGAAAATATTTGAAATTTAAAAATTATCGAAATATGTGAGTCAAAATTAATCAATTGTAAATCTGAAACATAATGAGAACACATATTTGTATGTAGGGGGAATGAGAGAGAGAGTTCTGTGTGTGTGGTAGCAGTTGCGGAACCAGAAAAGTTTCATAGGGGGGGCAAAATACATCAGTAAAAAAAATGTATTTATTGACGCTTGAAGTGCTTCTTTCGGTTTTACGACTAAGAGGAGGTAACTGTATCATGCGAGTCTGTGTAGTTTAAAAACGTCTCAAAATTTGCTCGTTTTCAATTGTTGGAAAATTATAATAATTCAATGTGTTTGTAAAAATTGTAGGAATATAGAAATGAGCATATTTGATTGAATCTCTTCACAAAGATTTCTTGATTACATATTAACTAAAGGTTAATTTGGAGTTTTTCCGGAGAAGAATGCATTTAAAAATTGAGATGCTTATTATATCACTAATTAATTAAATTAAAGGCTACTTTGGAGTTTCTAATGCATCAAATAAGAAATAAATTGTGTTTTCATGCAACTTTTAATAGATTTTGACTATTGAGAGCATGTGCCTCATAATTTTTAAAATTAAAAAAATTATATTAATTTAGAGTTTAAAAATATCTTAATTTGATTTTAAAAAGTTCATAATAATTTTATATTGAACAAAACAAAATAGCCTCTTTATGTTTTTTATTTGCAAACATTTTGTCATTATTTAGACAATTCAAATTTATATTTCTCACTCACATTGAGTTGCAGGACCTATAAAAAAAATACAGAAAAGATATAAAATATATGTAAATATCATTTTTTTCTCTCCAAACCTTAACCTTAGTACCAACCTACCGGGGGCAGGTGGCCCCCCTGGCCCCCCTTTGGTTCCGCCAGTGTGTGGTAGAATAGATAGAGGGTTTGAAATTTGAATAAACTGGAATGAGAGAGAGAGCAGCTGATGTAAATTTGATGTGACATTTGTCTATTTTCTCTCTCTGCTCTGTTTTATATTATAGATAATTAGTTAAATTTACAAAATACGGAACACAAAAAAAATACATATATGAAGAAATTAATACATACTCAATCATCAACACATCCAACCACCAAAATATCAAGCTAGTCGCTACTAATTTCAAGAAATTTCGGCAGAGTTTCCTTTTAAAAAAGATATCCAAAAAAATCTAAACATGTTTACAAAACTACAATCATCCATACATATCCAAACCACCATAAAAATCATCATTCCATACCCAAAATCATCATAACAATGTATAATTAGCTAACTTTACAAAAGACGAAACACAATGAATACATACATGCAGAAAATAGAGAAACAACATGTTGAGTATAAGACCCTTTACTTTACAGCTTACACCATGTATCCTTCAATATATACCTGAAAATATTTGAAATTTAAAAATTATCGAAATATGTGAGTCAAAATTAAACAATTGTAAATCTGAAACATAATGAGAACACATATTTGTATGTAGGGGGAATGAGAGAGAGAGTTATGTGTGTGTGGTAGCAGTGGCGGAACCAGAAAAGTTTCATAGGGGGGGCAAAATACATCAGTAAAAAAAATGTATTTATTGACGCTTGAAGTGCTTCTTTCGGTTTTACGACTAAGAGGAGGTAACTGTATCATGCGAGTCTGTGTAGTTTAAAAACGTCTCAAAATTTGATCGTTTTCAATTGTTGGAAAATTATAATAATTCAATGTGTTTGTAAAAATTGTAGGAATATAGAAATGAGCATATTTGATTGAATCTCTTCACAAAGATTTCTTGATTACATATTAACTAAAGGTTAATTTGGAGTTTTTCCGGAGAAGAATGCATTTAAAAATTGAGATACTTATTATATCACTAATTAATTAAATTAAAGGCTACTTTGGAGTTTCTAATGCATCAAATAAGAAATAAATTGTGTTTTCATGCAACTTTTAATAGATTTTGACTATTGAGAGCATGTGCCTCATAATTTTTAAAATTAAAAAAATTATATTAATTTAGAGTTTAAAAATATCTTAATTTGATTTTAAAAAGTTCATAATAATTTTATATTGAACAAAACAAAATAGCCTCTTTATGTTTTTTATTTGCAAACATTTTGTCATTATTTAGACAATTCAAATTTATGTTTCTCACTCACATTGAGTTGCAGGACCTATAAAAAAAATACAGAAAAGATATAAAATATATGTAAATATCATTTTTTTCTCTCCAAACCTTAACCTTAGTACCAACCTACCGGGGGCAGGTGGCCCCCCTGGCCCCCCTTTAGTTCCGCCAGTGTGTGGTAGAATAGATAGAGAGTTTGAAATTTGAATAAACTGGAATGAGAGGGAGAGCAGCTGATGTAAACTTGATGTGACATTTGTCTATTTTCTCTCTCCGCTCTGTTTTATATTATAGACTAGCTATAACCCGTGCCTGAAGGCACGGTGTAACTAAATATTAAATTAAAATTTGAAAAATATTACATTATCTAAAGATACATATCACCACAACAATTAATACATATTCAATCATCAATACATATCCAACCACCAAAACATCGAGCTAGTTAACATCAAGAAATTTCGGCAAAATTTCTTTTAAAAATAAATATCCAGAAAATTTTAAACCTGTCTACAAAACTTACAATCATCATTACATATCCAAACCACAAAAAAATTATCATAACCATGTATAATTAGTTAACTTTACAAAATACGAAACACACAATCATCAACAACATATCTAACCACCAAAACATCAAGCTAGTCGCTACTAATTTCAAAAAATTTGACAGAATTTCCTTTAAAAATAGATATCCAGACAAATATAAACATGTCTATAAAACTTACAATCATCCACACATATCCAAACCACCAAAAAAATCATCATTCCATACCCAAAATAATCATAACCATGCATAATTAGTTAAATTTATAAAATACGGAACACAAAAAAATACATATATGAAGAAATTAATACATACTCATTCATCAACACATCCAAAATATCAAGCTAGTCGCTACTAATTTCAAGAAATTTCGGCAGAGTTTCCTTTAAAAAAAGATATCCAAAAAAATCTAAACATGTTTACAAAACTACAATCATCCATACATATCCAAACCACCATAAAAATCATCATTCCATACCCAAAATCATCATAACCATGTATAATTAGCTAACTTTACAAAAGATGAAACACAATAAATACATACATGCAGAAAATAGAGAAACAACATGTTGAGTATAAGACCCTTTACTTTACAGCTTACACCATGTATCCTTCAATATATACCTGAAAATATTTAAAATTTAAAAATTATCGAAATATGTGAGTCAAAATTAAACAATTATAAATCTGAAACATAATGAGAACACATATTTGTATGTAGAGAGAATGAGAGAGAGAGAGCTCTGTGTGTGTGGTAGAATAGATAGAGGGTTTGAAATTTGAATAAACTGGAATGAGAGAGAGAGCAGCTGATGTAAATTTGATGTGACATTTGTCTATTTTCTCTCTCTGCTCTGTTTTATATTATAGATAATTAGTTAAATTTACAAAATACGGAACACAAAAAAATACATATATGAAGAAATTAATACATACTCAATCATCAACACATCCAACCACCAAAATATCAAGCTAGTCGCTACTAATTTCAAGAAATTTCGACAGAGTTTCCTTTAAAAAAAGATATCCAAAAAAATCTAAACATGTTTACAAAACTACAATCATCCATACATATCCAAACCACCATAAAAATCATCATTCCATACCCAAAATCATCATAACCATGTATAATTAGCTAACTTTATAAAAGACGAAACACAATGAATACATACATGCAGAAAATAGAGAAACAACATGTTGAGTATAAGACCCTTTACTTTACAGCTTACACCATGTATCCTTCAATATATACCTGAAAATATTTGAAATTTAAAAATTATCGAAATATGTGAGTCAAAATTAAACAATTGTAAATCTGAAACATAATGAGAACACATATTTGTATGTAGGGGGAATGAGAGAGAGAGTTCTGTGTGTGTGGTAGCAGTGGCGGAACCAGAAAAGTTTCATAGGGGGGGCAAAATACATCAGTAAAAAAAATGTATTTATTGACGCTTGAAGTGCTTCTTTCGGTTTTACGACTAAGAGGAGGTAACTGTATCATGCGAGTCTGTGTAGTTTAAAAACGTCTCAAAATTTGCTCGTTTTCAATTGTTGGAAAATTATAATAATTCAATGTGTTTGTAAAAATTGTAGGAATATAGAAATGAGCATATTTGATTGAATCTCTTCACAAAGATTTCTTGATTACATATTAACTAAAGGTTAATTTGGAGTTTTTCCGGAGAAGAATGCATTTAAAAATTGAGATGCTTATTATATCACTAATTAATTAAATTAAAGGCTACTTTGGAGTTTCTAATGCATCAAATAAGAAATAAATTGTGTTTTCATGCAACTTTTAATAGATTTTGACTATTGAGAGCATGTGCCTCATAATTTTTAAAATTAAAAAAATTATATTAATTTAGAGTTTAAAAATATCTTAATTTGATTTTAAAAAGTTCATAATAATTTTATATTGAACAAAACAAAATAGCCTCTTTATGTTTTTTATTTGCAAACATTTTGCCATTATTTAGACAATTCAAATTTATGTTTCTCACTCACATTGAGTTGCAGGACCTATAAAAAAAATACAGAAAAGATATAAAATATTGTAAATATCATTTTTTTCTCTCCAAACCTTAACCTTAGTACCAACCTACCGGGGGCAGGTGGCCCCCCTGGCCCCCCTTTGGTTCCGCCAGTGTGTGGTAGAATAGATAGAGAGTTTGAAATTTGAATAAACTGGAATGAGAGGGAGAGCAGCTGATGTAAACTTGATGTGACATTTGTCTATTTTCTCTCTCCGCTCTGTTTTATATTATAGACTAGCTATAACCCGTGCCTGAAGGCACGGTGTAACTAAATATTAAATTAAAATTTGAAAAATATTACATTATCTAAAGATACATATCACCACAACAATTAATACATATTCAATCATCAATACATATCCAACCACCAAAACATCGAGCTAGTTAACATCAAGAAATTTCGGCAAAATTTCTTTTAAAAATAAATATCCAGAAAATTTTAAACCTGTCTACAAAACTTACAATCATCATTACATATCCAAACCACAAAAAAATTATCATAACCATGTATAATTAGTTAACTTTACAAAATACGAAACACACAATCATCAACAACATATCTAACCACCAAAACATCAAGCTAGTCGCTACTAATTTCAAAAAATTTGACAGAATTTCCTTTAAAAATAGATATCCAGACAAATATAAACATGTCTATAAAACTTACAATCATCCACACATATCCAAACCACCAAAAAAATCATCATTCCATACCCAAAATAATCATAACCATGCATAATTAGTTAAATTTATAAAATACGGAACACAAAAAAATACATATATGAAGAAATTAATACATACTCATTCATCAACACATCCAAAATATCAAGCTAGTCGCTACTAATTTCAAGAAATTTCGACAGAGTTTCCTTTAAAAAAAGATATCCAAAAAAATCTAAACATGTTTACAAAACTACAATCATCCATACATATCCAAACCACCATAAAAATCATCATTCCATACCCAAAATCATCATAACCATGTATAATTAGCTAACTTTACAAAAGATGAAACACAATAAATACATACATGCAGAAAATAGAGAAACAACATGTTGAGTATAAGACCCTTTACTTTACAGCTTACACCATGTATCCTTCAATATATACCTGAAAATATTTGAAATTTAAAAATTATCGAAATATGTGAGTCAAAATTAAACAATTATAAATCTGAAACATAATGAGAACACATATTTGTATGTAGAGAGAATGAGAGAGAGAGCTCTGTGTGTGTGGTAGAATAGATAGAGGGTTTGAAATTTGAATAAACTGGAATGAGAGATAGAGCAGCTGATGTAAATTTGATGTGACATTTGTCTATTTTCTCTCTCTGCTCTGTTTTATATTATAGATAATTAGTTAAATTTACAAAATACGGAACACAAAAAAATACATATATGAAGAAATTAATACATACTCAATCATCAACACATCCAACCACCAAAATATCAAGCTAGTCGCTACTAATTTCAAGAAATTTCGACAGAGTTTCCTTTAAAAAAAGATATCCAAAAAAATCTAAACATGTTTACAAAACTACAATCATCCATACATATCCAAACCACCATAAAAATCATCATTCCATACCCAAAATCATCATAACCATGTATAATTAGCTAACTTTATAAAAGACGAAACACAATGAATACATACATGCAGAAAATAGAGAAACAACATGTTGAGTATAAGACCCTTTACTTTACAGCTTACACCATGTATCCTTCAATATATACCTGAAAATATTTGAAATTTAAAAATTATCGAAATATGTGAGTCAAAATTAAACAATTGTAAATCTGAAACATAATGAGAACACATATTTGTATGTAGGGGGAATGAGAGAGAGAGTTCTGTGTGTGTGGTAGCAGTGGCGGAACCAGAAAAGTTTCATAGGGGGGGCAAAATACATCAGTAAAAAAAATGTATTTATTGACGCTTGAAGTGCTTCTTTCGGTTTTACGACTAAGAGGAGGTAACTGTATCATGCGAGTCTGTGTAGTTTAAAAACGTCTCAAAATTTGCTCGTTTTCAATTGTTGGAAAATTATAATAATTCAATGTGTTTGTAAAAATTGTAGGAATATAGAAATGAGCATATTTGATTGAATCTCTTCACAAAGATTTCTTGATTACATATTAACTAAAGGTTAATTTGGAGTTTTTCCGGAGAAGAATGCATTTAAAAATTGAGATGCTTATTATATCACTAATTAATTAAATTAAAGGCTACTTTGGAGTTTCTAATGCATCAAATAAGAAATAAATTGTGTTTTCATGCAACTTTTAATAGATTTTGACTATTGAGAGCATGTGCCTCATAATTTTTAAAATTAAAAAAATTATATTAATTTAGAGTTTAAAAATATCTTAATTTGATTTTAAAAAGTTCATAATAATTTTATATTGAACAAAACAAAATAGCCTCTTTATGTTTTTTATTTGCAAACATTTTGTCATTATTTAGACAATTCAAATTTATGTTTCTCACTCACATTGAGTTGCAGGACCTATAAAAAAAATACAGAAAAGATATAAAATATTGTAAATATCATTTTTTTCTCTCCAAACCTTAACCTTAGTACCAACCTACCGGGGGCAGGTGGCCCCCCTGGCCCCCCTTTGGTTCCGCCAGTGTGTGGTAGAATAGATAGAGAGTTTGAAATTTGAATAAACTGGAATGAGAGGGAGAGCAGCTGATGTAAACTTGATGTGACATTTGTCTATTTTCTCTCTCCGCTCTGTTTTATATTATAGACTAGCTATAACCCGTGCCTGAAGGCACGGTGTAACTAAATATTAAATTAAAATTTGAAAAATATTACATTATCTAAAGATACATATCACCACAACAATTAATACATATTCAATCATCAATACATATCAAACCACCAAAACATCGAGCTAGTTAACATCAAGAAATTTCGGCAAAATTTCTTTTAAAAATAAATATCCAGAAAATTTTAAACCTGTCTACAAAACTTACAATCATCATTACATATCCAAACCACAAAAAAATTATCATAACCATGTATAATTAGTTAACTTTACAAAATACGAAACACACAATCATCAACAACATATCTAACCACCAAAACATCAAGCTAGTCGCTACTAATTTCAAAAAATTTGACAGAATTTCCTTTAAAAATAGATATCCAGACAAATATAAACATGTCTATAAAACTTACAATCATCCACACATATCCAAACCACCAAAAAAATCATCATTCCATACCCAAAATAATCATAACCATGCATAATTAGTTAAATTTATAAAATACGGAACACAAAAAAATACATATATGAAGAAATTAATACATACTCATTCATCAACACATCCAAAATATCAAGCTAGTCGCTACTAATTTCAAGAAATTTCGGCAGAGTTTCCTTTAAAAAAAGATATCCAAAAAAATCTAAACATGTTTACAAAACTACAATCATCCATACATATCCAAACCACCATAAAAATCATCATTCCATACCCAAAATCATCATAACCATGTATAATTAGCTAACTTTACAAAAGATGAAACACAATAAATACATACATGCAGAAAATAGAGAAACAACATGTTGAGTATAAGACCCTTTACTTTACAGCTTACACCATGTATCCTTCAATATATACCTGAAAATATTTAAAATTTAAAAATTATCGAAATATGTGAGTCAAAATTAAACAATTATAAATCTGAAACATAATGAGAACACATATTTGTATGTAGAGAGAATGAGAGAGAGAGAGCTCTGTGTGTGTGGTAGAATAGATAGAGGGTTTGAAATTTGAATAAACTGGAATGAGAGAGAGAGCAGCTGATGTAAATTTGATGTGACATTTGTCTATTTTCTCTCTCTGCTCTGTTTTATATTATAGATAATTAGTTAAATTTACAAAATACGGAACACAAAAAAATACATATATGAAGAAATTAATACATACTCAATCATCAACACATCCAACCACCAAAATATCAAGCTAGTCGCTACTAATTTCAAGAAATTTCGACAGAGTTTCCTTTAAAAAAAGATATCCAAAAAAATCTAAACATGTTTACAAAACTACAATCATCCATACATATCCAAACCACCATAAAAATCATCATTCCATACCCAAAATCATCATAACCATGTATAATTAGCTAACTTTATAAAAGACGAAACACAATGAATACATACATGCAGAAAATAGAGAAACAACATGTTGAGTATAAGACCCTTTACTTTACAGCTTACACCATGTATCCTTCAATATATACCTGAAAATATTTGAAATTTAAAAATTATCGAAATATGTGAGTCAAAATTAAACAATTGTAAATCTGAAACATAATGAGAACACATATTTGTATGTAGGGGGAATGAGAGAGAGAGTTCTGTGTGTGTGGTAGCAGTGGCGGAACCAGAAAAGTTTCATAGGGGGGGCAAAATACATCAGTAAAAAAAATGTATTTATTGACGCTTGAAGTGCTTCTTTCGGTTTTACGACTAAGAGGAGGTAACTGTATCATGCGAGTCTGTGTAGTTTAAAAACGTCTCAAAATTTGCTCGTTTTCAATTGTTGGAAAATTATAATAATTCAATGTGTTTGTAAAAATTGTAGGAATATAGAAATGAGCATATTTGATTGAATCTCTTCACAAAGATTTCTTGATTACATATTAACTAAAGGTTAATTTGGAGTTTTTCCGGAGAAGAATGCATTTAAAAATTGAGATGCTTATTATATCACTAATTAATTAAATTAAAGGCTACTTTGGAGTTTCTAATGCATCAAATAAGAAATAAATTGTGTTTTCATGCAACTTTTAATAGATTTTGACTATTGAGAACATGTGCCTCATAATTTTTAAAATTAAAAAAATTATATTAATTTAGAGTTTAAAAATATCTTAATTTGATTTTAAAAAGTTCATAATAATTTTATATTGAACAAAACAAAATAGCCTCTTTATGTTTTTTATTTGCAAACATTTTGTCATTATTTAGACAATTCAAATTTATATTTCTCACTCACATTGAGTTGCAGGACCTATAAAAAAAATACAGAAAAGATATAAAATATATGTAAATATCATTTTTTTCTCTCCAAACCTTAACCTTAGTACCAACCTACCGGGGGCAGGTGGCCCCCCTGGCCCCCCTTTGGTTCCGCCAGTGTGTGGTAGAATAGATAGAGGGTTTGAAATTTGAATAAACTGGAATGAGAGAGAGAGCAGCTGATGTAAATTTGATGTGACATTTGTCTATTTTCTCTCTCTGCTCTGTTTTATATTATAGATAATTAGTTAAATTTACAAAATACGGAACACAAAAAAAATACATATATGAAGAAATTAATACATACTCAATCATCAACACATCCAACCACCAAAATATCAAGCTAGTCGCTACTAATTTCAAGAAATTTCGGCAGAGTTTTCTTTTAAAAAAGATATCCAAAAAAATCTAAACATGTTTACAAAACTACAATCATCCATACATATCCAAACCACCATAAAAATCATCATTCCATACCCAAAATCATCATAACAATGTATAATTAGCTAACTTTACAAAAGACGAAACACAATGAATACATACATGCAGAAAATAGAGAAACAACATGTTGAGTATAAGACCCTTTACTTTACAGCTTACACCATGTATCCTTCAATATATACCTGAAAATATTTGAAATTTAAAAATTATCGAAATATGTGAGTCAAAATTAAACAATTGTAAATCTGAAACATAATGAGAACACATATTTGTATGTAGGGGGAATGAGAGAGAGAGTTCTGTGTGTGTGGTAGCAGTGGCGGAACCAGAAAAGTTTCATAGGGGGGGGGGAAAATACATCAGTAAAAAAAATGTATTTATTGACGCTTGAAGTGCTTCTTTCGGTTTTACGACTAAGAGGAGGTAACTGTATCATGCGAGTCTGTGTAGTTTAAAAACGTCTCAAAATTTGCTCGTTTTCAATTGTTGGAAAATTATAATAATTCAATGTGTTTGTAAAAATTGTAGGAATATAGAAATGAGCATATTTGATTGAATCTCTTCACAAAGATTTCTTGATTACATATTAACTAAAGGTTAATTTGGAGTTTTTCCGGAGAAGAATGCATTTAAAAATTGAGATGCTTATTATATCACTAATTAATTAAATTAAAGGCTACTTTGGAGTTTCTAATGCATCAAATAAGAAATAAATTGTGTTTTCATGCAACTTTTAATAGATTTTGACTATTGAGAGCATGTGCCTCATAATTTTTAAAATTAAAAAAATTATATTAATTTAGAGTTTAAAAATATCTTAATTTGATTTTAAAAAGTTCATAATAATTTTATATTGAACAAAACAAAATAGCCTCTTTATGTTTTTTATTTGCAAACATTTTGTCATTATTTAGACAATTCAAATTTATGTTTCTCACTCACATTGAGTTGCAGGACCTATAAAAAAAATACAGAAAAGATATAAAATATATGTAAATATCATTTTTTTCTCTCCAAACCTTAACCTTAGTACCAACCTACCGGGGGCAGGTGGCCCCCCTGGCCCCCCTTTGGTTCCGCCAGTGTGTGGTAGAATAGATAGAGAGTTTGAAATTTGAATAAACTGGAATGAGAGGGAGAGCAGCTGATGTAAACTTGATGTGACATTTGTCTATTTTCTCTCTCCGCTCTGTTTTATATTATAGATTAGCATAGAAGAAATGGAAAATCTTAAAAAGTAGGAAGAAATGTTAAAATCATAAATATTTAAATTAAAAAGTAGTTGCAACTAAAGAGACTAATCTCCTGCATATAATAATAGTATACTAGCGACACTAAGATTTTAGTGACTGAAAAGGTTGACCACAAAGCATGGACAGAAAAGCTAGAAGGAAACATGGTATAGTTTAAATTTAGACAAATAAGCTTGATGATAAATTATGTAACAAGAGTCTCTATCTCTCTCCCTCCCTCCCTCGCGCTGGTCTATTTCAAAAAGTCTCGGACAGAGAGAGACAAAAGGAACAAAGCTACCAAGAGAAATGTTCTCTTTAATTTCTCCATACATTAAAGAATTATTACGCACACTTTTGAATAAGAACAGCAATCGTCAGATAATCGAAGATCATGTTGTCTTGAAAGCTAATAACAAAAAGAGGAACTTTTGTTTGACTGACCTAGAGAATCTATGAGGACTCCATTGAGAGTGGATATTGTCTAGGAGACAATATTCTTGTTTAAACTCACAATTTATGTTTTTGTCGTATTTTACACGATAGTTGTATATTTAAGTTTGTATTTGAATTTTGTATCATGTATTTGGCGACTCAAGATGGGTGATGTATACCTGTTTTGGGGGCGTCACAATCATACTTTGAAAAGATTAATAAACTTTAATATAACAAAATGGACTTGATCAATAATAACGAGAATTTGCTCGATGTAAAGAGGTAAATTTATAAACTTATATAATGATAACGAGTAGGGTTAGGAAACTTGCCTCGTGCGTAGAATACACGTTAATTTATACACGTTCCTTGATTTAATCCTACATACCATTTACAATCACAATACCAGTCAGTTATAACATAACTAGTTATCACCAGTTCATTCTTTTTGTCTAAATTTGGTTATTACCATACTTGTTTTCACATGATATTACACTACACAAACAACAAGCTAACTACGCGTTCAACAATTCATTTAAACACGTAAATATCTCATTAACATGTTAAGAGTCTAATTTTAACATCACATTATATGTCTAACATATTTTTATGTTCAATAGATTAGGTTACTATTACAGTCCTGGACATGAACAATCAAAAATTTCATTTCTGAGCAATCTGCAGAGTGGCACTGCGGCGCCACCTTCAAACTTGTGGCTGGCGCTGCGGCGCGGCCCGCTCTTTAGTCTGGGAAATGGCGCTGCGGCGCGGCAAACCAATTCCAGAAACTGCAGTTCGCGAAAAATGCAGAACTTGCCAATTTCTACCAATTTCTTTATCCATACATGAAATTAGACATACCAGACATTATTTTATACACATAATCATTACTCAACCTTCCTAGCATGATTTTAAAAAGTTAAAACATACAATTTCTAGAATCAAAACATGTAATTTCATGTTCTTGTTGATTTTAAAAGTTTTTTAAAGATAAAACATAAAATTGACACTACGGTTTCGTTATAACACCAAATCTGTACATTCAAAGTTTGTTTTCTTTGTTTTGACATGTGAAAATATAATCTACCGTTAAATTTCAAGTTAAATAACAATTCGAAGCATACCAATTCCCATAAGGGCCATACATATGAAACTTATACTCAGTAACTTCACAAATCAATTTATAACAAGTTTGTATACAATTAATGTTATGAAAACATACATATATGATAATGAAACATATTATGATTATATATATCATATATAAACACACAAGTCATTACTTTTTCAATTACAAAGACTTACAGTATATTTTCATAGAAAGTATAAACAACGTAAATTTGAGTTTTGGGGGAGAAAAGATTACCCTATTACAGATGAATAAGAGTGAAGTCCCTTTTTAGATTCTTCTTCAATATCACAATTTCTTCCAACAATTCTCAGAATTCTCTGAAATTCTCTAAGTTCTACTAAAATGAAAGTACGTAAAAAGAAAACTGATGGGGCGCACTTATAACTCCAGTAACGTTGAGGTCAGTTACCCATACGTGGTTAACTGTTCTTAACTTCTCATAAGACCATGTTTGGCTACCACTTATTTATTACTTCTATTTATTTTAATTATTCTATTAGAATATAGTTTAATAATGTCACACTCATACACAATAATAAAACAAATGTCTTATTTAATTTAATTTAAATAAAATATAATAATTTCTCATTTATTAATTATGTCCAATTATTAATTCTTTAATTAATTATTAAATTAATTAAAATAAAATTACGCTTATTACATATTTTAATTAATTCAATAAGCTTACATAAATACATACTTTGAATAATAAAAATTCTCCACATTAATTTAATAAATATAACACATATAATTAAATTCATCTACCACAATTTTATCAATTAATTATTTAATCTAATAATTAAATCATCAAAAAAAATATTTATTTAATTCAATAAATATTCAAATAAAAATACAAAATCTCGTTTGTCACATCTTTCTCCCCTTAAAAGGATTCTGTCCTTAGAATCACGACTCAATCAATTCGTCCCGTTACATTCTTCCCCTCTTACAAATATTTTGTCCTCATAATCGCTTACAATAAATTAATTAAATAAATGAGGGTAATTTTTCATCATATACTCTTCGAGTTCCCACGTAGCTTCTTCAGGATTGTGGTTCCTCCATATTATCTTAACAGAAGGTATTACTTTATTTCTGAGAACTTGCTATTTTCGATCGACAATCTGAACAGGAATTTCTTCGTAAGATAAATCTTTCTCAAAATGTAGGGGTTCATATTCAATCACGTGCTTGTAATCGGGTTTGTAGGGTCGTAAAATTGAAACATGGAAAACATTTTGGACATTCTCGAGTGTTGGAGGTAAAGCTACCTCATACGCAACTTCTCCGATTCTTCGTTGTACTTCGAAGGGTCCAATAAATCTGAGGCTTAGCTTCCCTTTCTTTCCGAACCTGATCTTTTCCTTCCAGGGAGAGACTTTCATAAACACATAACTACCCGATTCGAACTCAAAATTTTTACAATGTGGGTCGGCGTATTTCTTTTGCCTATCCTGAGCTGCTACCAATCTTGTTCGGATCACTTTGACTATCTCTGTTGTCTGTTGTACCAGTTCTGGGCCTAGTAATTGTCTTTCGCCAACTTCATCCCAGTATAGCGGAGTTCTGCACTTTCTGCCATATAATGCTTCATATGGCGGCATGTCAATACTAGCGTGGTAACTGTTATTGTAGCCAAATTCTATGAGCGGTAGGTGATTATCCCAATTTCCTTTAAAGTCCATTATACAAGCTCTTAACATATCTTCTAATATCTGAATTGTTCTTTCACTCTGCCCATTTGTCTGAGGGTGATATGTCATACTCATTCTCAACTGCGTACCCATGCATTCCTGTAGTCATTTCCATTTTCATTCTGGGAAATGATTCAATGACAAAAACCAAAGAGACCACTAGCATGATCCCCAAAATTTGGAAAAGGAAAGGGAGAGATGATGAAAATTCATACTAGAGTGATGATGAGAAATTTTATCAGGGGGTCCAAACGGTAGCTTCTCTCAAGACCCTGTAATTGGCAAAGACGAAATTGATGAGAATATCTATAAAAAATATTTGTTCCTTCTTATTCCTCTTCCTTTTCTTATAGTAAGTAAAGAAGAAAATAAAAGGCTCGGTAGAAAACTGAAACATAGAAATATTAGATTGTATGTATGTAGATGGAGTGATGTATCAACGTCAGGTCTCTTCGAAGTATACGATGGGCTCACAGTTGCTGCTGCACCACTGGACCATAATTTGGTAGAGGGTGAGGTCTTCATGGATTGAGAGTTTGCATGTTTACTGTAGAAGTCGAGTCCAAGATAGAGTGAATCTTGATGAGGTGGAATACATGGAAAAATTGTATTTTTTTTAAAGGACATCTTGACAGGCTCAAAAGATGTGACAGGCATAATCTGCTCAGATTTTGAAATTAGAGTTAAAACCTTTCTCTCTTCTCCTTCATTTTTTTAACTTTCTGAATCTTTTCAGTTCAGGAAAAAAAATCATAGTCATCGCCTTTATTCATGTAATCATTGTCACTACCAGTAGTGCAAGCATTTAAAAGCAAATAATTAGGCAAAAGCATGTAATGACGCCAAGAAAGAAAAATATGACAATAAAACTCTTACCAAAGTAACTAATATCCATTATCAATAAGATAATCGCCAAGCTTTTCAGCAACAATGTTGCAATGCCTTGGAGTCATTAGCTCATCGTAGATACCAAAAATCAAGGCCTTGGTGGTATTCTTAACAGTGATACCTACAAGACCCTAAAACCAAAGTTTAAAAAGGGTTAAAGGCAACCATTAAGAGGGTCACATCCTGAATGACATGACATATAACAACTACTCACGACCCACTCTTCCTTACTTTTATGCTTTTTCAAGAACTACTCAGGAACCACAACAACTCCCTTCAATTCCATTTCACCCATTTTCTATATAGCATATACAAAAATTAAATGCTACTACGAACATTTGAAACACAAAGATTAAAGAAAAGGTGATTCTTTTTTAGCACTGTTCACACGAATCGTTTATTAACAGATTTTGGATCACAATGGACTTGTACCTATGACTTGGCTTCATTCACTTTATTGTTATATCCCAATTGTTTATTATAATTTTTTGGAGAAATAAATTATTAAGCTAAGGTAAGCATGAGTTAATAAGAAATAATACTAAGAAGTAACCTGAGAATCACAATGATTGGATATAAAATTGAAGTTGTGGTTATTAATATGTGAAGAGTGACAGCACCCTGCAATAACAATATGAATAGTAACCTCTCTTGAAGGTAAAAGTAGAAACCTATTAATTAATTATTATGAATTATATATGCCAAGTTTCTATATGATAATCCATTTACAACCAGAGTACTAAATCCAAAGTACAGCGTTGCATATATGTAAACACATATGCTCCTAGATAAGATAACATGAGTTAGCTTATGTACTACTACATATAACATATTAAAGCACATATACCACATTTGTAAGCTATTAGATCTAATGATCATTATATCCAAAGAATATAAGAGCAACTTACTAAAAGTCTAAAAAATTGTTAAAATTAAAAAACATTTTTCTCTTGTACTTCTTTCATTCCAAAATATAAGATCATTATTGACTTTTTTAAGTCAACTTAAGACACTTTCAACCTCAAAATTGACATGAATTTTTTTAATTTTTGTCAATACAATAATGAATATTATAAACTTTCTAATAAGTACTACTCATTGTAAGATTTATTGTTTCATAATTTTTAATGAAACATCTCAATTTTAAGTTTGAAACTTTTTCAATTTGATTTTCAAAAGTCAATAATGGTCTTATAATTTGGAACGTAGGTAGTAATTTACAATGGTGGGAATAAAATTTAGGCACGTGTAGGTATTCCAAGAACCTTTGAGCCACGCCCAAATCCTTTGATAACAAGACCACCAATATATCAAGGTTCTATTGGTAGAGTATTCTCTATCCCTGCAATTCAGTATAACAGCTTTGATGAGAATGGCTTACACACAACAATCTTATCAATAAATGGTCGAAAAAGTGACTGATGTTTATAGTCTTGAAATGATGGTAAGCCCCACTTTTCAGGTCGTAAATCAAGAAGAGAATTTATCACTTCATCCGCTGAACTGTAAAGATGGGACTGTTTTCGAAGAGATTGTACGGCAACCACTTCCATTCCAGCAGCCTTACCAGCTAGAGCACCCGGTATGACGTGACAAAAAGCATTAGCTTAGTTACAAACTCGATGTTTCTCATCACATAAAGTGCAGAACACCAAAGATAAATTAGGATCAGATTATTGTTCAATTAGGAAGAAATGTTTGGAGAAATTTTTAGAAATAAAGCAGGAATTTCAAGGAATTTGTTATTTTGTGATATGATATTCATATGTGACCCAGTGAGTAAATTCAAAAATAAAACAACCCCTCTCATTGCCAGTTTGGGGTATATATTAACTTATTAAAAAGAAAAAGAAAAGAAAAGAACTACTCGTAAAAACATACTTAAATTACTCAACATCAAACCTGATTGGCTAGTATAATTTTCTTTCTCGTGTTCTCATTAGATTTTTCTCTTGGTTTTTGACATTTATATAACTTAAAACATCTTTAACTGCTCCAAGAACATAATATGTCAAAGTAAAACACTCCACCAAATTGGTGACACACCAACTGTCTTAGGTAGGGACGTAGGGAGGGAGGGAGAGTTGGAAGTTTTTCATGGCCTTCAAGTCTGTTGGATGTAAATATATAATCCCATTGAAATTTTAAAAGAGCTTACGACACCACAAATAACTTGATATTTAACCAATTGTATACATACAACCCTAGGACATTACAATCCAACATACAATCTACCATTACAATGTAATATAACTGTAAAAGTGACAAGTATCTCAGTATTTCTATGTTGTCAGGATCAATCCTCAACGCAGTTTGGTAGCATTTAATAGCCTCCCTATATTTTCTGTCTGACCTATATAGAATACCATAAACATGCCAGCAAACATGGCTTTTTAAGTTGTACAGTTAAACATTTTTAGATATACAAACAACAAAATAGAACAAAGTAAAGTAGACTAACATGTGCAGGAAAGTGTTCCGCTTTGGAAAAACCAGCTGACATGCGCAGGAAAGTGTTCCACTTTGAGTTGTCCGTGCCTGAAACTATATCTCATTCTTGCATATCAGATAATCAAAAAGGGAAAAAAGTGACATGTTCAGAGGACATACATGTCACACAAAATATATTACATGATCTGATAACATTAGATTAACATTTTAAGGAAATTCCATGAATAAAAATCAGCAAAACAACGTAAGGAAGTTTCATCCAAATCTCATCCAAAAAATCCAAATTAAAAACTCAAAGATGATTATACTAAATGTCTTCAGAAGTTACTAATATTTAAAATAACCAATTTACGTAGTAAAATGAGATAATGATTGAAATTAATTTGAAGCAGTAAAGTTGTCATCTTTCTTAATTTTGATCTTCTTCTGCATTTGTTGGTTGACATTTCAACATCAGTTGACTGAGATCCTTGTACATCATCATCGTTGAGTGAATGTATAGGCCTTTTGCTTATAGGTGTGACACAGTTGACAACATCGAGCATTGACTCACCCTGTAAAGACTGTAGAAACAAAATTAAACTTGTGTAAGATTTAATTATTTTTTCATATGTATAAACAAATATATTATAGGATTTAACATCTACCAAATTATATGTGTAAAATTGATATTACATGAGGTTCATCACATATAATTGTGTAGGATTCAATTATTTTTTTCATCGTTAGTCATTCTAGCAACTGTGTATGTCGCATAATTTGCCTTCAAATTATAAGATGATATTTGTATTTTTAAAAGGAACCACTTTTACAACAATAAATTGAGTTCATTCGGAAAACAATCAGAGTCTCCAACCTTTAACACATTTAAAAAACATGAATTAAAAACAGTTATGTACATAAGGTTAAAACTGTATACTTTAAATATGTACTGCATTTTTTCTATTTTAACTTTACCATAATCAATTGTTCCCTAAATTCATTAATTGACTTTCCTATGACGAGTTGGGCTTCACGATCAAATAGAACAAAAGATGCACTGGACGTATCATCCATTACTTTAACTTGAACTTTAAATCTACAATTAAAAGTTACATTTACAAAGTTAGATAATATTAACAGAATGAACGAAGTATGAACATAAGCTATTTTTAACGTATAACAAAATACTATATCACAATACCTCGGTGTAACAGAATTAACATTGTCAAAACATTTATCACACCAATATTTTCCGCTGTCTAGTTTAACTTTTTTGCAGCATTTTTTGCAGGGATTGTAGAACCAATTATATTCGGAGAATAGTAGCAACTACCACACATGATGACTCCTGGAGTGTCAAAAAAAATAAGCAACAAAATATAAGTTATTGTTGTGAAAGAAGTAAGGTGTTTTAAAAACGGTTTTACCTCTGTTGCGTCCCGTATCTCCTCAAGAGTCTTCTTATTACAGATTTGGAAGAATTCATCTATAATAGATAGACTCTAAAAGACAATTTGAACCCCAAATTTTTTACCCTTATTGAATTTTGCACCACCAAACCAAAAAAGGTGTCTAAGTACACCTTCACTATATATAACAAAACTTCATTATACGTAACAAAACGCATACTTTCTTCACTTAACCGGTTAAAAGTGACCGGCTAAGGCTGTAACACAAGTTTGGGGTGCAAATTGTCTTTGCCACATAAAAAAAAATTCTGTTTTTGTTTTTAAAAACAAAATTTTGTAAAAACAAAATTTCTAAAAATAGAATTTTGTAAGAAATAGATTTTTTTTTTAAAAACAAAATTTTTTAAAAACAGAATTTTATTTTGTTTTAAAAAATTTCTGTTTTTTAAAAAAAACCATAATTTTTAAAAACATAATTTTGTAAAAAACAGAATTTTTTTTACAAGTTAAAAAAAAATTTAAAAACAAAATTTTGTAAAAACAAAATTCTGTTTTTAAAAATTCTGTTTTTAAAATTTTTGTTTTTGTTTTTAAAAATAGAATTTTTCTAAAATAAAATAAAATTCTGTTTTTAAATTATTTTTTTAACCTTAGATATAAATTATTAGTGTCAACTGTGAACTATAGATGAACCGCTTTTAATTTTTATTTGAATCATTATTTTTATTAAAGTTCAGCTAATTTTTTTATTTAATGTGTTTTAATGTGTGATTAAAAAATATTAGTTTAAATAAATTTTTCACACTTATTAAATATAAAAAGGTAAAAATTTTAATTATAAATTTTATGATATTTTTCCCAAAAGTAATAAATTGAGAAAAAGTCAAGCTTGAAATTATCCTTTCTTTATATTGTTTCAGTTCTTAATCTTATCATTTGTTAAGGTTTATTAATGAGAATTAAAAAAAAACTAGTTAAGAGCAAATTTATACATAAAAAATAATATTAAACGAAATTTACTATCGATCAAATATTGACAACTTAAATTGCTCGTAATTGTCAAAGTAGCATATACTTTCCTTATTTTTAAAAATTCTATTTTTTGTTTTTAAAAACATGATTTTATTTTGTTTTAAAAAAAATTATGTTTTTAAAAACAAAAACAAAATTTTTTTGAACTTGTAAAATAAAATTCTGTTTTTGAAAAAATTTGTTTTAAAAATAATTTATTTTTAAAAATTTTGTTTTTACAAAATTTTGTTTTTAAAAACAAAAACAGAAATTTTTTTATGTGGCAAAAATAATTTTTGTACAAGTTAATGCTTTTTTTAACTAGAATAATTAATAATTAATTTTAAAAATAAAAATAAAATAATTATTTTACAAGTTAATGATTAATTATTAATCATTAATTCCAAATATTTATTTTAATTTTATTATTTTAATTATTTTATTTTAAATTAATTATTTTATTTTTAGTTTTAAAACTAATTATTTTATTTAAACTGCATTATTTTAAAATTAATTATTTTAAAATTATTTTATTTAAAATTAATTATTTTTGTCAATTTTTAAGGTGGCAAAGACAATTTGCACCCCAAACTTGTGTTACAACCTTAGCCTATCACTTTTGACCGGTTAAGTGAAGAAAGTGTGCGTTTTGTTACGTATAATGAAGTTTGGGGTGTACTTAGACACTTTTTTCTATTTGGGGTGTAAAAGTCAACAAGTGTGTAAAATTTGGGGTGTAAATTGTCTTTTAGTCTAATAGATAATATGCTCTGGCTAGATAAATGAGTTATTGTAGTCTTACCGTAATTGGCATCACAAATGCTGATAGACAACAGTGAGGGTAGTTAAAGGGAAAATTAATTTGTAGTAGTAATAGATTTTAATAAGGGATATAAAGAAAAACACAGTATACCTATTTTTAAAAATAACAACCTCAGGGATATCTGCATTTATAAGAAGTCTCGAACCGAACATTGAGTTGGACAAAGCTGGTGTACCTAGGTAATGAGAGATGTTGCATAGTTAATAAACATATGTTTGGAAATATATTTTTCATACAAATACCAGTATTAGTACCTTTCTAGAACTTGATTTTTGCAAACTGTAAAACAATAATAATATTTTTTTGATTTTCTGTTTCAGCAAAGGAACAAATTTGGTTTGCAAAATCATCCCACAAGTTGCAACTCAATACATTATGACTGTTAGAAAAATACAATGTAAGATTAATTTAAGTGATCATAGTTATTAATAAAAGAAGTGTTCGTACAACATAAAAATTTACCTGTTATCAGTTAATTCAATATTAACTCTCTTACTCTATTTACCGTTTCTTGTACTGATTTTTACACTCCCTATCGCAGTTATTTGTCCAATAGCATCTTGTTGTATGCAACAAAATTATGTAGGTAATAAAAAAACTAAGTATGTAAAAACCTATTGGGTTAATTATTGTTACAACTAAGTATGAATCATCAACCGCAGATGATTAGTATTTGGTCGCATGGAGTGAATTGAAATCCATATGTACGAATGGGACCCTCATCTAACTCTCGCAATGAGGTGAAATACAGAAAATTAATTTTGTATGGATGTTGAATAGCTCTGAAAGAACCACCATTCTGACCGACAACAAAATTGGTGATTATAAAGACTTGTTGTTCCTTGACTGATGTTTGAAATTTTGTGAAAAGAGACCTTGTGATACTCACTTGTATTTTGGTGTCCTGTAAAAGTATAATATGCATATGGTAAGATGTTGTAATTTGGAGTTGTGTAAGTATGTGTTTGTGTGTGTGTGTGTGTATATATATATACCTTTTCATCCAACAATACCATCTCGATGCTGTCTATGTAGTTTGCTTTGTTAAAACTTGGCATATTCCAGAGTCGAGTTATCCTGACTTTAATCTTCCACGTCTCTTTGACAGGGCTGATGTCATCAACAAAATCGTACATAGTCGTCATCTAAATATTGGGATAGGTAAAATAATAAAGAGGAGTTGAATGTTTATAGCATGAGTTGTTGTGTATTGAGTTGGTATTTATAGCCATAATATAATAAAGTAGTGATTTGAGGAGATAATATCAGAATAGTTAACATTATCATAACAGTTTAGATTTGTAGTGATTTAGGCAATTATAAATAAAAAAAATTAATTAATAGCATAAAGTAGTGATTTAAGGATATAATAATTAAATTACAAAGGATAATATCAAAATAGTTTATAAAATTAAATTACACAAATGATAATATCAAAATAGTTGATATAATTAAATTACAAAGGATAATATCAAAGTAGTTGATATAATTAAATTACAAAGGATAATATGAAAAGAGTTGACATTATCAAAATAATTTAAATTTGTAATGATTTAGGGGATTATAAATCCAAAATATTATTCAATAGAATAACTTATATATTTTAGGAGTTAATAATTAAATTTCAAATGATAATATCAGAAAAGTTGATATTATGAAAACAGTATGCTATTAACTAAAATTGTTTAGATTTGTAGTAGTGATTTAGGGGATTATAATTAATAAATTAAGAGATAACAATTAAATTACAAAGGATGATATTATAACATTATGCTATTAACAAAAATTGTTTAGATTTGCAGAGATTTAGGGGATTACAAATTCAAAATATTTATGTGGGAATATAAAGTAGTGCTTTTAGGAGATACTAATTAAGAAACGTTACTATAAAAACCGAGATACATAATTGAACTCAAAATTATTTTCAAGATCAGCAAAGAGTTGTAAATCTAAGAGATACATTAGGAATTTCTTGCTTTGGTGTAACTTCAAACTCGTTAAACGAATCCAAATATGTATAGTGATAACTCCCTAGTACTCCAAACTAATCGAAGGAGACCAAGGCTTTAAAGCAAGAGGTCTGTTTTCAAAAGTCCAAGGCCCCTGCTCCAATACCCTCTACTTCATATCTGTTTCCCCAAACTTGAAAATAAAAACCCCACGATTGAGAAGAAAAATATCAATGTGCCCATAATGCTTTCAATTTTTCCTAACAAACTCCTCAAATACTTTGAAAGGGGCTTTACCTCCCAAGCATCTCAATTGCTATATCATCCATTTCATTTTTGACCACATGAACACCATTTATAACAGTAGGCTCAATGAACTTTAAATCCACATTATTTGCTCTACTACGCTTATTAGAAACAACTGAGGCCCAATTTCCATTCAAATATTTCCCATGAAGTCCCAATTTAGCAGACGAATTTAAAAGTTCAGGAAAATCAGCCATAAATTCCTCATTAATATATGTTTTCATACCCTTATTTTCCAATTTATCCAAATAATTTCACAAATCATGATACAATTAAAATAAAAATAAGTCTTACATATCGAATGCTCTGATTCTTCTTCGTCGTGGTCTGCTTCTTCTTTGGTTCTAATTCAGGATGTTCAGCCTTTGGGTCTGATTCTTCTTCGCCGTCTCTAGGAAATTTGAACGAATTAGGATGTTCATCCTTTGGGGTTGCTTCTTCTTCGTCGTTTGAACGAATTTTAACAAATACAGAATGAATTTAGTTGACATATTTGAAAAGTTGATTCCAGATTTAGGGGAATGAATTTAGGTTTGTTTTAACTCACTTGTTATGTTAGTTGGGCATTTTTGTCAAGGGTAATAAGGAGCATTAATTAGGCAGAACATGTGTTAGTTTTTTAGGATGATTCTAGTTATTGTGCTATGTACTGCGTTTTAGTATAATTAATAGATATTAAAGCATCAATCTTGGGTCAAAGGCATATTATCAATTTTAAGAAAAAATAAATAGTAAAATAAAAGTGACAACCCTTCTAAATAATCATAATAACACTTATCTCTCTAGTTTTTTATGTCCAGTTAGTACCCCTGCAAGTTTTTAGGGTTGACTAAATAGATAAAATGATGTTATCAAATTTTAATTCCTAAATAATATATATATATATATATGTTTAATTATATATCTTTTTTTGATACAATACATTTTAATTATAATTTTATTTGTACTTAAGATTATCTCATTTAAATTGTTGGTAACTTATAAAAAAAATTGTTTAATTAACACATATTTTTGCATAAGTGGTACAGATGTTAAAAAATTTAAATTAAATTATTAATGGATCTATTCTAATTAGAGTGATTGAGTATGTTAATAGTTTAGTTTTTGTTGTTTAACAAAAAAATATATTATTTGAATTATTAGTTTCATATTATGATTTTTATATGTTAAATTTTTTTGAAGTATATATCAAAATTTGGGATGTTTATGATTTTCATTATATTTTTTTAGTATACAGTTGGCATTAATTTTGTGCAATGTTTTCATCCCAAATTTATTGCTCAGTTTTGACTCTTTTAAGTCAAATTGACTATTTTTAGAATTAATAATTAAGCATATATAAATATATTTCTAAAATTATAAAAATTGGGGTTAGTAATAAATTGTATATATTTTCTTTTGGTTATAATCTGTTCACCTATATTTTAGCAAAAATAGTAAAAAGATTAGTTTTAAAAATGGTCAATTTGACTTTAAAAAGTCAAAACTGAGCAATTAATTTGAGACGGATGGAGTACTATTTATTACTACCTCTATATTGTTAAAATATGTTTCTTTTAATATATATATATATATATATATATATATATATACACGTATGTATGTATGTATATTTAGTAACAACATTTGTCATTTTTACTGTAAAAAAGAATGTTTAAGTGTGACTTATGTTTAGTTTAATACTAGATATAAACCCGCGCGTTGCAACGGAATTATTCATTTTGTTAATAATAAATTTATACGTGTAATTACTAAATTAAAATATAATAAGAATATGGTAGATTGTTATGCGATGATCAAATTTTGGTAGCATATGTTGTATAGAGTTGGGTAAAAGTTTTGTGAGCAAATACATATCTAAGTATAGCATATGTTGTATAGAGTTGGGTAACAGTTGTGTGTGTGTGTATGTGTGTGTGTGTGTGTGTGTATATATATATATATACATATTAAGTTTTTGATAAAAAAATATTTATAATGTAACCAATAGAGTTAAAAATGGGTACCTCTTGCATTCTAAAGCACTAATAAATATTTAGAAAGTGTAATGCGCAATGTCATCGAGTTGTTATATTGATACGATCGTTAGTGGCATATTTGAAGTCTGTTACACATTACACAAACCTCACCAAGCTTCAAATATCTGACATAGGTACTTGATGCATTTTAAAGAGTTCATGTCTCATATACACTTACTTGCACCAGAATTCAAACATACAAACGAAAGGAGAAACAAATAAAGAATGTACCAGTTTCAGTCCTCAGACCTTAAGGAAAATTACATGTTAAACAAACATCGTATCCAAAAACATAGTAGTATAACACTGTGTCATACATAACACAATATTATAGTTAAAAAACGAATACATTGTCTCATTAGAATTTTTATCCATTTTTGGCAATTGTCGCAGTATTACCATAATGCCAAAAAAACTATTAATGATGATGAAAATGATTTACCAGATGCTAGTACTTAACAAATCATGCAAAGCTATAATCCAGATAATAAAATACAATAGATGAAAAAGCCATAAATATAAACACTGTGAGATATAGTCCACAAAATGAAGTCATAACCCCTCCCATTGAATGCATTGTCACCATAATCTGAAGGTATCCAGATATATAAGTCATTTGCACTTTCAAAAATATTTAGAATTGTTTGTACGTAACATGAGTTGTTGCATAATAGTTGATATGTATTTATATGTAGAAATTAGGTTAATTAACGGAGAATAATGATAATAGCTCAATTTCGGCTGAATGACACTTCTGTCCCTTCAAGTTGCCACCCACTTTTAAATTTGTCCCTAAAGTTCAATTTTCGTCATGACATTTTGTTGGCATTACCGTTCCGTCAGCCTAATTTGACCTCAACCCGATAATTATTATTTTAAACTTATTTTAAAAATAATTTTATATTTTAAAATATTAAAATTTTGGATTGGGTCAAACTGGATCGAGTTGGGTCAAAATTGGTCAAAATAGGTCGCGTTGAGGTTAAATTGGGTTGAATGAACAGAAAATTCCAATAAAATGTCATTTTAAGGACCTAACTAACAATAATTGAACTTTAGAGACGACTTTAAAAATGGGTATTAATTTGGAGGGACAGAAGTGTCATTCAACAATAATGATAATATCATAAAGTAGTACTTTTAAAAAATATTAATTAAATTAAAAAGAATAATATCAGAACAGATGACATTACCAAAATAGTTAATATTTGTAGTGATTTAGGAGATTATAAATTCAAAATATTAAATTAGTAATGATAATATTAAAACAGTTAACATTATCAAAACAGTTTAGATTTGTAGTGATTTATAGGATTATAAAATTAAAATATTAACTTGAGATTAAAAAGTAGTGATTTTAGGAGATAATAATTAAGTAACGATAATATAAAAATCGTTTAGAATGAAAATGTAGTAATTTAGGAGATTATAAAATCAACATAGTACGTAAGTTATGATTGATATTATTTGTTATTTTAATTTTGTTTTAAATATTTTAAACTGTATAATATTATGTTTTAATATAATTATAAATGGTATAATATTATGTTATAATATAATATAATTAGTAATGATAATATTTGCACAATTTAGATAGGTGGTGATTTTGTTATTTTGTTATATACGTGTATTATAATATTTTACCATACATGTATGATATAATTTATGGTATAATATTAGAAAATTAGTAATTTTAGGATATAATAATTATGTTTTACAAAGTAGTAAGTTATTATTGATATTATTTGTTCTTTTAAACTGTATAATATACTGTTGTAATATAATTATAAATGGTATAATATTATGTTGTATTAAGAGAAATAAAATTAGGTTAAATAACGGAGAGTAATGATAATATAATAAAGTAGTGATTTTAGGATATAATAATTAAGTTAGAAATGATAATATCAGAACAGTTGACATTACCAAAACAATTTAGATTTATAGTGATTTAGGAGATTATAAATTTAAAATATTAATTTGGGATTAAAAAAAGTAGTGATTTTAGGAGATAATAATTAAATTAGTAATGATAATATTAGAACAATTAACATTATCAGAACAGTTTAGATTTGTAGTGATTTATGAAATTATAAAATTAAAATATTAATGTGGAATTCAAAAGTAGTGATTTTAAAGTAATAATTTAGGGGATTTTAAAATCAACATATTAAGTTATGAATGATATTATTTGTTATTTTAATCTTGTTTTAAATATTTTAAATTGTATAATATTATGTTGTAATATAATTATAAATGGTAAAATATTATTTTGTAATATAATTTAATTAGTAAATATCTGCATAGTTTAGATATGTAGTAATTTTATTATTTTGTTATATACGTGTATTATATATAATAGAGTAAAATACACTCACACCCCCTGTAAATAATCATATTAACACTCACTACCCCTCTAGTTTTTTAAATAACACTCATTACCCCTCAAGTTAACATAATATAACACTCACCACCCCTAATATAATTGACTTGATGATGTCGGCAATTTTTAAAAAGAAAATGGCTAAAATGTCCTTAACTACTGTTAGGACAATTATACCTTCAATTTTTGATGACTAATATACCCTTTATGTGACGCCCCCAAAATAGGTATACATCAGCTATGTGAGTCGCCAAATACATGGTACAAAATTCAAATACAAACTAATAATACAGCAGTCGTGTAAAATACGACAAAACATATGCTGTGAGTTTAAATACAAATATTGTCTTCTAGACAATATCCACTCTCAGAATAGGTCCTCAATATATTTATTGTCACACTATTTAACAGAATAGTGAGGACTACTAGCTAATACTATCATTCGGACCATCACTCCGTTCCCAGACTCGTCTTAGCTATGTTCTCATTTCCTGAAGAGAACAGTGAAAGAAAGGGTGAGCTTAACTAGCCCAGTAAAAAATATTATGACTAAGATAATACAGAATAAATTATCATTAGTCTTCAACAATGTTAAACTGATAAAATACAATAGACATCAAGTTTAACTGTAGCGGATCAAGCAATCCATTAAAAGAGTCAAGTAGAGAATAAAATCTACTATCTTTTATGATTTAAAATGTTTTTCATCACTTTTATCGCTGAGACTCAGCTTAATAATTAATTCACATCATCCCTGCACTACGGCCAATGATATTCATTAGGGTCACGACCACAAATTCCATGCACTACGGGCCAAGGATATTTGTGTATTCATCAATGGTCATGATCATGCCAACAACTTTCCATCAATGCACTACGGCCAATGAGGAATTTTACCACATCACTTGTTACATTACGGTCATGATTACACCGAATAATCTCTGGTCATAATCATACCAACTCCATCCATGCTCTACAGGCCACAGATGACTTTCAAGAATATAAACATGAGGATGATGACAATGATATAAGATTTCAATAAAACAAGTTCAAGAATTATGTTATTCAGGAACTAATAACGTCCAAATTGTCAACATGATACTTCTTTGTAAAGTAAAATTTAAGAATACTCAGAAGAATATTTCCATGAAAAGATACTGGATGAAGCGCAAATATCAAGGATATTCCACTAATTTCATGGATTATAGACGTCAAAATTTTAACCAACTGAGAATAATAAGGAATGGAATAACAACAGAAATCACCATGCTTGCGGTACTTCGCATAGACAGGTTATTCCAACAGAATAATAATAACGGAACCAGGTCAGGTGAAAATCACACCAACAGGATGTTCCAACAGAATAATAAAGAATGGAATAACAACAGAAATCACCATGCATGCGGTACTTCGTATAGACAGGTTATTCCAACAAAATAAAAAATATAGAATAATAAAGACGGAACCAGGTCCGGTATAAAACACACAGACAGGATGTTCTAACGAAATAATAAAGACAGAATAATAAAGACAGAACCAGGTCCGGCGTAAAGCACAGACAGGATGTTCCAACGGAATAATAAAGACAGAATAATAGGAGAATGTCACCAATTATAGGGTATTCCACTTATACAGGTTATTCCAATAGAATAATAAGGAAGGGAATAACAGAAGTTCTCTTAATGAATATAAAAGAATAATATTCCTTACCGTAAAAGAACTGAATATAAGAGTAGGGAAGTAGCAGAATACTTTTCTATAATTTCTCTCTCTAGAGTTTTAGTGATATTGTAAGAAATAATAAAGGAATAAGCTTTTATTTATAGGAGAATGGAAAGGCACTGTGTAAGAATTTCTTCACAGATGAAATAATTCAAAGACTCACAGATGAAAATTTTGATACTACATATTCAAATTGTCAAACCTTCAACCAATCATAACAAAGAAAGACAAAATATAATACATATATATATATATATATATAAACCCACATGTTATAAACATATATATATATATATATATATAATACTAATCACCTCTTTTATAAATCAACTTCATTCCCCCACCATTTCCAACTCACATAATAAACATATATACTATAATCATACACACATCACTTTCACTCTTTCTTTTCCCCCACCATTTCCCACTCACATAATAAACATATATATTATAATCATACACACATCACTTTCACTCTTTCTTTCCCCCCACCATTTTCCACTCACACATATAATATATACATATATATATACACACCTCACATATATATTAACTCCCTCCCCTATACGTAACTCTCTCCCACCCCCGTTTCTAAAATCAGTTTTTCAACACATGTGGGCCTCACATGTGGGCCCCACCTTTAAATAATTTTCTACCGATTATTTTGAAAAATGGGTAAATAGAAATCCATAAAATAAGCAGACTTCATAAAAATCACCTTAATAATTTTAACAACATTTATCATCTTTATTACAATTCACAATATTAATCGACCAGGTCGTTCCCAGGATAGAGGGGGCTTTCCAATAAGGATTTCTCCCAATTGGCGCGCAATTAGGTGACCAAACCTCTCATTGGCAGAACTTCTAGACATCGTTAATATTTCAATTTATAATATTAATAACTCTGTCATTTCAATTATTGATTTAATAATATATATAATATCGGCAATAATTGAATCAAATAACGTGAGATACTATGCAACAATTACTATTGCAATAATTGAACAAAACTGAGTGATTTCTCACGTAAGCATTAATAATCAATACCGTGTGTTACTATGCAACCACGCGTATTGCTGTACTTTTACTACCGAGTAGTTCAACAGTATTAACGGTAAAACTTCCGCTGTTATTTTCAATAAAATATTTTTTGTCGTTTTCTCAATCCGACAATAATTCCGTTGTGGGGTCCACCAATGATTGTGTCGTCGTACGAATATTCCCTGACCAATCGAATATAATACAACAACTTGCATACTTTGCAAAATTTATAAATACTACCCACAACTATAACATTATATCAAATCCACTCCATAATATTTAAAAAAATCGAGAAATTTAAATTTTTATTCATAAAATCTGGGGTCTCACACTTTAAGTATATAGTATACCTTCGATTTATGTTATCTCACATGATTTTCTTCATTTTGTTATTTTGTTGTTGGTTCTAGTGTAATTAAATGTATAAACTAACAGCAAATCTCGACATAATTCCTTAAGTTGCATATTAATCATACTCACTCTGTTCCATTATAAAACCGGTCTCATTTGCAAAATTTTCAAAATTTTAAGGATATATTTTTGTTCTATCTTTTATTGAGTATTTAATTTAATAGTGATGCCATGATAATAAATTTGAGATAATAAACCTGAGGACATCAGAATAAATGGGAATTTTATTTTTTTTCTCCAAATCATAATTTGCAAATAGGACTTTTTACGTTTTTGGGACATAGGGAGTAGTAATTTGTTGCCATTACAAAATGGCTTACTGCAGTTCTATAAACTACAATCATGTATATTAACAAGGCAGTATTATAGTTTGGTAATTGCCTTCTTCTTTTCTAGAATATGACCATGTCGACCTCAGACTGTTACTGCACAAGGTAAACACCAGGACCAGAATTGATAAATAAATAAATAAATAAAATTTCTAACAAAAGTGCATAAAAGAGTAGCAACAAACATAATTTTTTCTAGTCCCAACATGTGACCAAAAGTACCACCAATTATTAAATTCTAAAATTCCTAATAGTAGTCATAAGTTACCACCAATTTGATTCCAAATAGGAAATTGAACATATGCAACTTCAGTGTGATTCCCAACAGTATGTGATTATGTTTGATTCACAATAGAAGCTTGATTCTCAGCAGTTTGATTCACAATAGAAGCTTGATTCTTAGCAGCTTGATTCCCACCACTTCTTTTTCTTTCAACAACTAAACCACCTTTGCTACCAATAGAGTGAATTGTCCTTTTATTGATTTGATTCGGAGGTGTAATATCAACCCAATGAGCTCCCATCAGTTCGTCCAACAAAATATTATTGTCAAACTTTAAAAAACATAGAAAATATTCTTTTATTAACAATATAAATGTTTTATTTAAAATTAATTACATGTAAAATATCTCACCTTCGAAACTGGATTACCATTATTTGTAGGATAAACAAGCCCACCATCTCTTTTAGATCTTGTCATGACAACCTTTCCCCTTCCTTGAAATCGATTTCCTTTCTCTTTACCCGAATTGTTTGTTCCCACATTAGTTGATAAAATTTGTTGACATCTTCCCAAACCTCTTAATTTCCTTTTCTTCCTAACATTCCCTCTTCTAGCAAGTGGTTCCGATTAATCTTCACCAGCTTGTTGTGTTTGACCTTCACCAACCTATAATAAAAGAACAGACAAGTTATTGGAATCATAAAATATAATGTAAAATAAGTAAATTGTAACAAGCAAATATTATTAAAAAATATATATTATATTACCTCTTGAGTTACACCATCGAGAGTAACCCCATTCCCAGTTAACTCAGGTGGATCTCTTTGGCAAGTCAATCTATTATGACCAAACTGTTTGCAGTTAGAGCATTGGACACTTAGAGCTCTTTTTACAAAATTATTCTCTGCATTAACTTCACCTGGATCTTTCCTTCTATTTTTCCTCGGTCTCCCAGGCAACTTATGAAGAGGTGGGGGTCCAATGGATCACTTCCATCTTCTATGTATTTCCACAATCTTTGATCTTTGGTAGGGTGAATCATTTTTTTCATGAGCAACTAAGTATGCATGATTTGTAAAATATGGGTCACAATATTGTTCAACATTGGATCTCCTAGATGCAATAGCAGCAACCCCATGTTTACAAGGAATGCCTGAAACCTGCCATGCTCTACAATCACAAACTCTTAGTCCAATGTCAACCAAAAATGTGAATCCATCTTCAATGGCTTCGAATTTATTCCCTCCACCATAGATCACTATGCAAATTCTAGCTTTACTAAGACTGGAGTTTAATTTCTTTCTAATATTCGGAGTAACATATCCATCCCAAGCACACCTAATTTCATACCTCATTTGAATTCTTTGCATCAACTTACAGCTAATCCCTTCAAGCATTTTCAAAATGGGTCTACCCCTCATGGCATCAACCCAATGGTTAAAGGACTCACAAAAATTGCTTATGACATGATTACTTTTACATCTCTCATCAAAGCCATATCTTGTCCATGTTTCAAGAGGCTCTTTCATCAAATAATTGTATGCAGATTGAGACTCTTTCTTAATATCCTCCATTGCTAGGTTGAAGTCGTGTTCATTATAAGCTTTAACTGCCCTCCAAAAGTGATTTTTTAACATCAAGGCTGGATACTTTTTTCTAAAATAACAAAACAAATGCCTAGCACATGTCCTATGAAGTGCATGTGGAAATTCCTCATTAAGTGCATATTTAAGACGACCCTGAAAGAATATAAACAAAAATTATCATCTATTTTTCATCATTGAGCATAAACTAATTATAATTAAAAAAGCAGAATTTTCAATAAAACCTTCTGCATGTCTGAAATGAATGTTAATGTCATCATGCCATCATCATCTGCACCAAGAGCTATCCTTAAATTACTAAAAAAGAACTTCCAGCTTTGTTTGCACTCAGTTTCCACCACAATAATTGCCACTGGAAAGAGCCCATTATTCCCATCTAGAGCTACTGCAGCCAACAAAAAACCACCATAAGGCCCTTTTAGGTGGCATCCATCAACACCTATAAAAGGTCTACATGCATTTTTGAATCCAGAAGTCAATGCCTCATATGCTATAAACATTCTCATAAATGTGGGATTCACATCAATTGATAGCCTATCAGTGTTAATATCCACAATACTTCCAGAATTTGTACTTAGAATTTGTTGACCATACTGCCTCAAACTTTTATAAGACTCTGCATGACAACCATCAAGTTCAACAAGTGCCTTTTTTTTGCCCTGTATAACTGCATTTTATTGCACTCAATCTGCCATTTCTTATGTAATTTGGTCTGAATTTCATTTATCTTCATGTCAGGATTGTCCCTCAATGTATCACCTAATTTGTTTGCAATCCAAGTCGATGTTGCTTCAGTGTTAGTGGAAATAACAATACAAGTGTGTGTGCCACAATATGTCTTGATTTTATAAGTCATCTTATCAGGAAGAGGGGATACATGTATTCGCCATGGACAACAAACTTTAACACATTTACACGTAACTCTTTTTTTCTCATTTTTAATCCTCTCAATCTTGAAACCCTCTTGAATTGTATAATCTCTTAAAATCTGTCTGAAACTGTGTACATTTGAAAACAAAAGGCCTTCACGTAGCTTGATATTCTCTTTCCTAACATCTACAAATTCATTTCCATATCTATAGTGGCCAAACACCTTACCAAATTGTCCACAATCAACTTGTCTCCCCTCTATAGCTTGACCATCTTCAACAAATTGATTATCATCATCATCATCATCTTCATCATAATACACTCTATTGAATTCATTACTTGATGAGTAATCTGATAGGCCATCATTATTAGTCATCACTTCATTTACAAGTTTTTCATCCACAAATTCATCATTGTCTATTTCAAAATCACTAACATGTTCTTTATTAGCACATTAAAAATCCTCATCCTCGAAAGACAAGCCATAAACACCATCATCCTCATAACCACCCTCTACAATTATTTGTTTGCCTTTTCTATTTTTGTAACTCTTAGCTACAACCTCATCGTGATGTTTTTCAATAGTTTCAGACTCATGTACTGTTTCAGCCCATAATTGATGGTTGTTAGTCGCCTCATCAACCCTCTTTATATTATCTTGTATCTTTCCATCATTGTAAATACCCTCATCATCCTCATTTACATTTTTTGATTCAACTCCATCTTTACCAAAACTATAATCAACCCCATTAACAATCTGATCATCATTCCACTCCTCAAATGGATCAATTACTTGTATATAGATATCAACAATTTTAATCCCCTTATACATTTCAAACATAAGTAACATGTTCTCATCATTGTTTAATGGCATCTCGACTTGTGTTCCAGGCATAAAATAAAATAGTTTGATTTCTAAACCCATTGCAGTTGGCACTTGACTCGATGACAATTCAGAAACCTCGCTGAGCATATCCATATAGTAGTATACATCTCCATCAATATTGAAAATCACATTCACTGTTTTCCTATAGTGAACATGAATATCATAAAATTCAGCCATTCCTGTTAACTGAACAAAAATAAAATCACAATTCACAAAAGTATGTAATGAATATTTACAAATTATGCAAATAAAATTTAATTTTTTGGAACGAAGAGAGTATATATATATATATATAGAGAGAGAGAGAGGGGGGGAAGAAACCAAAATATTGAAACCACATAACATATGTACACATACATATATATAGATGTGATTATCTATGTGGATACAAATAATTATTTTTCATGAGAGTGAGTAATTGAGAGAGATCAGTGCTCTTGTGGGGTTTTATCAAGTGTGAAACAAGGTTGATTTCATAATCTAGGGTTTAGAATTGAGCGAATCGAGTGGTAACAAGCATTTGTAGAGACGACAATGGGAAAAAACATGTATACCTTAAACCCAAAAAATCTCGATCGTAGCCGGATAAGTTAATCTCCGATCATCTCCTTCACGTCAAAAACTTTCCCTCCCACCTTCCCCTGTATGACAATAGTGAATCGGTGACTAGTGCTTTAAGAGTGGAGAATATAACTTGATAATATAAGTCAAAATAGGGTACTTTTGTCATTAACAAAATAAGTATAAATTTATTATATTATAAAATAGTAAAACATGAGGATAAATACGTAACTTCGCCTATTTGGTTAAATATATATCTGCAGGGGTGGTGAGTGTTACTTGAAAAATTAAAGGGGTAGTGAGTGTTATTATAGTAATCTACAGGGGGTGTGAGTGTATTTTACTCTATATAATATTATATCATACGTGTATTATAATATTATATCATACATGTATGATATAATGTATGGTATAATTATGAATGATATAATATTAGAAAAATAGTGATTTTAGGATATAATAATTATTTTTAGAAAAATAGTAGATTTTGGGGATTATAAATCAACATAGTAAGTTACGATTGATATTATTTGTTATTTAAATGTTATTTTAGATGCCATATTTGAATAGTTGATCTCAAATTTAGGGGAATAAATTTAGGTTTGTTTCAACCTCATTTGTTATGTTAGTTGGACATTTTTGTTAAGGGTCTTAAGGAACATTAATTAGACATGACATGTGTTAAATTTTGAGGGTGAAATGTGTCAAGTTATTGTGCCATGTACTGTGTTTTAGTATAATTAATAGATATGAGAAAAATAATTAATATAATTTTTAATACTTTTTTAATATGAATAATAAGATTCGTTTTGTAATAATAAGTTTGTTTTACGTAAATTTTAATATTTGGAAAAAATAATTTTAAATTTATTGCGTTAATTTGTACTTTTTATGAGTATTAAAACTTTACTTTTTAATTACAAAAAAATTATATTTGAATATATATCACGTAAATTTTAATCTTTGAGAAATTTAGTAAGCAAAAATTGTACTTATTTTCTTGATTAAATGAATATTTATTATTTTTTGACATTTATGATATTTATTGCACATGTTCATAATTTAATTAATTAAATTAAGTTAAGTGCAAATTATAATATACAAATTTATATTTAGTGGATAAGTTAAACATTATAATTTGAAGGGTGTATTAGACATTATATTAAAAATATTTTTTGATATTAGTTAGTCAACCACACTAGGAGTAATGAGGTGGTTTGTTTGTGTTTGAATGTCCTTAATTCACCTGCCTCTGATTCGGTAAAGGCAGATCTTGCTTGGATTTTTTTTGCCTCTTAATACCTCTTAATCGTTAAGACAAAAACTCAAATCTTAACTATTAAGAGCTGACTCTTAATAGTTTATTTAAAATTTATAGACAAAAATAGCCTTAATAAATATTGTAGTCCTTCAATTTCAAATTTTAAGATCATTCAAATAAAATTTGTAAATAACTCAGAGGGTTAAAATGGTAAAATAATGTCATTCAGATGTTTTACACTTTTTAGTTATGAAACAGTTTTTTAGATTTAGATGTTATTTTATTAATTTATTAAGATGTATTAACCATTTAAATCGTAATTACTCAGTTTTATCAAACACCGCTTGAATGTTGCATATTGTAGACTAGAGGGATACTAACTGTTATTAAAAAAATTAAAAGGCCGGATGGTAAGTACCTACAAGGGATATTAGTGTATTTTACTCAAAAATAATCGGTCAATAATGTATGTATACATTATCAAATTACCCATTAAATTAATTAATATTTTGAAATTAGGTCGATCTGTTATCAGACTCACGGTTGTGGACATGAAAAAGAAACAACCAATACGAACCAAACGAAACCAAGACTAGAAGTCGAAGTTCAGAATGGTAGAGAGCAAGTGACAAAGGCAATTCTTTTTTCTTATGCGAATCTCTGTCTTAGGTCCCCTTCTCCAACTCCTTAAATGAAATGTATCCATATATAGTTGAATTGTAACAGTGTAAATTTTTATTTTAAAAAAAAAAAGTAATATATATCACTTCATTTCATTTATAACTATTTTGCCGATAAACTCTCTAGACTGGACTGTCTATAGAATTAAAGAATTGATATTTTCAGTGAACTTTTAGTTTTGTGTATAAAGAGACTTGCTAAATCATTTATCAAATGTAAAACCATTCTTAATAAAACCTTTAAGTGTTGATACAACAAATTCCGTAATTTTCTCCTCTCCTCGCGTATTGGCACAACTGATAGAAGATTGTTTGATAAAACTATTTTTCTTTAGTTTCATTTAATAGAAGTTTATTTTATTTTGGAACAAAAGGAAAATAGTGAGACTATTCAAATTCTATTTAACTATTAATTATTACTAATATGTAACTTACATAATTAGTACTAATAAGTATAGTTAAATATATAATTGAATAGTTATAATGTAACTTATATATATATGTATGTTTGTGTATATATAGAGATATGTATACATAAGAGATATATATATGATATATAGAGAAGTTACATGGAAGATTTATACAAGTGAACTTTTCTTCTATCTTCTCCATTTTTCTTACAAACAAATAACTACTACAAAGTAGTGTTCATTTGGAATTTTCTGTTAATTGCTATCACGAATTATTCACCAAGGCTTGACATATATCCTGGAGGTATATCGTCTGCAACCCATAGCAAACCGATCGTGGTGGGGGCGATAAAGACCTTAAGGACAGGGATCACCCGTGTCACGTCTTCTACAACAATCTTGACTCTACGAAGCTACAATTCTAACAATCTTAAGGTCTTTAACGTATTCGTGAGTCATGATTTTGATGAGATGGAAGACAACACGGTTTTCAAAGATAAGTGTCATTTTTCTTGTATCTATTTTATCAATGAATTTTTTATGATAATTAGTAATATATTGAGATATTAAGCTAATTATTTTTATTGATAATTTTGGTCAGAAGATGGATTATGGAGAAAAATGAAAGTGAAAAAGATTATAATTTATAATGTTTGTAAATTGATGCGGAGAAGATGAAGAGTGATCATCATTGAAAAACATCAAATGTTGATGCTTAGAAATCTTTCTGAAGAGATTATGTCGTTCTTCGGATTTAATTCCAAAAGGTGTGTTTTTTAACATTAGCCTTTATTTTTATAAATGATAATTGTGTATCATTTTGTATGTGTATATACTTGAAAGTATATGTTTTATGTATTATATCATGTGTAGATGATATTGTATGTTTGAGTATTATTTTACTTACATTTTGCTGTAATAAATTAATTAATTAGTTTTGTGAGATAAGAAAAGTAATTAAATTTTTGTTCATGATGGATATGCATATATATATATATTTTGGTTGTAATATTTTATGAGTAGATAAAATATTATGATGTGCGTGTGTATATATATGTATGAAATTTGAGACAATTATTTTTCTTATAAACTAATTGAGTATAATTTATTATGAGAAAGTTGTAGTAAAATTTGAGAAGTTTACTTGTTTCTATGTTTAACAAATTAGTTGTAAATTAATTTATTTTGAGAATAAAGTAAATTTATGTTCTTCTTGAACAAAATTATGCATATAAATTTGAGGTAATATTTAGTGTGTAATATTATTTGGTATTTGTATGCATGAATTTTGAGATAGATTACTTTGTTTCTGGATAATAAATTAATTATAAACTAATAGTTAGAAGAGATATTGTAGAAGTAGATTTGGTTGAAGTAAATCTTGTATACAATATGATTTTGATGTTGAGAAAACATTTAGCAATAATATTCGTAGTGTTTTTGGGATAATCATAATTGGTATATATTTATTTTTATGTAGTAAATTTTAATGTGATTATATGAATTTTGTATATTCTAATTGAGATAAACATTTTTTTTTTGAATTTTTATAAATATAGTGAAGTTCAAGTATTTCATATTATTATGAAGATTGTCTTGAATTCTATATTATAAATGTCAAAAGATATATTGTTTATGATATTTTCTATCCAAGTTGGGAAAAGAAAATATTTGAGGATATACTAATTCATGTGTGTAAATTTTATTTGCTTTCTACATAAATTAATTTTGTGCGATAAATTAATTTCTTAGAAAGTAAATATAAATTTTTATATTTTATATGAAAATAAATTTGTGCAATATGACGAGTTGTGCTATAATTTGTATATAATAAAATTTTATATTTTTTACATAGAGTCAAGTGTTACGTGTTGGTATACTTGAAAAATGTACATGTATAATTTATTAAGTGCTTATATTAAATAATTTTTTAGATATGAGATTTTATGTAATTCAAAAAATAAGAACTTGTTTTCTTATGTGGGGGTATTCTAAAAGATTCTTATGTTGAAACAATCTTTATATGAATAACTAATACATAAAATGTGCAAGAACTTATTTTATGTTTTGAGAAGTGTTCCTTAATATTCTTATGTGGAAGTAATACTTATAGGAACATTGTTACATAAAATGTTAATTAATCTAAAATTTATTTTAAGTAGTGAGCATAATATTGTGAAGTGAAATTATTCAATGAGATTTCAATAATTTAAAAGTGTGGGGGTGATTCTTTAAGATTTTTATTTATGGACTAAATTTAGCTTTTGAACTATTTGTAGCATAAATTTATTTATGTAAGAAATAGTAAGGCTTATTGATTTCTTGTTGTGAAATTCAATTTGATTGTGTAGTTTTATGAAATGAAAGTCTTTGAAACACAAACTTTTGAATAATATTGAAATGTGAACTTATTTTACTTAAGTTATAAGTTGAACCTATAGCTAGAAAGAACAATATTGATTTAGTGAAGGAAATCAATATGATAATTTGGTAAATATTAGTTTTATTAGCCTAAATATGATCCAAAATATTTATTGTGATTTAGTTCAATAGTGTGATTGAAACTAATTTATAAATATTCAAGTGGATACATATTAGGTGATAATATGTGCATATTAACCTTGATATTCTATCGGATATAGAATTATTTATATATTTACATTAGCAATATAATTGTATAAACTATAATGTGATAGTTTTTGTGTTATTAATGATATGTTGATCATTTTACATAGTATTGTTAACGTAAACGAGTTTAAGGAAATCTATTTCTGTCTTTATGTTGAAAGACTTGTAAAATAGATGTTATTTTATTATCATGTGAAAACATAGTGAGGATTCCAACTAGACCAATTAAATCGTATTGAGAGGCTATACTAAACTAAGTTTGATATATCTTGAGATTGAAGAATTTAATAATTCTTTAATAGTTGTGGTACACTAAAAGTTAATTCTGATATAGCTATTGTAAAGTTGAAGTACACATACGCTAGTGGGAGCCTTGTGTTTGATATGCAATGCACGAGATCAGATATTACATACAGTCTTAAACTTAGTATACTAATGATTTACATTGGTTTTTGTTAGATCTCTCATTGTTTTAATAGATCACATAAGTGTCACTTATATTTTAGTGAGAAAAATTATAAATTTACAAGTAGGTAAATTTTCACTCAATTTTGGGTTTTGTTTCTTAGATGAGTAAAGAAACAAATGAGTATTTCTCATTTCACAATATGGATCTAATTTTATTATTTTATGAGGGAAGTTTAATGGATTAGGCTGTTTGTTAAAACATTGATTGTAGCCTAGTCTAAAGCCTCTTATTTCACAATATTGTGTTAGTGAAATTTTCATGTAGTACAAATTATTAATCTTGGATTCATAACTGGTTGTGATCTTGAATGAGTATGAAAATATTCACAAGTAGGTGAATTAATTATATTTTTACAAGTAGGTGGATATATTATTACCCTTGGTGAGGGAATAATTTACTTGGAGTAGCAAGTAATATTATTGCTTTATATGATGGAGGAAACAAATGGAATCGAAATTTGTTGTTAAAACATCAAATTGTGGCCACTTCCATTGCTTAGTTCATTATGATGTGATAGTGAAATTATTTTGTATAGAGCATATGAGATTACCATTAATGGTAAGTCATGACATGTTGGTCATAGACATAATTTTTGTTAGATAATTAATACAAGAAGGTATTATAATATTTATCTACAAGGAAGTCAAGTGACGACTTGACTTGTCTTTTTACTAAGACTTTGACGAGATTTTAGTAAGTTTAACTACTTGTGATATGGAACTTAAACCACTTTGAGTCAGAGGTGATGGGAACCCAACCTATTCCTAGGTTACCCCTAGTTTATAGGTTCAATGGAAAAAACAAGTCACAGTTGCTGACTGTGTTACTATCGATGTGGTTTCATATGTAGTTTAAGATAGTAACGTCTGTTGCATGATCGAGGCTGAATTATACTCTTAACAAAGTTGTTGTGTTCTTAGCAACAGAAACACATGTGAAACACTTTGCCTATATGAACTAGAAGTGGAGCCGCTTTTTATAGAGGGTTGTGGTTTACTTTCTTAGAGGTTCATGAAACAGGGTATTGCGCATGGCCATATTAGCGCAAAGCAATTGAGAATACTCACCGTGGTAGGAGGATTTTGTGTGTGTGTGACAATTCTGGTCATATCATATAGAAGTAGAGGTTCAATCTACGGACACCTTCAACTTCGATGTGACTTTGAGTTGTTTACACTAAGGGAATGTTCAATGTTCGTCACACATTCTTTTATGCACACATGCCTTGGAGTTGTTTGATAGAAAGTTGTTTGGATGAAAAGTAGTTTTTCCAAACAAGTGGGGGATTGATAGAAGATTGTTTGATAAAACTATTTTTCTTTAGTTTCATTTAATAGAAGTTTATTTTATTTTGGAACAAAAGGAAAATAGTGAGACTATTCAAATTCTATTTAACTATTAATTATTACTAATATGTAACTTACATAATTAGTACTAATAAGTATAGTTAAATATATAATTGAATAGTTATAATGTAACTTATATATATATGTATGTTTGTGTATATATAGAGATATGTATACATAAGAGATATATATATATATATGATATATAGAGAAGTTACATGGAAGATTTATACAAGTGAACTTTTCTTCTATCTTCTCCATTTTTCTTACAAACAAATAACTACTACAAAGTAGTGTTCATTTGGAATTTTCTGTGAATTGCTATCACGAATTATTCACCAAGGCTTGACATATATCCTGGAGGTATATCGTCTGCAACCCATAGCAAACCGATCGTGGTGGGGGCGATAAAGACCTTAAGGACAGGGATCACCCGTGTCACATCTTCTACAACAATCTTGACTCTACGAAGCTACAATTCTAACAACAACAGATTACGTAAACTCCGTATAGAATCTAAACTCATTTCATGGTAAGATGAAATCAGCCAATCAGGTGTCTCTTTTTATCAAGTTGATAATAAATCATGGGCCGAAAATCATGACCAGAAGTGCAAAATGAATGAACAAAATCATACATATGGCACCAACTTCTACAAACATATACTTATTTAAAAATAATTATTAAGGAAAAGAAAAAACAACGTACGTACATGCATGCACTCTCTTTGCATGTTAGTTATAACTAAAAGCAGTTCTACACATCTACACGTATTTAGAAACGTCTCGTAGATTCGATAAAGCAGACATTTCAGGAAAATTCTATCACTGGTGCAAAATGAATGAACAGAATCATGCAAACGGCACCAACTTCTACAAACATAAACTTATTTAAGAATAATTATTAAGAAAAAGAAAAAACTACGTACGTACAAGCATCAGCATGCACTCCCTTCATTTGCATGTTGTCATGTTCTACACCTCTACACGTATTTAGAACTGAAAATCCCTCATAAAATGGGCCAATTGCATGGCAATTAATTAATTACTACTACCAAGAACTTGGAGCGGCCGGATTAGTTGGAAATGTGGATTCTGCTGCTGCTGCGACATTACTCTCTTTCATTGCCTGCAAAAATGTTGAAGAAAAAATTGAAGAACTTGGAATTACTGATTCTCAAATATCATCTTCAAGGCATGGATCCCAATTATGTTATTCCCCATTCAATTTATAGCTAGTTATCAACTGTAGTACTGTGAGTACTTATTAGATTGATTGGGAAATTAATTATTCATCACTACTCGTCATTTGGCAAAGAATATCAACAGCTCAAGGTAAATTATTCGTGCCTTCTACAGTCAAAATGATGTATTACTCCAATTAATTGTGGTAATTATTAATGGAGGTACGTGTAAGCCTGAAGAAGCTGTGTTATATATAAATATATACCTGTATAGTATTAATTACGCTACAAGTTCTGCTCCTGCATTTATATTGGCTCAATCGTGAGTTCTATTTTTAAAAATAAATAATAATAATAATAATAAAACTTGATCCTGTTCACTGTTTTTCATATATATATATATATATATATATATATATATATATATATATATATATATATATATGTGGCTCCCTCAATTTTAAAAATAGATACACCAAAGTACATGAAATTCGAAATGTAAAAGGCCACTACTTTATTAACGTAAAATTTTTAAAGGATCACTTCATTTTCTACCACTCCCTAACAAGTCAAAATTCATCAAGCATTACAGAAGATTAAAAGTAAATTTCTTCAAAATTTCTCATATGATCCACTATTACATTAAGAGGAAACTTATATAATTATTTTTTACCTAAAAAATAATTATATAAAAAGGTATCAATTCTCATAGTTTAACCCCAATTATAGATTATGGGGATCAAACACAAAACCTTTTTTTTTAATGCAAGCACAAAACCTTAATTATAAGAAATTCTATGTGATCATTATGTAAGACCCCAACTTATTAAAAATAAAATAAAATTTTCTCAATTCATTATTCTAAATTAATAATGTGTTAATTTGATATAATACTTTGGTTATGGGTGAAATGTGCAAATTTTACAAAATAAGTAAGTGGTTATAAAATATTCCTTTTGTCGAGGAATATTCGTTTGGTCGTGAAATATTCTTTTTGTCAGGAATATTCATACGACGGCGCAGTCAATTGTGGGCCCCATAACGGAATAACTGTCGGATGAAGAAAACGATAAAGTTTGAGTTTTATAAATAACAACGTAATTGTTACCGTTAACACTGTTGGAATACCTGGTGGTTAAAATACAGTAATACGCGTGGTTGCACAGTAGCACACGGTATTGCACAGTATTGTTGAATTATTGATTCATACGTAAGAAGACACTACTCAATAATTGTTACAGTAGTTACTATTCAATATTTTATTTTATTAATTCAATAATTGCTGCGTTGATATTTTATATTATTGTTGTTTCAATAATTGTCACTGCACAGTATTTCCCATGATCAAATCAGTAATTCATATTATTTGAATAATATTATTAGATAGTATTATTGGAAATGTCTAAAAAGTTCTGTCAAGGAGAGGTTTGGTCACCTAATTGCGCGCCAGTAAGGAGAAATCCTTATCGAAAAGCCCCCTCTTTCCTGGGAACGGTCTGGTTGTCATAATTGTGATTCTGTAATATTATTTGTCAATAATTAATTATTTATTTATATGATAAGGAAATATTTATTTGATGCGGATATAAATGATGGATTTATTTATTTTATGTGGTTATAATTGAAGGAATTAATGTTGAAGTGTTTTATCAGTATTTTTGTCAGAATGGAGGTATTAAAAATCAAATCAGTATTTTTACGATATATTACGTGAGTTATAATTTTTAATCCGACCGTTGGATCGTTGTGATATTTGGATATGTTATACATATATAAGTTGAGTATATGTCCACAAATTTTGAACCGTTAAAATGAACAAATGATTTGTTATGAATTTTAAGAGGTGACTGATTCAGAAATTAAGTTTATAAATGATTTTGGTGGAAAATTCTAGAATTAGATGGGCCCCACTTGTGGTTGGTGAAGAAATGTGCTGAATTTTATTTCAAATATGGTGGGTGGCAATAGTAGGCAGGTAAGCCATCAGGTAGCAGGTCAAGTCTGCTTCGACGTGCTAACATTTTTCTATAAATAGAGGGCTAAGTTAGAATTGAAAATCACACCAGAAACATATGCTTTCTCTCTTTCTCTTTCTATATTATCGAGCGTATTTTGTGAGTATTTAGATACTTTAAGAGTTGCTATTTAGTACAAGTTTCATTCAGCATCACTTCCGACCTTTCATTTCGAAGTACTGTTTCTTTGAGGTAAAGGATGTTATTTTCTTCTTAAATGATATTATTTTCTTCAATATCATTATGTCGAAATATTGGTTTGAACTTTTTAATCAAATTTGGAACTTTTTGTGTCGGGATTACTATTCACGTATACGACACTATTCACGAATATGACACTATTCACTGAAAAATGAAATTTTTTTTTGTCCAAGATGTCTATTATGGTTACTATCTTTGATTGTATCCATGTTTTGATCTTTATTTTAAATTCTGCTTCATAATTGGTTATTATGAAATATTACTAATCTTGGATAAACTGTTATACGAATTCGTAATATTTGTCCTTCTGTCTTACTGGATTCATTTTCTTAAAAATATTTTTCATCATCCTCAGTCTTAAATGATGATATTACTGAATATCTTTGGCCTGTAGTGCAAAGATGAATGATTAACTGATGAACATCTTTGACCCATAGTGCAAAGATGAACATGTGTTGAGATGAACATGACCGACTGGTGATATAAATGAATATCTTTGGCCTGTAGTGCAAAGATGAATATTTGATTAAAGATGTATATTGATTGATGTTACAAGGATAGAATATTTATGATGGACTTTTAAATCTTAGAAGATAGTAGAATTCCTTCTCTACGTGACTCTTCTAATGGATTGTTGTTTTTGCTGCATTTGTTGATCTAAAACTTATTGTCTATTATATTCTATTAGATTTTTTCCTGTTGAAGACTAATGATAATTTGTTGTATATTATCTTAGTCATAATTTTCTTTACTGGGCTAGTTGAGCTCACCCTTTTTCCTTTTTGTTCCATTTTTCTTCTCAGGAGGTGAGAACATAGTAGGATCGAGTCGGGGTATGGAGTGATGGTTCTAGAAAGATATTTTAGCAGTCCTCTTTATTTCTGTAAAATAGTGTATGAATAATTGTAATGAGGACTTAGGGGGTGTTTGATAAAAATTGAATGAATCTGAATCTGAATGAGCTGAATCTGAATCTGAATCTGAATGAGCTGAATTTGAATGAAAAAAACTGTTTGATAACTGACATATCTTAAAGATCTGAATGACATATTTTTAATATTTTACCCCTCTGAAAAAATTCAAAGTTGTTGTAAATTTATTTAATATTACATAATATAATAGTTAATATTTTTTTATTTTTATTATTATTATTATTATTTTACTTCATTCAGCCAACCATTCAGCCATTCAGACCAAAAATTCGGACTTAACCATTCAGCCAACGCATCTGACCGATTCAGCCATTCAGACGATTTTTTTTCAAAACAAACGCACTTAATGATTCAGCCACTTACCGATTCAGCCATTCAGACCCATTAAGTTCTAAACAAACATCCCCTTATTTGAGTGTTGATATTGTCTAGAAGATAATATTTGTATTTAAACCCACAGTATGCGGCTTAGGTAAAACTTTAAGCAGTAACATATGGAGTACTCCCATCATTCTAAAATTAGAGATACATTTTGATTTTTGATGTCATACGTCATATTAAACTTTAAATTGATATGAATTTATTTAATTTTAGTTGATATAATAATTATAATTGGATAGTATGTAACAAAAATAATTAATCACAAAATTTATTTTATTCTATTTTTTTATAAGTCATACTAATTTTGAAGTCTAATATATCGTCGTTTGACTTTAAAAATTATATTTTATCTTTAATTTTAAAACAAAAAATAATAAATTAAAGGGAGATCATTCTTAATTTCCTCTCATTCCATTTATCCACACACATTGATATTTTAATTGACAGACTTTAAGACTTATCGTGTAGCAGGGCTGTAATAATCGAGAATGTAGAATCCTTATTAATATTTATTAAATAAAATAAATACTTTTATGAAACTGTTTGTGTTTTATGTAGTTAAAGGTTGATTTTTGACCCTAAATTATAGGTTATGAGACTATGAATGTACGTTAGAATTTTTTGACGAAAAAATAAATTCCGAGAAAATGTTAAATCACTATTCATAAAACGCAAAAAAATGCATTTTTATTTTTTGAACTTTTCGAATTACGACATAGCGTTTATTTGAAAAAGAGATACGTAATCTCCAATAAAAATATTTTTATCAAAAAGATGTAAAATCAATATATATTCACGCTAAAAACGCGTTTTCATATTTTCAAAATTTTGAACTTTGACATATTGTTTGTTTAGAAAATTGGGGCGAAAAGTGAAATCGAAACTTAAAAATGAGAAAGTCAATATTTTCACAAAACGTAAAAGTTAGAGAAAATAACTAGAAAGAAACTAGAATTTAAAACTAAATTAATTGTACCGAGCCAAATTGAGCCTAGGAAATTAAGATGGCTTGGCTAGGAAATTAAGATGACTTGGACTTAAAGCCAAAATGGAGCAAGTCTTGGAGCCAAAGGAAGAGAAAGTCATGTGTCATGTGTTGGCAACTTGATGGCCATGTGTCTTGCAAATAAAAATCGAGCATGTGGTGAATTGAATTTGGAAAAAAGATAGGGAGATATATAGAGGTGGCCGTATGAGGTGGAGAGGGGACAAAGAAGATGAGTCACTTACTATTTATAATAAGTTTTATCCAAATAAATCAAGTGGGAGATTGCTGTTCCCTCTATTCTTTTTAATTTACCCAAACAAGGCCTTAGGTAATAATTTTGTCTAGCTTTAGTTAAGTTAATTAGAGTTAGATGAGTTAACTAGAGGATATATTATTAAGTGGCCTAAATGACTAATCTACCCCAACCTTTTGTCTATCAATAAGGAATGCAAGTATATATACTTGCATTTTTCCTTGTTTATTTCACTAATTTTCCTAAGTAAAAAAGCTAGATCTTGAGAGAGGGGTTGATTATAGATAAGAGAAGAAGAGGTCTAGCAAACTTGATTGTGAAAGTCTTAACAAGTTCAAGGAGAAAGAACAAGAAAGGTAAGAACAAAACCCTAATTTTCAATTTTTTTCCTTTTAAGTTATATAAACTTGCTTTGCTTGTGGATGTTGTTATTTGTTGGAAGATCATAGTGGATCTTGAAGATATAAGGTGGTGTATATGTATATGTTTGCAAACTACCCGGTAAATACATGAAAAGTGGAACATAATAATAAGAACGTAAAACCTATGCTTAATGGATGGAAAATAAATTTAGTGGACTATTTTGGAGCACTTTTTACACTACAAGAAAAAGGTCTATCACCGACTGCCTTCGGCCACAAATACTTATCATCAACCTAATGCGGTCGCTGATAGGCGTCGCATAAAATCTGGTCGCTGGAATGCACATCAGCGACCACTATTAGCGACTAAATTCGTCATTTCGGTCGCTAAACTGAGTCAGCATGGTTCAGGGTCAAAGGCTGACGTGGTTCACGTGTCAGTGACCACAAACGATCACTGATACCCTCAAATGTTTTGCAGTCGCTAATAACTATCAGCGACTGCATGCGGTCGCTGATTTTAAAAAACTAAAAACCAGATTTTTGCAAGTTTATATATACATATATATAAAGACAAAGACACAAGGAGATACGTATGGCTGTGGAGTAATAAGGATGTTGTTATGTGTTGTTATTGTAAACAATGTCTATGAAATTAGTAACCTAAAACTATGCCTATCAACTGTTTTATAAAAGTTCTAAAAGAACTATTTTGACTGAAAATAATATATTAGACCAAAGTAAAGCTTGGGCTTGACTTTTTGGAGGTATTAGATTATAGCAAAAAACAAATTTAAGCTAAAACTAATATATAAACATTTATGGTCTACTCTTTGATATTATTCTTCGTGTTGTTTATGTGAATCAGGAGTCATGTCTTCGTCAAGCAATGATGTAGGAAGGATGAATGGTGACTTGCGCTACATACCTAAGCGATGTAAATGTGGAAAAAAAGCAAGTGTAAGAATTGTTGACTCGAACAAATCATCGAAGAGGAGGTTATATTTTGTATGCAATGAATGTGAGTTTTGGGCATGGTGCTTTCCTTCTACAACAAACTCAAGTGGAATAGTCAGTGGCCCCAATGAAGACAATGACAGAATGGGGACATTGGTGAGTGGAACAAAATGCAAGTGTTCGTGTGAGCTGAATAACATACCAAGTAGGATGATAGTTGTTGAAAGTAATGTGAAGATGATAATTATTGTTGGAATTGTGTTGTATTTCATGTCAGTTATGATGTATTTTATTAGTAAAAAATGAATGTATAAACTAATGGTAGTTTAAGAGACCAATGGTAGCAGGCCTTTTTCTGCGTTAGACTTTATGTTATGGATCCATGAAATTAATGTGAAGTAATGTGAAGATGGTAATGTTTAATGTTTAATGGTAATGTTTAATAGAATATATAAACTGTCAAAACAAGGTGTGAAATATTGCAAAGCTGATTACACAAGGTGCAGTAAAGCAATATTGCAAAAATAATCCCAAGTTTGTTACATAATATCCAACTATAAAACATAGTCCAAAAACTTGCCATTGAAACATTGTCCAAAAACTACCTATTGGGAGGAACTATAGTAGACAAAGTATACGCAATCAACATAGTCAAAAACAGTTAACTGACAAAAATTATGCCCAAAAACTACCCATTCAAACATTAAAGCCTTAATTCCAAGTCTATTACATAATATCCAACTATAAAACATAGTCCAAAAACTTGCCATTGAAACATTGTCCAAAAACTACCCATTGCGAAGAGCTATAGTAGACAAAGTAAACACAATCAACATAGTCAAAAACAGTTAACTGACAAAAATTATGCCCAAAAACTACCCATTCAAACATTAAAGCCTTAATCCCCCCAATCCTCCCTTTTTTGGTGATTTGCCTATCTTGCTCTTTATGGCTCCCTTCTTTATGTTCTTCCTTGTAGGTTGTGAGCTTGAAGCAGGCTGATTACTCCACATAGTAGACAAAGTTGGTGTGGAATTAGGTTGAGAGCTTGATTTGGGTTGATTAGGTATTTCTGAAGTTATTGTAGCAGTAACAGTCCCTTGACTTGACTGTCCTCTAGTCTGCATGTAAGACCCCAACTTTTATGAATAAATATTAATTTCTCTCAAAATATATTTTTGAATATTATGGTGTGTATATAATATAATGTTATAGTTGTGGTTAATATTTACACATTTTGCAAAGTAAGCAAGTGGTTATATAATATTTGATTGATAGGGGAATATTCGTTTTAACAGGGAATATTCGTACGACGGCACAATCATTGGTGGACCCTATAACGGAAGTATTGTCCTAGTTAGAAAACGACAGAATTATCTTTTTATAAAAATAACGGTAGAAGTGTTGCCGTTAAAATTATTGAACTACCCGATAGTAAAAGTTCAGTAATACGCGTGGTTGCATAGTAGCACACGGTATTGGTTATTGATGCTTACGTGAGAAGTCACTCAGTTATACTCAATTATTGCTACAATAATTACTACATCATATCTCTCATATTATTTATTCAATTATTATCACAGTATCCTCTGCATAACGTGTTATATTATTAAATCAATAATTGAGACGACAAAGTTATTTATATTATTAAATTGCAATATTTACAATGTCTAGAAGTTCTATCAAGGAGAGGTTTGGTCATCTAATTGCACGCCAATAAAGAGAATTCCTTATCGGAAAGCCCCCTCTTTCCTGGGAACGGCCTGTTTGTTAAATATTGTGAGTTATAATATTAATGATGAATAAGTTCGTGTTGATTAAAGATAAAATTAATAGTTCCATTATGTTGGAATTATTAGTGGTAGTGGAAATTGACATTTATTTCGATATTAATTGATGTCTGGAAGTTTTACTGACCAGTCGGGTAATTAATCGGATAAATGAGTAATTAATTGCTATTAATTCACATGATTATAACTATTTGTTCACATGTGTGTACTATTGATTCACATTCTTGTACTATTAGGGGAGTTGGTGCAAGATTGATAATACTTACATGACTAAGTTAAAAATGGAGGTATAGATGGATGTACTATACTGTAATTTGTATTTTCACATGATTATAACTATTGATTAACATGATTGAACTATTGATTCACATTATTTACTATTAGGGGAGGTGGTGCAAGTTTGATAATACTTGCAGGACTAAATTAAAAATGAAAGAAAAGTTGAAGGTATTGTACTGTAATATTTTGAGCCCCAAAACGTGCAATTATCGAAACTATATTTTCCTTTAAATAAAAGCTCATTCTTCCTTCATTTCTCACCAATTCACTAAAGTTTTAGAGCAATTATTATAGAGAGAAAGAAGAAGAGAAGTCTGCTACCTCACTATTCTAATACCCAGTTTCTTCTAAGGTAAGAGATATTATTCTTTCGTATTCATGAAGGGAATTATTTTCTTTCAATACTCGTAAGAGCTATTATTACGCATGACCTGGTTCCATTCTTTATTATTCTATTGAAAAATCTTGTCTGTGCGGATTACGAATGACCTAGTTCCATTCTTTATTATTCTGTTGGGAATAACTTGTCTGTGTGGTCTATCGCATGTCTGGTGAATTCTTTTGTTATTTCATTCTTTATTATTCTGTTAGAATAACCTGTCTATGTGGATTACCTCATGCATGGTGAATGATCCTTCGTATTAATTCCTTATTAAATCCATTTGCAGTTTCATATATTCTATTATACTCAGTTGGTTAAAGTTTTGGCTTCTATACTCCATGAAATTAATAGAATATCCTGGATATTTGCGCTTCATCCAATATCTTTTCATGAAAATATTCTTCTAAGCATTCTTGAATTTTACTCCACAAAGCAGTATCATGTTGACAATTTGGACGTAATTGATTTCAGGATAAATTAACTTATAAATCTTTAAAATTTATTCTTGTACTTGTTTTATTGAATTATTATGTCATTGTCATCATCATCATGCTTATATTATGATGAAAGTCATCTTTGGCTTACGTGCATAGATGGACTTGGTATGATTATGTCCAGGGATCATTCGGTATAATTATGGCCTGTAATGTTATAAATGATGTGGTAACTGTTCTCAGTGGCCTGTAGTGCATTGATAGACAATTTTTGGTATGATAATGACCCGAGATTATTCGGTATAGTCATGATCATTGATGATTTAATGAATATCCTTGGCCCGTAGTGCAGGGATGACTTAATGATGTGGTTTATTTATTAAGCTGAGTCTCAGCGATAAAAATTGATGAAAATATTTTAAATCATAGAAGATGCTAGATATCATGCTCTACTTGACTCTTCTAATAGATTGTTTATTCCGCTGCAGTTAAACTTGATGTCTATTGTATTTTATCAGTTTAACATTGTTGAAGGCTAATGATAATATATCCTGCATTATCATAGTCATAATATTTCTTACTGGACTAGTTGAGCTCACCCTTTTGCTTTCATTGTTCTCTTCTGGAAATGAGAACGTAGCCGGGACTAGTCGGGGAACGGAGTGATGGTCCGAGATGGTGTTATAGTAGTCCTCACTATTCTATAAAATAGTGTGACAATAAATGAAATGAGGACTCTATTTTAGAGTGGATATTGTCTAGAAGGTAATATTCCTATTTAAACTCTCAGCTATGTTTTGTCGTATATTACACGATATTTGTATAATTAATTTTATATTTGTATTCTGTACCGTGTATTTGGCGACTCAAGATGGGTGATGTATACCTGTTTTGGGGGCATCACACTGCAACTTTTGTGGCATGGGATTTGGCTGAAAAGTAATGCACAAGTCTATTAGTCCAATACAAATAAGTTTTCAAAAACATTTTACAGTTTACTGTTTATACAGGGAGAAAATAAGTCCAATACAAATAAGTCCAACCATTCCAATATAAATAAGTCCAGTATCCTGTCCAAATAAGTCCAACTATTCTAGTTAATGAACACCAACAAACTCAAGTGTATCCAATTCCCAGACTAGGGGAGATGTAAAATGCATTCCAATAAAACCCAGTAATACATTAAAATGTACCTTAACAGGAATCTGTTGCACATTAATTGCAGTCCCTTCAGTGGACTGATGTGGTCTGGTAGGAATGTCTGACTGTGTTGACTGTGCAGTTGGCTGATTGTTATTTGTCTGAAAATCAAAACATGTTAAACTGTTATAAATAAGAGTTAAAAATACAATTGGAATGTATGAAAAGCATAAAGTATATACTTTGTTTATTCTTGATTTAGGATGAAAAGGCAATGTACATGCCCTTCTGTTATGCCCTAGTGTTAAACACCTTGCACATGTGACAGTGCCACCTTTTCTTGTTGCTTTATGTTGATTTTTTGGTTCATCTGCAGCCTTTCTTCTGAGTTTCCTTGGTCTGCCAGTGGGCTTATGATAGAGTGGAGGCTGAATCTTAGCAAAATTGGAGTGAACCCATTCATGGTGACTTGGCACATGCTTTATGATAAAGTTATATGTGTTCAAGTATACATCTTTGCTATAGCATTGATGGTAATAAGCCTCTGGCTGCTCCATATTTTCCCATATTGCAAACACAACATGTCTGCAAGGAATCCCACTAAGATGCCACATTTTACAACCACAACTCCAATCATTCAAATTCACAACCCATGTTCTGTCATCAACTTCTACTTCAAATTCTCCACATCCAGACTTCAGTTAAAGACACCAAAGTCTTTTTCATTTTCACTTTGGTTCATGTTATCAGTTGTCCAACCACAAATATACCTAATGTTATCATTTTCAACTTCTTCTGGCCTAACAACTTGTATGGGACCCTTCATTTCTTGTCCATATATATTCACCTCCTCACTCTCTGCATTAACTAAGAAATCAATCATATCAATGACGTCTTTGTCATTTTGCATCAATAATGCCCCACCCTCCCAAATTTCATATCCCGGTATAAGGTAATAAATATTCAAATTTGAAACTTGACATAAAGTAGAGTAGTATTCATGTATACTAAGCAAAGAAAGGTAATCCAACCCAACATTCTCTACTATTTGTTCACTGCCCCCAACATATTTATGTACTTGATCTTGAACAAACTTCCCACCATAATGAAAAATAATTCTGACAGACATTCTGCATTAAACAAATGAAGGAGAAATATTTGAATAATATACAAAACATTATAACAAGTATCACAAAAAGGGGACCAAATTCAGTGGCAGACACTGGGGGACAATAATAGTAATAAAAAAAGGGGGGACCATAGTACTCAGTATAATGTATCCAGGACAAATATACTAACTAATTCCATAAAAAAAACATGCATGCATATACAACAAACAACTCAAAAAGTTAACAAATTACATATGATATCTATCAGATAAGGGGAAATTTACCTCAATCGACACCAAATTAAGTATCACAAACCCCAATCGAAGGTGGGAACCCAGTAAATCATGAAGATCCAACACGAACACACTAACCCACACCCTATTTCTCTCGCCTCTCTAGCCCTAGATATCACCACAATCGCTCGCTTCTCTAGCCCTTGATATCAAACTAAAATGAAATGAAACAAAACCCTTATCGCATCTATCGTTTTCAATATATATATATATATATATATATGAAGGGTAAATAAGTCATTAGCCAACTCAAGTAACGGAGTGAAGATGGAAAGCATTTATTCGCTTCACCTCAAAAGGTCGAGAGTTTAAATTTAGCTTTACTGACTACAGGTGGTTAAGTGGGAAACCGCTTAAACCCAGGTGGTCATCTAAAATTTTCTCTATAAATTAAATAGAATCTGACCCAAACATAAAGAAGGCCCAATTAACAATTTTTAAATATAGATTTAAATGTTATTATTATTATTATTATTATTATTATTATTATTATTATTATTATTATTATTTTCCAGGTATTACATCTTGAGTGTTAGAATGAGGATCCAAAGAAAGAAAATGGATTTAAGTTCCTTAAGGGTGAAAAATCCTAGTTTTTTCTTCACTTAGATCGTTTATAACTTGAGATCTACACCTCCTATTTGTGATCCGTCAAAAGGGGTGCTACATATGTAAGTTAACTACTAAACCCAAGTGGTAACACTAAAAAACAATGATTTTTCAAGTCATGAGGGTTGTAGGGGCCGAAACAGCTCATACTAGACAATAAACTAGTGGACAGTTTCTGGCACTTGCTACCAAGGGCTGTTTCGTCCAGTTTCTGTATTTTAAAAATTCTGGAAAAAATCAAGAAGGTAATTTGAAGAGTTATCTATATTTAGAAAAAATAATGGACTATTTTGGATGTGTATAATGAGAGATATGACCTTTACAATAAAGAACTCTTTTAAAAGTAAACATGAATAACTCTTTGTGTAACTCCTAAAATGGTGAAATTTTTACTAGAAGCACATATATGTAACAAGAAGATACCCTGAAAGTTTCATGATTTCTGGACAAAAACTCGATTTATTAAAAATGTGGCAAGATCTAGCTGTTTAAGACTCTTTAAAATAGTAACCCAAGTTGTAAAATTCCAGAAAGAATTGGGAATCATCAGGAGACTAGTTTCTGTCTATTTCCAAAAAAGAAACATTTTTGGAACTGTTTTGGTATTATTTTTTTTGTAAATAGTTGTGTAATGAATAAATGGAAATAAATAACTATATGATGTCATAAATAGTAAAAATTTGATGTTAGAGCTTGGAAACCCTAGATATATGGTATGGTGATTATTGGAGAGTATTTTGGTAAATTGTGATGTGAACTAATATTTATAACCTTTTACGGTATTAATAAAGGTATTAATAAAGGGCAAGCCATTAAAATAAATTATTTAATGGGTTTAATAAATGATTAAAATATTATTATGATAATAATAATATTAGAATAAGATATTTTTAAATAATCAATAATATTTAGATCAAGATTGAATTTAAAATATTATTAAATGATTAATAATATTAGATTAAAATATTAATAAATGATTAAGATATTATTCAATGACTAATAATATTAGATTAAAATTAACGTAATTAATAATATTAGATTAAAATATTATTAATGTAATTAATAATATTAGATTAAAATATTATTAAAAGATTAATAATATTAGATTAAAGTATTATTAGATGATTTAAAATATTATTAAATAATTAATAATATTCAAAATTAAATAAAATGTTATTAAAATGTTAATAATATTATTAAATGAATAAAGTATTATTAAATGAATGATAATATTAGAAAACGATTACAATATTATTAAAAGGTTAATAATATTAGTAAAGTAATAAAATATTATCAGATGATTAATAATATTAGTTAAGGATTAAGATATTATTAAATGATTAATAATATTAGTAAAAGAAATAAGTGTTACGAATATTAAAAATTAATTAAAATATTATTAAGAGGTTAATAATGTTAGTACGTGAATAAAAGTATTATTAGTTGATTAATAATACTAAGAGATAAATAAAATATTATTAAGGGTAAAAATATTAGATGAATATAATTAAGATAATGTTTACGTGATAGTAAAAAGGGATGATAATATTACTATAGAATTAGTGTAATGACTAAATGTTCAATAAATTTAATATAGAGTAATGATATTATTTGATTTACTAATTTGAAGATCAATCATAGGTCTTTCAAATGAAGATAGATTAAACTGTTTAACCGGATAAATTTAATTTCGTAGCACTAGACCGCAAACAAGGCAAGTTTTCTAACTCAAACTCGAGTTATTATTTTCGAAGCATGTTAGTGGATAATTATTGTTGATTACTCCACATCCTTAATGATTATTATTAATTGCACTTTGTGCAATTGAATTCATGTTCTATTATTATTGAACTATAAATGAATTTATTTAAGTTCTTTCATTCATGAACTGTTTATGAGATAGATCTATGCTAGTTGTATCAGCTAGATCAAACATGTTAAATTTGTTAAATCAAATATTTTTTGAAGAGCTGTTCTTAATCAATTAGATTGGTAAGAACTCTTGACTGAGAAAAAGAATAATTTTATTGAAGCATGATATTAAAAAATAATTGTTGCTCAATTATGAGTGTTTATGCATTAGTCACTGGATATAAAAGGCTAATCTCCTTGATTACCAAAATTTATTGAGAGGACCAGTTTAAATACTGACAACATTCGTATATGTTCATGGTTATTGCAAACCACTCAGAATCTATTATTCAATTATTTAAATATTCAATTATTGAGAATTAATTCATGTTCTTTCACAATCAAATCCTATTGATGAACATTGAAAGATAAATTCCTTTCTAATCATGATATATCCCCCTTGTATTTAAACTTGCTAAACAAATTAGTTGCTTACTTTTGCTACATCATGACATTTATTTCAGTTAAGCCCGAGACGTCCAAGAAGGACAAAGACAAAGGGAAGGTGCAAGAGTAGTTAAATGAGAAATCTTATTTATTAGTTTACTTTAAATGATATTTGATTATGTAAACTCTTTATTGTATTAAGGGTACGTTTAAGTGGAGGTTAATATGAGACGCCCCCAAAATAGGTATACATCACCCATCTTGAGTCGCCAAATATATAAGTACAAAATTCAAATATAACTTAATTATACAACAGTCGTGTAAAATACGACAAAATATAATCTAAGAGTTTTAATAAGAATATTGTCATCTAGAAAATATTCACACTCAATGGAGTCCTCATTACATTTATTGTCACACTATTGTCACTCCGTTCCCCGACTAGTTCCGGCTACATTCTCATTTCCTGAAGAGAACAGTGAAAGAAAGGGTGAGCTCAACTAGGCCAGTAAGAAATATTATAACTAAGATAATGCAGAATAAATTATCATTAGTCTTCAAAAATGTTAAACTGATAAAATATAATAGACATCAAGTTTAACTACAGCGGAATAAGCAATCCATTAGAAGAGTCAAGTAGAGCATGATATCAACTATCTTCTATGATTTAAAATGTTTTCATCAATTTTTATCGCTGAGACTCAGCTTAATAAATAAACCACATCATCGATTCATCCCTGCACTACGGGCCAAGGATATTCATTAAATCATCAATGGTCATAACTATACCGAATAATCTCCGGTCATAATCATACCAAAAGTTGTCCATCAATGCACTACAGGTTACTGAGGACTTTTACCACATCATTTATAACATTACAAGTCATGATTATACCGAATAATCCCCGGTCATAATCATACCAAGACCATCTATGTACGTAAGCCAAGGATGACTTTCATTACAATATAAGCATGAGGATGATGACAGTGACATAATAATTCAATAAAACAAGTTTAAGAATAAATTTTAAAGATTTATAAGTTAATTTATCTTGAAATCAATTACGTCCAAATTGTCAACATGATATTGCTTTGTGGAGTAAAATTCAAGAATGCTCAGAAGAATATTTCCATGAAAAGATATCGGATGAAGCGTAAATATCTAGGATATTCTACTAATTTTATGGAGTATAGAAGCCAAAACTTTAACCAAATGAGTATCATAGAATATATGAAACTGCAAATGGATTTTCACCCGTCATGCAGTAATCCACGTAGACAGATCATTTCCACAATTTAATAAGGAATGAATACGAAGGATCATTCACCATGCATGTGATAATCCACATAGACAGATTATTCCAATAAAATAATAAAGAATGGAACCAGGTCATGCGTAATCCGCACAGACAGGATATTTCAACAGAATAATAAAGAATGGAATAACAGAAGAATTCACCATGCATGCGATAGACCGTATAGACGGTTATTCCAACAGAAAAATAAAGAATGGAACCAGGTCTAGCGTAATCCGCACAGACAAGATATTCTAACAGAATAATAAAGAATGGAATAACAAAGAATTCACCATGCATGCGATAGACCGCACAGACAGGTTATTCCAACAGAATAATAAAGAATGGAACCAGGTCTAGCGTAATCCGCACAGACAGGATATTCCAACAGAATAATAAAGAATGGAATAACAGAAGAATTTCACCATGTATGAGGTATTTCGCATAGACAGGTTATTTCAACATAATAATAAAGAATGGAATAACAGAAGCTCTCTTCATGAATACGAAAGAAATAATACCCCTTACCTTAGAAAGAAACTGGATACTGGAGTAGAGAGGTACCAGACTTCTCTTCTTCTTTCTCTCTATAATTTCTCTCTATAATAATTGCTCTATAACTTTAGTGAATTGGTGAGAAATGAAGTAAGAATGAGATTCTATTTATAGGAAAATAGAGTTTCGATAATTGCACGTTTTGGGGCTCGAAATATTACAGTACAATACCTTTAACTTTTCTTTCATTTTTAATTTAGTCCTACAAGTATTATCAAACTTGCACCACCTCCCCTAATAGTAAATAATGTGAATCAATAGTTTAATCATGTGAATCAATAGTTATAATCATGTGAAAATACGAATTACAGTATAGTACCTCCATCTATACCTCCATTTTTAACTTAGTCATGCAAGTATTATCAATCTTGCACCAACTCCCCTAATAGTACATGAATGTGATTTAATAGTATACACATATGAACAAATAGTTATATAAACATGTGAATTAGTAGCAATTAATTGCTCATTTATCCGATTAATTACCCGATTTATCAATATAACCCCCAGACATCAATTATCATCGGAATAGATATCGATTTTCACTAACACTAATAATCCCAACACAATGGAACTATCAAATTCATCTTTAATCAACATGAACTTATTCATCATTAATATTATAACTCACAATATTTAACAACCAGGTCGTTCCCAGGAAAGTGGGGGCTTTCTGATAAGGATTTCTCCTTATTGGCGCTCAATTAGATGACCAAACCACTCCTTAACAGAACTTCTAGACATTATAAATATTATAATTTAATAATATGAATAACTTTTTCGTCTCAATTATTGATTTAATAATATATCATATAATACAGATGATACTATGACAATAATCGAATCAATAATATGAGAGATATGATGCAGCAATTACTGTAGCAATAATTGAGTATAACTGAGTGACTTCTCACGTAAGCATCAATAATTAATATCGTGTGCTACTATGCAACTACGCGTATTACTATACTTTTACTACCGGGTAGTTCAACAGTTTAACGGTAAAACTTCCGCCGTTATTTTTATAAGAAGATAATTATGTCGTTTTCTAATTACGACAATACTTCCGTTGTGGGGTCCACCAATGATTGTGCCGTCGTACGAATATTCCCTGTTAAAATGAATATTCCCAGACTAATCGAATATTATATAACCACTTGCTTACTTTGCAAAATTTGTAAATATTACACACAACTATAACATTGTATCAAATCCACACCATAATATTCAAAAATATATTTTGAGAAAATTATTCTTTATTCATAAAAGTTGGGGTCTTACATAATAGACCTTGGGACTATGCATAAGACTTTATTATGATGAACAATGTATGTTTATTATTCCGCGATAAACATAGAATGTGCATGTTATAGATGGATCATGAGCATTGGATTCGAGGTTAGAGAACCCGAATTTGGGGCTTAACATGTTGTATCATGCTTCTAGAAGTTACGAACATCACCTAATTGGAACGGAAGCAAAAAATTGTGTAACAAAGTCATGACAATTTTTTTTTGTAAAACTAGTTAAAAGCTAAAAATAACTAGTATGAAACCTCTCTTTTGGACAGATTTTTGTTCCGATTGTCTTGCTGAATTTTTTTCTATTTTGGGTGTTATGTAATACGCTGAGTAAGGAGTGCGTCGACGCAAGATTGATCTCATTACGAGTCCGGATGTGGGAGTTATGCCCTTCGGAAGGAGACTAGTCAAATCTGCCAAAAACAAAAAGTTTGTTGTTAGGTGGTATTTGGGACTACTGTTTTGGCCAAAAAAATGAGTCTAGAAAAAAAATTCTCCCAGGGGATTTGTAGTAGATGTTGTAAGGTAGAAAATGACGCGAGAACAGACTAATTTCGACTTATAACGACCAAGTTATAAGGTCCGAAAGGAGGGGGGTCAGAATATTCAAGAAAGACATGTTGTGCAACGTCATGCGATGTGATGCGTGTCAAAGCATGTTGAGGGACACCGAGCAACATGGTGCATATCGGAGCGTGTTGGGCGACATTGTGTGGCGTCATACGTGTTGGGCGTGTCACAGGCAGTTGCGTGCCATGTCGCAATGACATGCGCTATTTTGACAATTGTTCTAAAATATTCATACTTAGAAATAAAAAAAATAATAATAAATATTAATGGATATAAACCATCATAAGTAGTCGTTAAGAGGGTTGTTGCATTCCCAAACACCGCAGTGTCGTAAGACGTTTTTAAAAAAAATTGTCAAGCTAATTTAATTATAAAATGACTAATAATGCGATGTAAACTAATATGTGGAGTTTTTATGTGACTAATTGGCATATTATTGTTAATTAAATGTGTAAGATAATTGAATAGCATTTTTAAAGTAATTAATAAAGAACGGTTCAGACAAGTATTCTTACTCTTTTGTGAGTTTTATTTCCACAAATTATATTATTGTGCGAGCTTTTTAGCTTCGATTATAAATTTTATTAAAATATTAATTTACACTGTATTTTTCTATTGTGTGAAATCTAAAGTTATGCAATAAATTTTATAAATTGCACAAGTTATTCGGTATGCTAAAACTTCATGTTATTTAAAGATTCGAAACTCGATATTTCATAATCTATTACTTCCTCCATTCCTAGATATGCGACGTTTAAGATTTTTGCACAGGGACTAAGGAAGTTAAAACTTCTAAAATTACTCCATTAAAATTACTATGTATTACCAAAAACACCATTGCATAGATAAATGAAAAGCAAAATCGTAGGTGATAAAGATGAGAGACATATTGTTAGAGGATAAAGAAAATATTGGAATTAAAGAGATTATACGGGTGATATATTAAAAGAGACAAAAGGTAGCTTTGGAAAAACAGGTGAGAATTAAAGAGAGTATTAAATGTTTAGGGGTAATTAAGGAAATAATGTAACCAATTCTCCTAGAAATCCTAGAACGTCATATATTTAGGAACAAAAGAATTATCCTAAAACGTCAGTTATTAAAGAATGCAAGGAGTATAAAATTATGTCGATGTCTTATTATTTCGGCTAGACACATGTTAAGACATGATTTAAATTTATTAGATTCTTAAATGTTAACCAAATTAAATTGGTAAGGATTCTAACTCAAGTCTGAGATGAACAACCCTATTATTAAAAAAAATTAGTCGAATTTCTATCTGGCCTTCGTGGTGTAAAAGTAAACGCAAATAATCGTTTAAAAGAAATAAGTTGTGCACAACATAAATACAATAGGTTGATCCCCCAATGTACGTCAAAAATGACGGTTACATATGAATTTCTGTTAAACCTTTTATGAAAAATAAAATGTTCAAGGTCTTTTGGCAACTCAATATGTAATTTTAAGAATGTTAAATAAAAAGGGAATTTATTATTATTATTCCTATTTATTCGAGATAGTTTCACAACTATTGTTTAATTTTTGAAATGAAAACATTTTTTTTGATTTTGTTGTTATTTAACTGTTATATTTACTGAGTATGTTAACTTATTCTTACTTTATATAAAAATGTTTTCAGCTAAATATGAACGGGGCGAAAAGCTTGGATAAGAAAGACAAAGGAAAAAGAAAAGTTTCTGAGTAAAAAGATGTAATCTAATAGTTTGGGTTATGAATGATATTTATTAAGTAAAATGATGTAATAATTATTATATTATGATGCTTCCAAACTTGTAAAGGTCTTAGCATGTGAAGTTAGATTAATATGGTCTGTAATAATTTAGTAATTATCTTTCTGTCTTTATGATTATACCTAGTAGATAGTACCGTAATGCACAATTGTTGGGGTTTAAAGGTATCCGAAATTTGGGGTGTTACAAAGACTTCTTAACTATTCCTATATTGTTAGGATATGTTTTTTTATAAAAAAAATATGTTTGAAATTCAAATATTTATCTTAATTTAACACTATTTCATGTTATTTTATCTCATAATGAATTAAAAGTCCTTTAAATAGTCTTATAAACTATTTTTTGTTATTTCTAAGACTATTTATGATGGACTATAATCCCATGATGAATGTGAAATTATTAGTCCTCTTCATTTTTAACTATAAAATAATTTTATGAGACTAATAGTCTCATATTAACAAACTAATAATTTCTCATCAACAAATTAAATAATTTAAAATAATGTTAAGCTAAGATAAATAATTCAATTCCAAATATAATTTTTACAAAACAAACAAGACTTTAGTGACTTATTGTTATCAACCCCCAAACAAGAAATATAGTAAAAGAGTATTAGCGAGCCACTTGATTTTAGTAAATATAAACAAATCTTTTTATATAGTATGTCAAAAATAAGTTCGCGCGAGTAAATAAAATTATATAATTTATAAATTAATAAAATTACATAAAATATTTGCAATATTTTTTTATTACGATATTAATCTTTTCGGAATATGGAGCCAAGTTGGCGAGTCCCCTACACCTACTAAAATAGGCCAAACACAACCTGTGCCAAACTTTGTTGATAAAATTGAAATCATTTCAATTGGTTATTATGAAGTTGAGATTTGATCAATTGATTAATAAATAATGTTAGAAATATAAGTTATTTTATAAATTATTAATGTAGCATATTTTAATTTAGTATATTATGTGGAGCCGAAGATTATATTAAAATAATTTATTAATCAATATTTTGAGGTAAAGTATGTCACATCAACAATTTGTATCTGTAGCATTATTCTTAATTAGTATAGTGTCAATATGGTCAAGAGGTATTTTCTTTTTTCATTTGTCATTATTTTATTAGTTAATTGATTAATCTATAATATAAAACAGAGCGGAGAGAGAAAATAGACAAATATCACATCAAGTTTACATCAGCTGCTCTCCCTCTCATTCCAGTTTATTCAAATTTCAAACCCTCTATCTATTCTACCACACACTGGCGGAACCAAAGGGGGGCCAGGGGGGCACCTGCCCCCGGTAGGTTGGTACTAAGATTAAGGTTTGGAGAGAAAAAAATGATATTTACATATATTTTATATCTTTTCTGTATTTTTTTATAGGTCCTGCAACTCAATGTGAGTGAGAAACATAAATTTGAATTGTCTAAATAATGACAAAATGTTTGCAAATAAAAAACATAAAGAGGCTATTTTGTTTTGTTCAATATAAAATTATTATGAACTTTTTAAAATCAAATTAAGATATTTTTAAACTCTAAATTAATATAATTTTTTTAATTTTAAAAATTATGAGGCACATGCTTTCAATAGTCAAAATCTATTAAAAGTTGCATGAAAACATAATTTATTTCTTATTTGATGCATTAGAAACTCCAAAGTAACCTTTAATTTAATTAATTAGTGATATAATAAGCATCTCAATTTTTAAATGCATTCTTCTCCGGAAAAACTCCAAATTAACCTTTAGTTAATATGTAATCAAGAAATTTTTGTGAAGAGATTCAATCAAATATGCTCATTTCTATATTCCTATAATTTTTACAAACACATTGAATTATTATAATTTTCCAACAATTGAAAACGAGCAAATTTTGAGACGTTTTTAAACTACACAGACTCGCATGATACAGTTACCTCCTCTTAGTCGTAAAACCGAAAGAAGCACTTCAAGCGTCAATAAATACATTTTTTTTACTGATGTATTTTGCCCCCCTATAAAACTTTTCTGGTTCCTCCACTGCTACCACACACACAGAACTCTCTCTCTCATTCCCCCTACATACAAATATGTGTTCTCATTATGTTTCAGATTTACAATTGTTTAAATTTAACTCACATATTTCGATAATTTTTAAATTTCAAATATTTTCAGGTATATATTGAAGGATACATGGTGTAAGCTGTAAAGTAAAGGGTCTTATACTCAACATGTTGTTTCTCTATTTTCTGCATGTATGTATTCATTGTGTTTCGTCTTTTGTAAAGTTAGCTAATTATACATGGTTATGATGATTTTGGGTATGGAATGATGATTTTTATGGTGGTTTGGATATGTATGGATGATTGTAGTTTTGTAAACATGTTTAGATTTTTTTGGATATCTATTTTTAAAGGAAACTCTGCCGAAATTTCTTGAAATTAGTAGCGACTAGCTTGATATTTTGGTGGTTGGATGTGTTGATGATTGAGTATGTATTAATTTCTTCATATATGTATTTTTTTGTGTTCCGTATTTTGTAAATTTAACTAATTATCTATAATATAAAACAGAGCAGAGAGAGAAAATAGATAAATGTCACATCAAATTTACATCAGCTGCTCTCTCTCTCATTTCAGTTTATTCAAATTTCAAACCCTCTATCTATTCTACCACACACACAGAGCTCTCTCTCTCATTCCCCCTACATACAAATATGTGTTCTCATTATGTTTCAGATTTATTATTGTTTAATTTTGACTCACATATTTCGATAATTTTTAAATTTCAAATATTTTCAGGTATATATTGAAGGATACATGGTGTAAGCTGTAAAGTAAAGGGTCTTATACTCAACATGTTGTTTCTCTATTTTCTGCATGTATGTATTCATTGTGTTTCGTCTTTTGTAAAGTTAGCTAATTATACATGGTTATGATGATTTTGGGTATGGAATGATGATTTTTATGGTGGTTTGGATATGTATGGATGATTGTAGTTTTGTAAACATGTTTAGATTTTTTTGGATATCTTTTTTTAAAGGAAACTCTGCCGAAATTTCTTGAAATTAGTAGCGACTAGCTTGATATTTTGGATGTGTTGATGATTGAGTATGTATTAATTTCTTCATATATGTATTTTTTTGTGTTCCGTATTTTATAAATTTAACTAATTATGCATGGTTATGATTATTTTGGGTATGGAATGATGATTTTTTGGTGGTTTGGATATGTGTGGATGATTGTAAGTTTTATAGACATGTTTATATTTGTCTGGATATCTATTTTTAAAGGAAATTCTGTCAAATTTTTTGAAATTAGTAGCGACTAGCTTGTTGTTTTGGTGGTTAGATATGTTGTTGATGATTGTGTGTTCCGTATTTTGTAAAGTTAACTAATTATACATGGTTATGATAATTTTTTTTGTGGTTTGGATATGTAATGATGATTGTAAGTTTTGTAGACAGGTTTAAAAATTTCTGGATATTTATTTTTAAAAGAAATTTTGCCGAAATTTCTTGATGTTAACTAGCTCGATGTTTTGGTGGTTGGATATGTATTGATGATTGAGTATGTATTAATTGTTGTGGTGATATGTGTCTTTAGATAATGTAATATTTTTCAAATTTTAATTTAATTTTTCGTTACACCGTGCCTTCAGGCACGGGTTATAGCTAATTTATTATAAAATTAATCCATTTCAACCAAAACATCAGTCAAGCCTCACGATCCACTCGAGCTCTTAAATAACATCTCAACCGTCCGTTTCAGTTGCAGAAAGCACAAGTAATGCCCTTATATACCGTCCGATACCGTACTAAGAAAGCACATGGATAGCGAATCTCAACCGTCCGCCTCTATCTACCGCCCCCATAAATACCTACGTACCACGTTTCTTTTCAGACCTTTCATTCGCCCATTTTTTGAGAGAGAGAAGCAGAAAGAGATTGAAGAACTGAGAGGTGATTTCTTCTTTTTGTTCTTTCTATTTGTTTTCGATTTATATTATGTGCATCATATTTGATGATTACGTTTTTGATTCGTAGTGATATTTTTACTTGCTAATTCGTATGAAGATATTTCTGCTGTGGAATATTTTTTAGGTTTTGCTTCGATCTGATTTTTGTTTCGGATTTCTTTTGTTTATTTGTTCTTCAATTAGCTTCATTCTTTGGTTGGTTTTAGGATTATGATTTTTTTTTGTTTCCATAAGATTTTAGGGTTTCGGCTAATTTTGTAAATTTCGAAAAGTTCCCCTTTTGAGAGCATACCTTCACAATATTGGTAACATTGTTTGAATGCAGAATTTGAAAGATATTCAGGCTCAACTAGATTGTAGATGTTTGACTATTTCTTTTTAAATTGAGTTGATCAAATATAATGTTTGACTGTGGAATTCTTTAAATTACTAAACTTCATGTTTTCTAGGGCCTAAAAATTTGGTAATTTTCTTGGTTTCTTGCAGATGGCTCGTACCAAACAAACTGCTCGCAAGTCCACTGGAGGAAAGGCCCCAAGGAAGCAACTTGCTACTAAGGTTCCTGCAGTTCATGTTTATTTGTTATTTGTTATACATTTATTTGAGAATTTCAATTTTTGTATCTGTATATATATTGTAATACTCATATTTAACCATTGGTTACAGGCTGCTAGGAAGTCAGCTCCAACCACTGGTGGAGTGAAGAAGCCCCACAGATACCGCCCTGGAACTGTTGCCCTTCGGTATTAATTCTTTTGGAAATGTCAATTCTTCAATATATTTGTAACTTGATTGCAGAAGAATTTATGTTTTTGTCTAATGCCGTGTAGTGAAATTCGCAAGTACCAGAAGAGCACTGAGCTCCTGATCAGGAAACTGCCATTCCAGAGGCTTGTTCGTGAAATTGCACAGGACTTCAAGGCAAGTCATTAAACAGCTGTTTTCTTTTTTTTTTGAGTAACATTTGTTTGAGCAATGAGTGATGTGTTTGTTGCAGACTGATTTGCGTTTCCAGAGCCATGCTGTGCTAGCTCTGCAAGAGGCTGCTGAGGCATACCTTGTAGGTCTATTTGAAGATACCAACCTGTGTGCCATCCATGCTAAACGTGTGACAATCATGCCCAAGGACATCCAGTTGGCTAGGAGGATCCGTGGTGAGCGTGCTTGAGCTTGTGGATGCTCCCTGGATGGGGTGGTGGTGCAAGGCTGTCTTTATTTTTGGTTTTTATCCCTAAATTCGTTTAGTGCTTTATTTTTGTTTAGTGCTTTATAAGTTTTAGTAGAGTGATAGCATTAGTTGAATGTTTTCAGGATAGGGTATTTGGGTTGGGAGGTGGTGTTATCTTTCATGGGTGGTCGTGTTTGTTTGTAAGGGAATGCAATGTTGATGTTGAACAATCTTTTCAATTATGAAGTAATGTAGTAGGGTTTGTTCTGGATTATTATATACTAGTTTTGGATCAGTGGAAAAAGTTGTGTACTTCATCAAGCTAAGCAGGTATAAATGCTTAGGCAGATAAACTTGTGCCATGATTGTTATAGATTGAAAAAAAGTTGTGTTTTGTTCTTTCTCCATCCTCATTCGTATGAAATGAAAAAAAAAATGTGTCCAAGAATGCAATGGTAGAGATTTGTCAAGGAAATAAAAACCCGATCTTGGAGTCCAAAAGTAATTTTGATTGAAGTTTATTTCAGATAACAACAGCCAGCAAAAAGGAGAAGCAATGCGTCGGAGATTATTTAGTTAGATCTGTGGCATGACATACCGTGTTGAAACCAGAAAACATGATGACCGAGTATTATTCCTAATTTGGTACTCCCTCTGTCTCAAATTAACTGCTCAATTTTGACCTTTTTAAGTCAAATTGACTTTTTTTAGAATTAATAATTAAGCATATATAAATATATTTCTAATATTATAAAAATTGGGATTAGTAATAAATTGTATATACTTTCTTTTGGTTATAATCTCTTCACCTATATTTTAACAAAAATAGTAAAAAGATTATTTTTAAAAATGGTCAATTTGACTTTAAAAAGTCAAAACTGAGCAATTAATTTGGGACGGAGGGAGTACTAACTATTCAAACTGGGTGCTTCTTAGACTTTGAAATGATGATACGTTAATCACTAGTCTCTTCATGATCTGGGATGGTCGCAGCACGTGGAAGACTGCGATTGAACAAACGTTTGTAGCATAAGAGTTGTTAATTGGAACTTGGTGGTTGACATATACTTTTGAAGTCTTAGATTGGTGCTATCTGTTACATAACGCCATGAATGTTGAATCATACTTGTATTCTTTGAAATTTTCAAAAAACAAAACAGACTTATTTTGTTACATATTATAACAACTTAAATTTATGAACAAGTAAAAGTGTTCGTACGGAGGCCCATATCTTAAAGTAAGGTGGTCCACGTCCACAATGTTAAAGTTGACTACTAGTAATTTAATTAAAACTCTTTCCTTTTTTCTGTCCATATTCCAAAGATGAATAGATCATGTTTGAAGGCCGGTGGACAAGGTCAGAGGCGGGTACAAAACTACTCCCTCCATCCCAACATTAGTCATATATATATATATTAACCTAAAATAATTTTATTACCACAAATTTAGTAATAGTAGTAGAACAAGTAAAAATAATCATAATCGTAACAGATATAGAAATCCATGTCCTATTTTACTTAAAAAAATAAAAATATACCTATTATTTAAAAACCTATATGGTAATTAATAAATTAGGAGTTGATACGGAAACCTTCAGGTATAATTTCGTAGAAGGGTCAGCTGCTGTCCTTGTCTTGTGTCCTTCCTACTTTTGCTTCTACGGCAAAAACCCCGCCAACCTCGGACTTGTTCATGACCAGTAAATCCATCTTTGTGTACTGCAATGTGGTGCTATATTTTGTCCCACTTTTTTCTGATTTTCCCAAAGATAGGAGGAATGGTATATACATAATAGCCAAGAATTATCAAATTCCAACCATGTTAAGGTCCAAATCAAGGTACTGTCTTTTCCCTCTACTCTCCTTTTTTCTTGCATCTATTTTTGTAATATATATCATCTGTGAGATAGATATTTTATTGGTTTCAACTTGATTTTGCTTTGATGGGTATATATTGTTTTACTATTATCATCATTCAAGGCTCTTGTTCAATGAATTTGGTATTGAGTTTGTGTGATTTACATGGTTTTTAGATCTGGGGCTTTTGATTTTGGAGCCAAGCACCAATCATCAATTTTTTGTAGAACATTTTCTGCATCGAAGTTTTGTAGAGGGGATCCTTTGATTGATAGAGAGGCTCTTATATCTGTTGAAAGAGAGCCTTCTGCCAAGATTGTGAATTCATCTGAGGTATATTATTAATCAAACTATTTAAATATAAGGTTAATTTAATTTTTTTTTCATGTATTTACTATTGGGTTTGTATTGAAATTTTGTTCAACATAGATTATTTTTTGTTTTTAATAATCCCTTGTGATTTTGGGAAATAGAATCGGGTTGTTAGAATTTCGACGTTGCAAAAGCAGATGAGTCAGCTTGGGGAGGAGCTGAAGTTGACAAAGGATCAACTGGATGCAGCTGCAGAAGAAAGAGATCGAGCCCTTGATGAACTTCGAGAGTCGAAAATGGTGGCTCATGAGGCCAACAGGAGGTTAAGCGAGGCCTTGTCCCCTAAGAAGGCTGGACAAGTACTTGCTGAGCTTAAGGCCATGAAGGAATCTCTGTCGAATTCCCAAAAGGAATTGACAATAAAAGAGAAGGATATTGAGGCTATGAAAGTTGAACTTGAGCAAGCGAAGCATATTGAGATTAGAGATTCATCATTAGATAGGCTGAATGAGGAATTGCGTAAAGTGAAGGCCTCTGAGACTCGAGCTATGGATTTATTTTCACAAAGTAAGAAAAGGATTGAGGAACTCGAGACTGAAATGGAGAGAGGAAAGTTGTCAGAATCCAAAATGCTCAAGTCAGTAGGGTTACAAACACAACAGCTCGAGGAAACCAAGATTGCACTGGAAGAATCCAAGCTTGAAATTGCTTCTCTTCGTGAGAAGATGGAAAAGTTGCAAAATTCATCCCCAGTAAGTCGTAGAGAGGTCAATGGATTTCACGGTAATGAGCGTATTGATTCCGCAGACGAAGCGTATGAAAATCTCAAGTCTGAGCTTCAGCAGGCAAAGGAGAATTTGACACGCGTGCAGGAGTCTGAGAAGGCTGCCTCATTGAAAGCAAATGATCTACTAACTGAGATTGGAGTGCTTAAAAATGAACTGAAGGCTGCAATGGATGGAGAAGAGAAGAGCACAAAGGCATTGGATGATCTAGCTTTAGCGTTAAAAGAAGTTGCAACGCAAGCCAACCAGGCAAAGGAAAAACTTAGCTCTACAGAGATAGAACTAGAGCATTTAAAAGGGGAGGCAGAACAATTGAAGGTGATTTTGAGGAGCAATGAGGAAAGGTATAAAGAGCTTTTGGATGAAGCGAAAAAAGAAGCAGAGCTGCACAAGAACACTGGGGATAGATTGAGACTAGAGGCTGAGGAGTCACTTTTGGCATGGAATGGTAAAGAAATGGGCTTTGTCAGTGTCATAAGAAAAGTTGAAGAGGAAAAAACTCATGCACTACACGAAAACGGTAGACTTACTGAATCCCTAAAATCAGCCGAGAAATCAACTATGTCAGCAAGGGAAGACAATCACAAACTGAGGGATATACTCAAACAGGCCCTTAATGAATCTAATGTTGCAAAAGAAGCTGCTAGTATTGCTAGAGAGGAAAACTCCCAACTCAAGGATTCACTGGCCGACAAGGATGATGCCCTTCATTTTCTTACACGAGAAAATGAACGACTTAGGATCAATGAAGCCGCGGCTAACGAAAGGATGAAGGAGTTGAAGCGACTGCTGGCTGCAACTTATGCAGAGTTGAAGACCGAGGATAAGGAGGAAAACGGTACATTCTTGTCACCGGTGTCTGCATTTGAGGATATTAATGAAGAAAATGCACTCAAGAAAGGTTTCAGTTTCGATCTTAATGAGATAAAGTTATTGAGTAAACATGAAGATATTGATGAAAAGTTGGTAGATGAGGATCCAGTAAAAGCTGAGGCACTTAAGGGCTCAATATTTGACCCCTCCACAGAATCGCCAAAGTCAGAGCCTCATACACCAAAACCGCCATCTCATCACCGGAGAAAATCCTCTGCGTTAACAGATTACGCAGATACTATGAGCTCGGAAGATTTTGAACAAATAGATGGTTCCAATTTGGAGGATTCTTCAGATAGTGAAAGGAATTCCCATAGAAGAAGGCGATCAGCGCTGTTTAAGAGATTTGGAGATCTGATAATGAGAAAAAGTTTTCATAAAACTGAACCACCGGCGGCCATCATTGATCAGTAGGCCCTTGTCTGAAACCCATATATTTTATACATATACAAATCTTGATTAAAACTTTGCACTATGCAAATTACAATCTCATCTTGCTAAATAATTCGAGTGTTTCACAGTTTAAAGAAGAAACCATATGTTATGTTATGTTTTGAGAGGCATTTAATTTTACATATCTGTATTGCTTTATTACTTGCATGTACATAATCTCAGAGTGTTGTCAACTTGTAATCTTTTCATCGTTAAGTGCTGCAATGTGTATTAATCGTCATAGCTAATGTCATCTGATTATGGATTTCACATCACCTCTGAGGCAACAACACATATAGCAGCATCTCCCAAAATATTATTGACTTGAAAGTTGTACTGCTTTGATTTTTCCCACATTTTCCCAATGAACTGAACTTATGGAAACTGATATTTTCATATACCCCCAACCCCTCTCTCGAGAATAGAAATCTTTTTCTGAAAAAGTTTAAGAAAAGAATGCAAATCTTCATTCCAACAAGTTAATTTCTTGAAAACTTTGAGATGAAGTTAAACTTCAATGAAAATTGTAATATTGACGTATCAGGTTTATAAAAAATATTGTACTATGCAAATATACAAAGGGCTTTACTATAATATATAATTTTTCATCAACGATTAACATCTAAATTAATTTGGTTGGTCATTAACGAGTAACATGCTTACCACATCAATCAATACACATATAACAACTCAACATCTAAATTAATTTGGTTAGTCATTATCTTAAGGTAACTTGGTAATTAATTTCTAATCATTGTATTTAAATAGGTAATTTTTTTTTTGATACGAAGAATTTCTGGTTTCTGAAACAGGCTTACGCGACCTCCGGGTTTACGGCTGATCCCAAGTTCTCCCTTAAATTACTGAGCCAAGCGGCGGGATTATAGGTAATCTTTTTGAATGCAAAATATGTACTCTTAATCTACCCAAAGTAATTCATACAAAATACAAAAAAAAAATCATTAAATGCACTTAAAATCAACGGTCACAAATTTTCTAAACATTCTTAGATACATTCACAAATTAAATACAAATTAAGTATTAAATGACAACAAAATATTATTAGTCTTAACTAATTTAACACCATTTAAACAAGCTTCTAAATCAAAAACAAACAATAACGTTCTTTCGAAGTAAAGGAAGCGACAAGAAGAATGAAAAAGAAGCTAATATAATTTAAAACGAATAAAGTATAATTTAGTGCAAATATCTAACAAAATATCTTCATTTTCATATTACAGATATGAAAAGAGCCTATTCCGACCCAACCTAAGCATAAATTCATTGTCATTAGTGATGATAACAACAGTGATATCAATGAAGCAGAAGGTTGAAGAGGTTCAGAAGTTTCTTTCTTCAATTCATTGCATTACTATTATTGAATTTTTTTTTTAAAATAATATGTTACTGGCATATAATAGATATGTTAAATAGAAAATTATAATTATTAATGGATTCAAGTTTTTTATTACATTGAATAATTCTCATATTAAAATTATATCTCATCATAAAAATACGATTTTAAAAGATAAAAATCATTGTGTTCATTTTAATGTGAAATGTGAAATCTGAAAGGGTAAAAATAGTAAGTAATAAAAATCATTGTGTTCATTTTATTTCATTTTTACTATGCGTCAACTGCAAACCTTAATATTAAAAATAATAAGACTTGCTTCCACAAGGAGGTAGTATTTTTATTATTCTTAATCTAAAGTTACTTGACATACATATTAGCTATTATTCATGGTAAACATGCATGTGTAAATATTAAATATTTCTTAGAAATTACTCCCCCCCCCACCCATCCCTTTTTAATTAAGGTTTTATGGTTATGTACATAAATTAAATTAAGAAATACAATTAATAATTTGTCTTATTAACTATATTGAGTAAAAGTTTTAATATTAGCCTTCTAAAATTTATTGAAAAGATGAGAGAAACTAATTAGCATTTAATCATAAAGGTAATAAAAAAAGAAGAAAAATCCGGAGGCAGTATGTGTATTAATTACTCCTCTGTATTCTTTTAAGCTACCTGTACAGCTGCAATGCAAACAAAGATATTTGTTCCAAATGGAATTCATGGATCAAACAATCAATGCTCCTGTTTAGGAGGAAAAGCTCAACACAACAGTACCAATACCTAATCATCAGAGCCGGTCCTGTGTTTTACAAGGTCCAGGACAAAAAATTTCAAGTGTGCCCCTTTTAGAGATGGCAAACGGACAGGCAGATCGGGCTCGGGCCGGGTCCAAAATGGCCCGGATTTTGGCGGGCTGAAATTGTGAGGTCCGTGGCCCGGGTTGGGTTGGGCCGCGGGCTTCTTCCTTCCTTTATTTATTTATTTATTTTTTTTAAACAAAATCTTGCTACACTAAAAATAGTAATAATAATAAATATTAAAAATAATAAAATAATTTATAATAAACAATTATTCTAATTACCTACATTAACTACATATCTCAATCAATTAAAATTTTAATAGTATTATAAATTACTTTCAAAGTATATAATCAAATTTAATTTTTTAAAATTATACTTTAAAATTAATATAATTTATTTAACTTTTAAAAATATCTAGGATTATTACATATCTACAGATACAAGGATTGTTACAAAATAATTCTATTTGGTACGGATTGTAACTTTTTTGGAGGTGTATTCAACACAAGACACATAATTTACACTATATAACTATATAAAATTCACTATTTATTAGTACTAGTTTGTTTATATAAATATATAAAATTCACTTTAATATCTTTTTGTTAAAGGTTAATTACTATCTCGACAGCAGTTTTGCCCCTGCCCTGGCCATATATTAAGTTCAATTGTCGTATTTTTATTTAAATGCATATTTATGAAATATCATTAATTATGTACAATAAATTATACAATTAAATGAGAATTTAAATATAGATAAAAAAATTTTATTTTTTTTTATTTTTAATATACATATAAAGTCAACTAAATTTTTTATCATATTGCGGAGGGAATAATAAATATAATATTAAAACTCATAATCAAAAATCAAAATAGAACTTTTGTGTTTTCTTAAATTGTTAGCATCTATGATATAGAGATGTGTAATATAAACATCTTTTTAATCAAGTATGCCATATTTTGCAGTTAAACCGTGAATCAAATATTTATCCTCGTCAGTTAATACAAAATATTTTAAATTTTGCAGTTAAACCGTGAATCAAATATGAACTGAGAGGGTTGAAGAGTTTTTTTTTTTGTGGCTAAGAGTCTATTTTGATTCTCCATATTAATTTATTGATTTATTTTACATTATATTTTATAATTATTCTTTTATTTTTTTATACACATATATACATAATTTTTAAAAAAATTTGGGTCCTCCTCAACTTTGGGCCCTGGGCGGTCGCCCCGATAGACCTGCCCCAGGGCCGGCTCTGCTAATCATCCAACCTTCCACTCCACAACAAAGACGATCAATCTTAGACCTGCCATTTAGGTTCATATGAATTAAAATTTCCACTATTAGAATTTCTTTTTAAAAGGGTGCACTAGTTATATACCACTAATATAGCCCTATATCCAGCTATAATGCATACATAGTCAAACTAAATCTAATACAGTCATATATTAATCCAGCTATAAAGCATAATTGGCACATAAAGTGCCGAGGCTCATAGCCATTCCTTTAAGATACCAGTAAAAGTAGTGCCTGTATGGCTGTGTATTATATGTTTTGTTCCACTCTTCCACTATAAAGACGTAACAGTAAAGTTGAAGGTCATAATGAGGTGACGAGGGGAAGAAAGAGCACCTTCCTCACAAGAAAAACGCCCTGATGAGGGCGAGGGAGAGTTCACCATCTACAACGGGGAAGCATTGTAAAAGCATTAATGGCTAACTCTCAACTTCTCATCAACCAAAGCACCTTGAACACAAAGGAAAAGGGCATCTCAAAATATAGATTTTTAAATTAATCATAGATACCAACCTTGATAACTGACAACTTGAAAACAATCAAACTCAAGACACACTATTCTTATTAAATTAGTAAAGCAATTCTGAAATGTAAAGCTCACTTAAGCAATCCAAAATCATATTGAGCATCATGTTTCAATTGCATACTATTGTCAGTTGAGTGAGAGAACATTATCGATCTTAAATTATTAAAGCAATTCTGCAATGTAAGCTCACTTAACTAATTAATTGCTTCAAAAAAGAAAATTGGCATGGAAAACACAAACATTAACCATAAAAAACTACAATGAAGAAGATACTGAAAAGAAAATAAACCAAATAAAAATATGTAAATGAGGAGAATTTGAGAGTGTTAACATGACTGGAATTCAAGGAAACCCTAATACTATAGAGTTGATCCAGTTGATCATGGCCACGAGCAGTGTTTCCAATTAAAAACAGACTAATATTAGGCAAAGCCAAATCCTAAAGTAGGGAACTTCACTATTCATTGTCAGGCTTGGCTGCTTCTTTGATCTCATCTGTACCATCATCCTATGGATTAAAAATCAGCAAGCAACAAATTTGAATTAGAAGAACAATCAGGAAAGATCAGTGGAATAATAAAAAGATGAAGCAAAACAACTACCTGCATATCTGAAGTCCATAAAGTAAGGTTATCACGAAGAAGCTGCATTATCAAAGTGCTGTCCTTGTAGGACTCCTCTCCTAGGGTATCCAACTCCGCAATGGCTTCATCAAAAGCCTTTCCATAGTGGAATCAAAAGTTAAACAAATTTAGTTGTATCAAGGAAATTGTTTCACAAACAAATCTTTGAACAGAACTTTCATCAGAATGAAATGCCAATGGCAATCTACGATCAAAACCAAACATTACGGGCATAATTTATTAGATCTCTGAGACCACAATGAGCCACTCCATTCTATATACAAAATTTTGTGCAAAACTACTCCATCTATACATGAGATGGAAATGCCTACATAAATGATGAACCTATAGTAAAATAAATTACAAAGCACCATGTTTATATAGTTTCCTATCAACATATCAGTAGTTTGATTAGAATCAGCAACACACGTGAATCAATCAATCAATGTATGTATCAATCAATGTGTGTGTATATATATATACACACACACACACACATCAATGTGCACACACGTATATAGTTTGTTCTGAAAGTGATTCATATCAATCAATGTGCACACACGTATATATGGGGATAGAATTAAAAGTGGAACTATTTTCACCTGTTTTGCAAGATTACAAGCACGATCAGGAGAACTCAGAATCTCGTAGTAGAACACTGAGAAGTTAAGTGCCAGTCCTAGTCTGATTGGATGTGTAGGAGTTAATTCCGCATTTGCAATATCCTACAACCACAAGTATATCCGATTTCAATAAATCACAAAAGTATATCCGATTTCAATAAATCACAAAAGTATATCCTACACTTGACGTATTAGATTTACTAAATTGTGGCAACACACTTGTGAATTCACATCGACTTAGTATACAAAATGAGTGACAACCACTAAGTCTCATAATGGTCACCAAAACCATTATACACCGTCAACATGAATAATTCACAAGTGCATAATGCATTTTCCATATTGAGCGGCAAACCCCAAAACTTCCAAAATCTAATAGTTGAAACCACAAAACATTTCTTATAAATGTCAAATCATATAAATTAGAATTTTACAAAAAAGATACAGATAAAAAACCAAAATGGAAACATAAATAGATCTAAAGCTTGCACGCCAGATTCGGAGCTATGAATATTCATTTTCTAAAAATGCTTTAGAAACATCAAGATCTTAGCTTTAGTTCGTATCATTTTTATAAATTTCTTAGCAAGTAAACAGAATAAATTCAGTAAATAAATGAAGCAGCACAAATAAAAATCGTCACAAAAAGCAAAATATTCGAACCTGAGCAGCCTTATAAGCGTTAAGCGTATTCTCAGCAGCTTCTTTCCTCTCAGCTCCGGTCTTAAATTCGGCCAAATAGCGATAATAATCACCTTTCATCTTTAGATAAAACACCTTGGAGTCACCGGCAAAAGCCGCGGCAATGAGCTTGGAATCGAGAAGCTTCAAAATGCCATCGCAGATCGAGGAGAGCTCGTTCTCGATCTTGGATCTGTAGTCACGGATCGTGGCCACGTGTCCCTCGTTTCCGCGGCTCTCCTCTTTCTGCTCGATGGAGGAGATGATCCGCCATGAGGCGCGGCGAGCGCCGATCACGTTTTTGTAGGCGACAGAGAGGAGGTTGCGCTCCTCCACGGTGAATTCATTGCCGGATTCGGAGGCGGCGACGACTTTTTCCATGAACTCCACCATTTCCTCGTAGCGCTCGGCTTGTTCGGCGAGCTTCGCCATGTAAACGTTGTCTTCTCGTGGAGTGGAAGCCGACGCCATTGCTGAAGATTGAGTTTTTTGGAGAGAGAAACAGGAATTTTAGAGAGAGGGGTGGGAGAGATGCAAAAACTGGAAAAAGAGCGGTTCTCGGATTCTAATTTCAATTTGATTTTCGCAGTGATAGTGACGAGAAAGCTGCTAACTTGCCAAGGGAATGGGGCAATTCCAAAGGTCGCCGGTTTTTTATATTTATATTATATTTTTTTATATTCATATATTAAGACACCAACTTTTTATAAATAAAAATTTAATTTTTTTTAATTATTATTTTGAATAATAAGATATTGATTTGATATAATACTAGAGTTATGGGTGATATGTGCAAATTTTACAAAGTAAACAAGTGGTCATAAAATATTCGTTTAGTCGTGAAATATTCGTTTTGGTCGGGGATATTCTTTTTGTCAGAGAATATCCGTACGATGGAGCAATCATTAGTGGACCACAAAACGGAATAATTGTCGGATATAGAAAGCGACAGAAATAACATTTTTATAAAAATAACGATAAAACTTTTACCGTTAACTGTTGAAATTCTCGGTGATAAAAGTACAGTAATATGCGTTGTTACACAGTAGCACACGGTATTGTACAGTATCTCTTATTATTAATTCTTACGTAAAAAGTGGCTTAATAATTGATACAGTAAAAGTACACAGTGGGACGCCCCTAAAATAGGTATACATCACCTATCTTGAGTCGCTAAATACTTGGTACAAAATTCAAATACAACTTAATTATACAACAGTCGTGTAAAATACGTCAAAATATATGCTGTGAGTTTTAGTATAAATATTGTCATCTAGACAATATCCACACTCAATTAAGTCCTCATTACATTTATTATCACACTATTTAACAGAATAGTGAGGACTACTAATGTTATTATCTGGACCGTCCCTCCGTTCCCCGACTAGTCCCTGCTACGTTCTCATTTCCTGAATATAACAATGAAAGTAAAAGGGTGAGCTCAACTAGCACAGTAATAAATATTACGACTAAGATAATACAGAATAAATTATCGTTAGCCTTCAATAGTGTTAAACTGATACAATATAACAAACATCAAGTTTAACAGCAGCGGAACAAGCAATTCATTAAAAGAGTCAAGTAGAGAATAAAATCTACTATCTTTTATGATTTAAAAGGTTTTTTTATCACTTTTATCGCTGAGACTCAGCTTAATAAATAATTCGCATCATCCCTGCACTACGGCCAATGATATTCATTAGTATCAGAACCACAAATTATCCATGCATTACGGGCCAAAGATATTCGTGTATTCATCAATGGTCATGATCATGCCAACAACTGTCCATCAATGCACTACGAGCCAATAAGGACTTTTACCACATCATTTGTAACATTACGGTCATGATTATACTGAATAATCCCTGGTCATAATCATACCAAGTTCATCTATGCACTACAGGCCACAGATGACTTTCAACATAAAATAAACATGAGAGTGATGACAATGATATAAGAATTCAATAAAATAGGTTCAAGAATTAATTTATCCAGGAACCAATAACGTCCAAATTGTCAACATGATATTGCTTTGTGGGGTAAAATTTAAGAATGCTCAGAAGAATATTTCCATGAAAAGATACTGGATGAAGCACAAATATCAAGGATATTCCACTAATTTTATGGAGTATAAAAGCCAAAATTTTAACCAACTGAGTATAATAAAGAATGGAATAACAAAAGAAATTATCAGGCATGCGATAGACCGCACAGACAGGTTATTCCAACAGAATAATAAATAACGGAACCAGGACATGCGTAAACGCACAAACATGATATTCCAACAGAATAATAAATAACGTAACCAAATCAGGCGAAATTCGCACCGACAGGATGTTCCAACAGAATAATAAATAACCGAACTAGGTTATGCGTAAACGCACAAACAGGATGTTCCAACAGAATAATTAAGAATGGAATAACAGAAGAATTTCACCATGTATGCGGTACTTCGCATAGACATGTTATGTGACAACCCCAAAATAGGTCCATTCCATCCAACCCATTCTGAGTCGCCAAATACATGGTACAGAAACAACTACAACTTTTACAACCCATAAGCTGTGAGTTTGAATACAAACATTGTCATCTAGACAATATCCACATGCAAATAAATCCCCATCATAATTATTGATACATAATTTTACAAAAAAATGGTGAGGACTACTAAACAACTCTCTCTAGAACCTTCATTCCATACCCCGACTAGTACTCGCTACATTCTCGCCTCCTGAGAAAAATGGAACAACAAGGAAAAGGGTGAGCTCAACTAGCCCAGTAAAGAATATTATGACTAAGATAATATACAACAAATTATCGTTAGTCTTCAACAGGGAAAAATCTGATAGAATACAATAGACAACAGGTTTTAGATCAACAACTGCAGCGGAAACAACAATTCATTAGAAGAGTTAAGTAGAGAATAAAATCTACTAACATCTATGAATTTAAAAGTCCATCATCAATATTTTATCCCTGTAACATCAATCAATATATATCTCAAATCAAATCAAATATTCATCTTTGCACTACAGGCCAAAGATATTCATCAGTCGGTCATGTTCATCTAAACACCTGTTCATCTTTGCACTACGGGCCAAAGATATTCATCAATTGTTCATGTTCATCTCAACACCTGTTCATCTTTGCACTACGGGCCAAAGATATTCATAATAAAATCAACCATCTTTGCACTACAGGCCAAAGATATTCAGTAACACCATCATTTAGGACTGAGGATGATGAAAAATATTTTAAAGAAAACGAATCCAGTGAAACAAAATAACAAGTATTAAGGATTCGTACTTTAAACAATCCGATTTCAAAAATACTTCATAAATAATCATACTGAAGTAAAATTCAAGAATGATCAAAACATAGATCCAATCAAAGCTAGTATCCAGAATAGATATTTTGAACAAAAAGAAGAAATTTCATTTTTTCGGTGAATAGTGTCGTATTCGTGAATAGTGCCGTATACGTGAATAGTGCCGTATACGTGAATAGTAACTCCGATACCAAAAGATAGAAATTTCACAAAAAACATCTTCACGCTTCGTGAATAGTACTCGTGAATAGTAACTCGTGAATAGTAACTCATGAATAGTAACTCGTGAATAGTAACTCATGAATAGTAACCCCGACATGAAAAAATTTTCAAATTTGATAAAAAGTTCAGATCAATACTTCGGCATAATGATATTGAAGAAATAATATCATTTGAGAAGAAAATAACATCCCTTACCTCGAAAGACAGTACTTCTAGTTGAAACACCGGATATAGGCTATGACTTGAACTTGCACCGTATAGCAATACTCAAAGTATACTCAAAATACTCACAAGAATACGCTCGATAATATAGAGAGAGAAAACTTCAGTTTCTGGTGTGATTTTCAATTCTAACCTAAGCACCTATTTATAGGAAATTGCTTAGAACACCAAAGCAGAAAATTTAATATAATAATAATATATTATATAAATATTCCTACGCCATCCTTTTAAGAACTGATTTCAGCCATCTTTGTTGCTCCACAATAATGACAAAAACAAAAAAAACGTTTTTGTTATTAAAAATAATTAAAACTTCCAAAAATCAATTATTTCGGAGCTTCGGAACTTCAATAATTCATAATAAATAGCCCTTTTGTCAGAAAATTCGAATCTCGCGAGTTTTTATAGGAAATTCAATTCTGCACAACTTTGCAGAAGGAAGTTTTTCCAAATTCCAAACAGAAATTGATCGAAATCCACAAACGAGCGATTTTACAGGCTATAATCAAATTTCAGTCAATAATTGTGTCCACCAACACACAAAATATGTGTTAAACATTTAATGCCACAAAAATACTCTTCCTCCTCATATACTCATATATCCCACATTCATTATAAAAATATCACCATTAATATATTATTAAAATAATATATTTAAATGAATTATTTTATCAGAAAAAGATAAAATATTAATTTTCAACAATTTTCACATTAAAAATTTTCTCCATCTATATCCACATAAAATTAATATTTTCCTCATCATATCAATAATTAATTATTCACAAATAATATTACAGAATCACAATACTAGCAACCAGGCCGTTCCCAGGAAAGAGGGGGCTTTCCAATAAGAATTTCTCCTTATTGGCGCGCAATTAGGTGACCAAACCTCTCCTTAGACAGAACTTTCTAGACATTGCCAATAATGTTATCAAATAATATTATTCAGATAATATGAATTATTGCTTCGATAATGAAAAATACTGTGTAGTGACAATTATTGAAACAACAGTAATATAAAATATCAATGCAGCAATTATTGAATCAATAACATAAAATACTGAACAGTAATTACTGTAACCATTATTGAGTAATGTCTTCTTACGTAAGAGTCAATAATTGGTGCAATACCGTGTGCTACTGTGCAACAACGCGTATTACTGTGTTTTAACCACCGGGTATTCCAACAGTATTAACGGTAACAACTACGCCGTTATTTATAAACAACTTATATTTGTCGTTTTTTTCATCCAATCGCTTTCCGTTATGGGGCCCACAAAAGACTGCGCCGTCGTACGAATATTCCCCGACAGCAAGAATATTCCACGACCAAACGAATATTCCTTGTCAACAATGAATATTTTATAACCACCTGCTTATTTAAAATATTTGCGCATTTTACCCATAACTAACCACATTAATCAAATTCACCCTTACTATTTGAAAATAATAAATAAAGGAAATTCCTTTTTATTTAAAAATTTTCGGGGTCTTACATGTTATTCCAACGTAATGATAAAGAATGGAATAACAGAATAATTTTACGAAGTATAGGGCAGACCGCGTATACAGGTTATTCCAACATAATAAAAAAATAGAATAACAGAAGTTCTTTTCATGAATACGAAAGAAATAATATCCCTTACCTTAGAATAACTGGATATAGGAGTAGTGAAGTAGCAGAATACTTTTCTTCTTTCTCTCTATAGTTTCTCTCTCTAGAGTTTCAATGAATTCGTAAGAAATAATGAAGGAATGAGCTTCTATTTATAGGAGAATGGACTGAATAGTAACTAATTCCTGAACGGTCCAGATTAATTTACTTTTAAACGGACGGTCCAAATTGGTTTACTATAAAATATTCTAATAAAACAAAATCTTTTAAATAAAATATAATATATTCTATTTATAGTATAATAAAATGAATAACTTTATAAAAGTATTTTGTTTTATATAAAAATATTTTATTATGCAAAGCACTATGCATAATAGAATATAATATATTCTATTTATAGTCTAATAAAACGAATAACTTTATAAAATTATTCTGTTTTATATAAAAAGCTTTTATGTTTTATTACATTAATAATACTAATAAAACAAAACTTCATCATCATTATTATAATTCACACTATTAATTGACCAGGTCGTTCCAAGGAAAGAGGAGACTTTTCAATAAAAATTTATCCATATTGGCGCGCAGTTAGGGGACCAAACCTCTTCTTGGCAGAACTTCTAAACATCGTTAATATTACAAATAATAATATTAATAAATTCATCGTCTCAATTATTGATTTAATAATATATAGAATATCGATAATAATTGAATCAATTAACGTGAGATACAATGCAACAATTACTGAAGCAATAATTGAACAAAACTGAGTAACTTCTCACGTAAGCATCAATAATCAAATCCGTCGCTATAGCCGGTTCGTTTTTAATTCGCTCCATATGGTTCGCTTGAGAGACGGACCATATATATATATATATATATATATATATATATATATATATATATATATATATATGAGTATTAATCCACAGCAAGCGTTTGCTGTGGCAAACCAATTTCTTTCATGCCGCTACAGCCTGTAGCGGCAGTGTTTGGCCTAATTCTTCTCTCCCTGCCGCTACAGGCTGTAGCGGCAGTCAATTAATTCATTTTAATTTACCTTGCTGCCCTTGCTGCTCCCTTGCTGCTCCCTTGCTTTTATTTCTCCCCTGCCGCATGAGCTAGTAGCGGCAGGCTCAAATATTATTATTATTATTATTATTATTATTATTATTATTATTATTATTATTATTATTAACAGGTCTAATAATAAAAATAAAAATATTAATATTAAACATAATAATAAAAACATAATATTAAACATATTAATATTACAATTATTATTGTAAACATACTAATAGTACATAATATTAAACATATTAATTTTACATAATATTAAACAAATTAATATTTTTATACATTTTTATTATTGTAAAAATATTAAACATATTAATAATTTTATTAATATTAAACATATTAATATTATAATTATTATTGTAAAAATATTTAACATATTAATATTTTTATTAATATTAATCATATTAATATTTTTAATATTATGTAAAATTAATATGTTTAATATTTTTACAATAATAATTATAATATTAATATGTTTAATATTATGTAATATTAGTATGTTTATAATAATAATTGTAATATTAATATGTTTAATATTATGTTTTTATTATTATGTTTAATATTAATATTTTTATTTTTATTATTAGACCTGTTAATAATAATAATAATATGTGAATATTAGAATAATAATTGAAATGCAATAATTGTAATGGTAATAAATAATGGTGTTGTAACTCGCAAGAAAAGTGGGAAGCCTGCCGCTACTAGCTCATGCGACAGGAGTGAAATAAAAGCAAGGGGCAGCAAGGTAAATTAGCACGTATTTTTGGAATTAATTGACTGCCGCTACAGCCTGTAGCAGCACGGAGAGAATAATTAGGCCAAACACTGCCGCTACAGCCTGTAGTGGCAGTGAAGAAATTATTTTGCCACAGCAAACGCTTGCTATGGATTAATACCCTATATATATATATGCTCATCAACTATATATATATATATATAGTTGATGAGATTTTGCATATAACATAATCTAAGGGCCTCAACTTTCAAGAGCTCATCGGCCTAAAGAGGCCCAATATGGTAAGTTTTGAAGCATTGGGTTAATTAATACACAAGTCTAAAAGATTGGGTTGATTTAAATTATGTGCTTAATTCAATTTGTTTTATGCTTGTGCTAGTTCTTGAGATAGCCCAAGGTGGTGAAAATAATCAAAATATACTCACATGGAGATTTTGTCTATATATATTTGATTTTTGCCTAGTGGATAAGGCTTATTAATCAAGTCCTAAACTCTTAATTATCAATTACAAATATTATAAACAAGCAAGTACGACTCCATTTGGATGAACTTTTGATAATATGAGCACTTGTATAAACAATGTGTTAGAATTTAAGAACGAATAATATTATAATTACACAAATATTATATAATATCTGAAAGACGGAAAAGTAAGAACACATTATATATCCAGGTTCACCAATTTGGCTAGTTTTACTTGTCTGATGTATTCATAAAATGCCTCACACACTCTTCAATGATCCACACACCAAATAATGTTTTTTTATAATAATTAGAAAACCTTTGCTACTATAACATGAGCTCAAACTCTCGAGGTCCAATACATTAGTAAAACTGAAGACTGGGTTACTAATAAATCCCCAAGCCCAATTGCACTTTGCGCTTAGCTTTCAGAGGGCGTTGCCCTCTTGCAACCTTCGCCAGCTCACCGGGGAGCTGGCAGTCGCTCGCTCACAGGGAACACTGTCGTAGTGGCCATTAGTCAAACCCACCGAAGTATGAGTCAATCCCAACGCAATGAAAAACATTTGATCTCCATGCAATATAAAGATCTACATATTTTACCTGCTTGGCTAGTTAGAAGTTTATCTAAATTTCTTTTGGTTTGACGAGTTGTGGTAACAAATAAATTTTTAATCCTAGGGAAGAATTATCATTTTAAGAACAGGAAACGATGTAATTTGAGTCGGAGAAAGAAAAGAAATGTTCCCTTGGTAATCAGAATTTTGCAGTTCTCCCTATGGCCCTACAATCCTAAATTAATTTTTTTTTTAAATTATTTGTAAACAAACTACAAACATTCACTCTAGAAGTGAGCTATGAACACGTACTTGATTCTGTTGCTTCCTGTACTCTTTGCTATGACTGCGAGTGCGAGAATATCTGTACATAGATCTATTTTCTTTACACAGTAGCTGAGACAATTTTATTATTAAACAAATTCCTTCTTAGATCTCTTTTTCAAACTATAACTTCAACCAATATCAGTGTATCATGATCATTTTTTCTTATGTAATTACTTTAAGGGATTGTTGTTGGAGATTTTACATGTTCATTCTTAATCTCCAGTTGGCAGAAGAGAGAGCGCTTCCTGTTGGACCTGAAGAAGGTGGTCTTGGAATGTCATATGATCTTCTTTATGGACGTGCTGGCTTTTTATGGGCAGCTTTGTTCATAAACAAGTACCTAGGGCAGGAGGCTGTTCCATGTGATCTTCTTATGCCGGTTGTTGAAGCTGTGTTAGCTGGGGGCAGAGCAGGGGCATCTGACAAGACAGCCTGCCCGCTGATGTATAGATTGCATGGAACGAGGTACTGGGGTGCAGCTCATGGCCTCTCAGGTATCTTGCACGTGTTGATTCATTTCCCACTATCAGAGGAGGATGCCGAAGATGTAAAGGGCACTTTAAGGTACATGATGAGTAATAGGTTCCCTCATAGTGGCAATTACCCCTCAAGTGAAGGGAACCCAAGGGACAAGCTGGTGCAATGGTCTCATGGTGCAACCAGCATGGCCATCACACTGTGCAAGGCATCAGAGGTTTGTAGCTCTAACAAATGGAATTTATAATAAATTTGAAGCAATGAAAGAGAACAATGCAGCTCATAAAATTTCTTTTGAGCCACCAATTCAATGTTCTTCAAATGCACGTTTTGGTCTGAAGCTGATCATGTAGAAGTCTAAGAACCTCATTAATTCTTTTTCTTTTTTTTGTTAATAAGTTGGAAGTCTAAAACCTTAGCTAGCGCAACTCTAGAGATGCTATTTCTGATGTATAATAAGTTGTGAACTTACCTCTACCCCCTCCCAACAGGGGAAAAAAAATAGAAGGGAAGAAACCAAACACATGAACACACCTGAAGGGGTATTTTGGAGAAAATATTATCCTTGTTAGGAAATGTGCCCCAGGTGTTGTCTGAGAAAGCAATGGGTAACATAAAAAATGTTTTGTGCTTAATTGTTTGCCTTTTGCTTTTACAGGTGTTTTCATGTGACAGGGAGTTCCGAGGTGCTGCAATAGAAGTAGGAGAAGTTGTGTGGAAGAGTGGGTTGGTGGAGAAGCCAGGACTTGCTGATGATGCTTCTGGGAATGCGTATGCATTCCTGTCTCTCTACCGTCTTACAGGAGAGAGCATATATGAAGTGAGAGCAAAGGCATTTGCAAGCTTCTTGTACCATAAAGCCAGAAAGCTTATGACGGTTGGAAATTCTCAGGGAACCGACCATACATATTCCCTTTTCCAAGGATTTGCTGGTACAGCTTGCTTATGGTTCAATTTGCTCGTGCCAGAAAATTCCAGGTTTCCGGGATATGAGATTTAGGTGACACAGTTCGGGACAGGGAGATGGAGGCAGGACACTACTTCCATACCATATCTGGCGAGATATTTCATGTTATATGGGGATTTTAATTTTAACTAAAAAAGAGTGAGGTAGGTAGGTTACAGTGTAATATATGTCGAAAGATTGTTGTTTACTGTCTAATATGTTTGTCTATAAAAACACATGACCTTTTGTATTATAAGTTGGCAAGCATGACAAGCCATAGAAATCATAGAGATGGAATGCTAAAATCTATTGAACAGCCTTACAAAATGCCAAGACAACATGTTAAAATCGAAGCAAAGTCATGTCTGAGGGAGCATGCACTCCACTAAAACCTGAATTGGCACCAGAATGAGATCCATTTTTCCAGTCTTCCATGGTTGAGATATTCCAAATTCCTAAAGCTTCTGGTGATCTGCTGATTGTATAGTTGATTTACGTTAATACTTTCAAATCATTAAGTCAGTGAAGTTAAATTTTTATGTATTATCAGTTTCAATTTGTTCGGCGTTTGGGCTCCTAGAATATGGTGCCGGTGCCCTTGGGGCTTTTTATATGATGAGCTCTTTTAGGAGGATATGAAAATACAAATACACTCATGTCCACTTTTCATGTTCACTTAATGCTATGTTTGGATTGAAATAATAAAGGTGTGAATGGAATGATATGGAATGATTTGTTGCGATTAGAATGAATTGAACCATTATTTGACATTTAACATTCTTATTCAAGATTTCATGCCCAAAGTCTTATGAGTAATTTTTTTTTATCATCGAGCCATAAGGGTTTGAGTGAAGAAGAGTATGGAATAACTCATTCCAACAAGAATGAAATGAATCATTCCAATCTCCATTCCATTCCTTCAATCCAAACGGAAAACTCAATGAATTAAAATTTTCCTATTGGTTCAAGTCATTTTGGATGACCAAATTTTTTATGGCTAAAGTCATTCTGGGTAATCGAATTTTATATTTGATTATATGGAAAAACTCAATAAATTAGAAGTTTTCCTATTAGTTCAATCCATTCTGCGTGACCCTTGACCTTTTTTTATGGTTCAATTCATTTTGGGTGACCGAATTTTTTGTGACGGATTGGATTAGTTTCAACAGCATAATTCGGAGTTGTTGTTAAGTAAAACCATGCAATACAAAACACTAAATAAATCTTATAAAGAAGAAGCATTTTTAGAATAAGCTTATTCATATTAATATTAAAATATGTATCATTTGACAAATGCAACAATAAAATGAGTCATGAACTTGATAGTTGATCGTGATATCTGGGTTAGATTATCACTAAAAGGTAATAACATAGTACCTCTATTCTAAATTATAAGATTATTATTGATTTTTAAAAATTAATTTTAAATATTTTTAAATTCAAAATTAAAATAATTTATTAACAATTATGAAATTATATTATGGCATGTTTGGTTACAACATCGGAATGAGAATGAGAATGAGAATGAAATAAAATGAGAATTTCTATTCTTATGTTTGGTCAAAATGAGAAGTTACATGATTTTGATTGATCGATTTTTTTTTTAAGTTTATTAATTAAAATAGAATGATTAATTTTTACCCATCTTGATGGAATAAATATTTCTTTAAACATAGGAATAGACATTCTATTCCCTTCTCTTCCCTTCCTTTTCAAGTAACTAAACATAAAAATGAGCATTTCTTTTGGAATGCTCATTCCATTACTCCCAAACCAAGGGATCAGATCCTCTATTTCCAAATTCAATATCCTTCTTGTGTCCCCTACTTAAATTTTAACATATATTATTTTATTTAATTTTAGAATTAATTAATATTAAGTAAGAGACTAGGTTTCAAAATTTAAGTAGAGGAACACAAGGAGACAGAGAAATTGGGGACAAAGAATCTGCTCTCCCCAAACCAAGTAGACAATTTAGATAGTTTATAATAGTCATCATTACTATGTCAATTTGGAGTTTAAAAAATTAATTTTAAAAAATCAATAATGAGCTTACATTTTTGAAGGGGGTTGGGGTTGGGGTTGGGGTTGGGGGGAAGGGGGATCTTACATCATTACCATGTCAATTAGAAATCTTCATTTATATATAAAAAAAATTATTTCTTTAAAAATTTTAATTAAACTACTACGCATGTTGAATAAGATGTCATATACAGTTGACATCAAATAATATATTTCCAGCAAGGTGACATTCGTGATACATCAGAAATAATATATATATATATATATATATATATATATATATATATATATATATATATATATATATATATATATATATATAGGATCTCCATCCACAGCAATCGGTTGTTGGGGAGCAACCCCTTTTTGGCCAGCCGGTACAGCTTGTTACGGCTTATAAAAAAAAAATAAAATTCTAAGGCCGGTACAAGCTGTACCGGCTGGCCAAAAATGGGTTGCTCCCAACAACCGGTTGCTGTGGATGGAATCCCATATATATATATATATATATATATATATTCCATAGCATGTATTTACTATGGATAAAAATTGGACAAATAACATCATAACCGTATATTACATAAATTAAGGGCGGAGATTAAAAATGGAATTACGCCGTCCGCTTATTGTAAGTTTTATATTTGTCGAATAGTCACAATTGAGTGTTATTTATTGTAAATTTTATTGTTTCATACTTCATCTGTTCCAAAATTAGAGTTATATATTTTGATTTTTTAGAGTCAATTCATGAAATTCTAAAATTTAAAATTAATATGAAGTTATTTAGTTTTAGTACAAACACATATAACAATTCTAAATTAACTATAAAATACTATAAATTATTATTTTTATTTTCAAAACTTGAGTGAAATTATATTAATTTTGAGTTTTAAGATTTTTTATATTGATTCTAAAAAGTCAAAATTTATTATTAATTTTAAAATAAATATAGTAATTTTTAATAAGTAATCTCAATTTTCAATTTAAAAATATATCAAATTGATTTTATTTTATAGTTTGGAAGGAAAAATTATTATTAAAATAAAGGAATATAATCTCAATTTGGGATTGCCTGATCTAGTTGCTTAATACATGCATTGCATGGAGCTTGGACACGTGGTCTAGATCTGATTTAGAGTTCCGCTTGTTCATCTAGCGGATGAGTTTTATTAAGCAGTGTCCGCTAGTTAGACTAGCGGACGGCGTAATTCTATTTTATGTAATGTACGATTATGATATTATTTGTTTAATTTTCATCCATAACAAATACATGCTATGGATCATTTTTCATATATATATATATATATATATATATATATATATATATATATATATATAGGACAGATCTAAAGTACCATCTCTTAAATAACATTTTTTATTAAAATTACGTCATTTTAGAGATTCTTTTAAAAAACAAGTGGGCCGCGAGTGATATTTTTGTAAATAAAAAGAAAGCAAGTGAGACCATTCTATTTTAATATTATTTTGTATTTTAAAAGAATTTTCAAAACGACATAGTTTTAATAAAAAAGTGTTATTTAAAAGAGTGATTTAGCTCCGTCCTCGTGTGTGTGTGTGTGTGTGTGTATATATATATATATATATATATATATATATATATAATAGACAAATGAAAGGCTAGGTTAATTTTTTTTGGTGACTTAGCTTCGGGGGTAGGAATATATTTTGTTTTTACATTTTTAAAAATATTAATATTTGTCTGGCATTTATATATTGCTTTCATAGTTTGAATACGATTATTGTTAACTTTGTAACTGAATAATTTTTTTAGTTTATGTACAAATTTTTTCCTTAAAAAAATATGTTTTAAGATTAAATTAATTTTTTATTAAAACTAAAAAAATATATACTCTCTATTTCAAAAGAAAGAGATAATTTACCATTAAAAAAATTAAGGAGAAACTTATCCTACCTCACTAGTCACTAGCTTTCAAAACCAAAACGTCATTTTGTTAGTGCCTTGAATGGGCTTTACTTATTAAGTTAAAATGAGTGAGCCCAGTCCGTCAGTGTTATTCACGAAGGGAAGGGGAGGCTAACCCAAGCCCAGTATACGTAGCCCAGTATATATTGGCGAAAAGGTCACCTCCAAAACCTAATCAGTTAAGAAGAGCAACCCCAGAGAGCAGCATCGCCATTTCTTCCAAATCTTGGTGGTCTCTTCTCTGTCCAATCGAAGAAGATGAAGGTTATTCATCTCTTTGTTTCTCCTCTCTCTCTGCATCTATCTGTATTATTTATACATATATTATCTGTAAACATCAATGATGTATTTAATGGAGTATTCTTTCAATTGTTGGTTATAATTTCAGTTCAACATTGCAAATCCGACCACAGGGTGCCAGAAGAAGCTCGAGATTGACGATGACCAGAAACTGTGAGCTCTGTTTTAAATTTCTCTGTACTTTGTTTCTTCCTGTATGGACAATTTCATTTCACTCTGATAACTGTGTAGTATTTATTGTAATTTTTATGAATTTGAAGATTTGTGATTTTTTTTAGCTCTAGTACTTGTTGATGTATTTCTGTTTATAATTGATACGAAACCTATAAATTAATGCGCTCATTCAAAAACCTTTTATGAAATATTAGGCATAAGCTTTAGTTTTTAGCTGAATTTGGGTTTACTCAGTAAGACTGTTTCTTCAACATCATTTAATTTTGTTTGCTTAGATCCTCCACCTGCCATTACAACCATATTTGTTTTGGACTCGTTTAATCTTTTGAATTTGATTCCTTAGTAGTCATTAACAATTTTTTAAATAAAACTTTGGGCAGGAAGTAAAATAATATATCCTTTATATTAGCACTTTGTTTAGCTAACTTTGTTAGCTAGTATTATATTGTTTTAGTGGATTCCATGTATTTGAATCACTAGATTTAATTTTTTGATGCAAGTTTTGGTAGCAAATAGTAGCTAAAATTGCTCTTGTTTTCCTTTATCTTCAACATGCAAATTGTACTGAGCAATTCCAATGCTTATATTCGTAAGCATAGAGCAGTTAAAGTTTGCATGCTCATTTGTATTAGAGCTAATAATCAATCTTTTTGAAACTCCAATGCATTGGTTTACAGTGCTAATGAATTAGTTCGTAATTCAAGCTGCTATTTGACTGGAACAGGCAGGCAATTTTTTCATGTATATAAAGTAGTCAATAAATATATTTATCTTTCTAAGCTTTAATGCTTCATTCTGGCTGGTTTATTTTACTTATATGATTTTATCTAGTTTACAAGTTACAAAGGATGACTAAACGATGTACTTTTTATCGTGTTGTAAGTTGTCACAAATGACCACTTGGCTCCTATCATTGGAGTTTAAACATCTGTAAAATTTGTTTATATCTAATGCAATAGTCTTTAATAAACTCTGAAAGTCCATGGTGTACTGTTTTGTTTTCTTTATTTGGTCTAAAATCTATGTACTGTTGTTTTAATATACCTATTTATAATTTACAATTTTTAACTAGTTGATTAAAATAGTCCCTTGGTTTCTTCTCTAATAGCATGTGTTTGCTATTTGAACTTCATTTTTGGATTTTAAATACTGAGCTTGTTTTGTGTTGGAGAGGAACGAAGTTTATGAATATATTCAGACAACTGATTTAGTGTTTTAAATTTTAATAATAGTTTTTCTATGTGATGGTAATAGTCATGTGTGTGTAGAAACATGGAACTTTTGAACATGTTTACTCATCTTATCGAGCAATAAAGCGTTTTTGTCATTCTTTTGTGCTTCATTTTTTCTAAAGTCATTTACTTATGAGGTGATGTGATATATGACTTGTTATTTTATTATTCAGCCGTGCTTTTTATGACAAGAGGATTTCTCAAGAGGTCAGCGGTGATGCTCTTGGTGAGGTATGACTTTTGTACTTCTAAGTGTTATTTTCTGTTTTTGATGTATGCTTTGTGAGAGGGTGATGGTAACATAGTCATGTTAAATGACTACAGGAGTTCAAGGGTTATGTCTTCAAGATCATGGGAGGCTGTGACAAGCAAGGTTTCCCGATGAAGCAGGGAGTGTTGACTCCTGGCCGTGTTCGTCTTTTACTTGTCAGAGGTTGGTAGAATGTGGATCTGATGCTTTCTGATATTCTCTGTTGATGGAAGTAATTCAACTTGGATGTATGTGCAGGTACTCCATGCTTCAGAGGATATGGTAGGCGTAACGGAGAGCGTCGAAGGAAGTCTGTAAGAGGATGCATTGTAAGCCCTGATCTCTCAGTTCTGAACTTGGTAATTGTGAAGAAGGGTGACAATGATCTTCCTGGCCTGACTGATGTTGAAAAACCAAGGATGAGAGGTCCCAAGAGAGCATCGAAGATCAGGAAACTCTTTAACCTTACCAAGGAAGATGATGTCAGGAAGTATGTTAACACATATCGTCGAACCTTCACTACCAAAAATGGTGAATTCTCTAATCTTCTCCTTGTTATTTTCTACTGATTACTTTACAAGTGAGCGCAACAAATGAAAACACAGATAGAGAAGTGATATTATAGTTTACAGATTATATATTAATTTCAAATAACTAACACATCTTTTAATCTTTATTTAATTGTGTTTACAGGAAAGAAGGTCAGTAAAGCTCCCAAGATTCAGAGGTTGGTGACTCCACTGACTTTGCAAAGGAAGCGTGCTAGAATTGCTGAGAAGAAGCAAAGGATTGCTAAGGCCAAATCAGAGGCAGCAGACTACCAGAAACTTCTCGCCAGTAGGCTGAAGGAACAGAGGGAACGACGCAGCGAGAGCTTGGCAAAAAAGAGATCCAGACTCTCTGCAGCCTCTAAGCCTTCCATTGCTGCCTAGGTTGGGCTATTGTCCTTGATTTTGAGAGTAGTTGTCCGGGTGTTAGTTCTGAATACTACAGTAGTATGCTGGGGTGATTTTGACTGTTATTTTATGGCAAGTAGTTCATTTGACTGCTTGATATGTGTACTTCTACTTTGAATTGATTGAGATTTTGGGTTATATTTTGTTTTGCGAACGAGGATCTGTTTCTCTGATTTGCATATTAATTTTTTTTTTGTTTTAGCCAGTTAAGTAGTACTTATCTATGAAAATGGATTAGTTAGGTTGTGTTTGATAAAATTGAATTTTAAGATTTGAACAGTTTAAGTATCTGAATGATGGTGAAATGTTGTTTGATAATTAAAATATTTTAATAACAATATTTTATTATTTTAGCCTTTAGTATTAAAAGAATTGTGGCAGGCAGCGTTGGGGTGGTAGAGGCAGTCAATGATCAAGGGTTTGCGAGATGAAATTAAATCCAACCTTAGGTTTATTTCTCAGGCCCAAAAGCTCTCCTCTCCCTTGTCGGCCATGATTTCTAACAGACTTGATGATAGGGCATTAGGGCAAAGGCAAAGCAATCAAAGGAGTTTTTGAGATTGATGCTGTGACAAAGGCAAAAGTTCACGTCTAATTGGACAAGGTTTGCCAAAGGTGAAGGAGTCTCTATTTGGAACGGTAGGTAAAGAAAGAGGAGTTTAAATACGCAGATCTATACACAATTTCTCTCTTCAATTTTACCATTACCAAATTTTATTTATTTTCTTTGTCTCTATAAATCTCTCCTCTTTATTGCAAAACAAAATTCCAAATTTATTAAATTTATCTGATTGGGCTGATTTGTTAATAGAGTTGGAAGGAGGGAGTGGACAGGGAGGTCGGAGTCGACGAAGGAGGAGAGGTGAGGGAGATAACAAACAAAATTATTATCATACCAAAAAAGAGGAGACAATAGATTCAAACAAACACTACCTTAAGCGTGAGTTTTGTTTTGGAGGAAGGGGAGGTTTTTATTTTCAATTTTTTTGGAAAAAATAACTTTTTCTTTTCCCTGAAATAAAAGTCACAAGCAAGCCATTAGTCATGTTTACCGCTGCAGGATGAGTTGTTGAAATTCTTGCTTAAAGCTCATATGTAGACGTGTGTTACCCTCGAGGAAGAGCAGATGTTGATAGTATTTATTTATTTTTGTCATGATTTTTGGGTCTGTGTGTGTGAAGTGCGTCATCAAGGGCTTCTGGATTTCAAGCAAAAAGCGTGGATAACTTCTTATTTCAAAATTAGTATGTTGAGAAAGCAAGGGAGAAAAATAAGGGGAAGTAGAGTTTGCATATATATATATATATATATATATATATATATATATATATATAGAGAGAGAGAGAGAGAGAGAGAGAGTTCGGATCCAGTCTGGGATCTCGGACTCTATAAAATTCAGATCATTTTTTTTTTGCTTTTTTTTGAAACAACTAAAAAAAATTAAAAAAAAATTATGGAATTGGAATTTTTATATAATACAGTGTTTTTGGTGTGATTTGGATGCCTATACCAAAACATTTCTGTACAGTCTGGGCAGACTGTACATACATTGGTTGGTATAGGTATTAAAAACACAACCAAAACACTGTATTATGTAAAAATTCCAATTCCATAATTTTTTTTAGTTGTTTCAAAAAAAAGCAAAAAAAAAAAAAATTGGGTCCGGATTTTAGGACCAGTCCGGGATCCCGGACTGGATCCTCTGTCTATATATATATATATATAGTAGGGAGTGATGATGAATGTTGAATCTAAGATGTCCGGATTTAAGACTCATTTCAGGACTAACTTTAATCACTGTGCCAACTGTTGGGGTTCAAATTTGCATATTTTAATTAATAACTAATTCTTACTAATAGATACGCTTTTTTGCCGGAGCAAGTATGGGAGTTGTGTTTCCATTTTTTAATGGTAAAAATGTAAAGTGAAAAAAGCTTCATTTTTTTTGTGTTAACAAACTCTTCCTCCAATTTTATAACGTACTATTCTTTAATATAAGTCGTTTGAGAATTTCAAGTAAGCATTAATTGCTAAGTTTCCAATATTATCCCAAGTAATAAATATAATTTTGGTTTTCTCACTATTTTTTGCCCAATAAATAACATTCTTTTTTCAATACAAGGACAATATAGACAATAGATATTATATTTAATACTATACAATCATTTTTTTGATACTTGTGCATAACTCTAAAACGACTTATATTATGGAACTAAGGGAGTATATAGATAAATAGATAGTTTCATCTTTGTTGAAATGTTTGGCAATGAAATCGTACCTTGCTAGGGTTCGAGTTTTGTATTGGTTGAGAATGAGAGAAATCCACGCAAAGTACAGAATTGATTGATAAATTAAAAAGGAGAGAAGAACAGGTAACCGATTACTCCAACGACACGTGACAGTCAAGAACCTTGTTAGGGTACTTAAGGATTTAGATAGCCTTCTTAAGTGCTTCGGGTTGAGAGAGAATGTTCAAATCTCCTAGTTCTCTAAAAGGTTTAAGAGACCAAAAGTCTAAAAGAAAGCTCCTTTCCTAATGAAATGGAAGGGGTATTTATAGGGGTCCGCCGCCCCTGATATATAACTTATAGAGATATAAAAAATTTAAGTCGGAGATTATAATATTTCTTCCACATAATAAAAACAAATGCACAAGAATGGTAATGACTTGTAAGATCAGTGATAGATTAGTGGGACTTATAAATATCCACAGGTGGTAACTCTAACTAATAATTTTATGTGGCATACACCATTTTTGTTGATTACGGCTACTCATATTATGACTCATAGAACTTGAAACAAGATTACGTTGACGTTTTGATTTGTCTACATGAATGAGCGTAATAAGCGGAGTCTCTCATAATTATATTCAATCTCATTTATCCATATATTTAACATCATATTCTTAACATCTTCAATGCTAATAAACAGTTTGGATTCCACTTTTCCTTTCTCTAGCTAGTAGTAGCTACTAAGGTTGTGTTTCATAAAATTGAATATTAAGATCCGGACAGTTTAGACATCTGAATAATATAGAGCATCTGAATAGAATTGTATCTGAATTGAAAAAATATTGTTTGATAATGAATTTTTTCAAAATGTCTTAATAACAGTATTTTACCATATTATCCTCTGAACTCTTTTTTCTTTCTCATCTTTTTATCTCTTATCTGATCTGTTCTTGCAATTTGATTGAACCATTTCAAAAACTCTTTTTTCTTTCTAATTTTTATTCTCTTATCTTATTTAAATTTAATGTGGGTTTTTTCGAACTTTTCAGTTATAGCACAATACATGAAGCACAGTACATAAAATCAATTAATTATTACTCCCTCCGTCCCAAATTAACTGCTCAATTTTGACTTTTTAAGTCAAATTGACTATTTTTAGAATTAATAATTAAGCATATATAAATATATTTTTAAAATTATAAAAATTAGGATTAGTAATAAATTGTATATACTTTCTTTTGGTTATAATCTCTTCACCTATATTTTAGCAAAAATAGTAAAAAGATTAGTTTTAAAAATGGTCAATTTGACTTTAAAAAGTCAAAACTGAGCAGTTAATTTGGGACGGAGGGAGTACATGTTTCTCATACCAATTTTCTCGCAAAAGAACTGGAAATAATTGTTCAAAGATAGATATAAAGATGCTTTTAAAAGCAAAAATTATTCACATTAGACAAAAAAAATAAAAATAGCATAAATTATTACTCCATAGAGTTGGTGCTGATACTGAAAATCTCATTATTAGTAATCATATCCGAATTTTTGTTAATGATAATTATGTTATTTTATTAATTCAAATCATGTTGGTTTAAAGGTTATAGCCACTGAATATAACTAGTAGTTATACTCATATTTACATTCATTAATAACTAGTAAAAAATTATTTTAATAGGGTATTTTGAATTAATTTTTCACAGGTAGAAAAACACCCCCGTCAAATCATCCTCGTCTATCAATTGCCGGAGCACCGGCGACCCAATCTCTTCTCTCTGTTCTCTCTATATTTTATACATCCCCTCCCTATTTTACGGCATCCTTGGACTCCTCTCCTATATTGGTGAGACTTAAGCCTAAACATTCCCCAAATCTGGTTGCAAGATGCGAAGAAGAGAGAGGACCTGAAGAGAGAGGTGAAGGTGAAGGAAGTGGAGGCGGAGGATTTGAGGGAGAAGCTGTGAGATATAAGAGGAATTTTGTAATATTGAAGAGGTCATTATTGTCCAAAAAATAGTTAATGTAGTTCAGACCTACCTCTGAATAGTATAGATTTAATTTCATATCTTACTGATTAAGAGGTATTAAGAGGCAAAAAAAATTTACCAAACAAGTTTTGACTCTAACCGAATCAGAGGCATATTCATTAAGAGCTATTCAGATGTAAACAAACACTACCTTAGTAATGTAATGATGATTAATTATGAAGGATAGTATATAATTTTATACAACTATTATTAAAAAGTAAACTTTTTTTGTGATACAAAAAAATAGAATTATTTTAGTAAAAAGAAGGGAGTATATTATTTTTAGTCCATATATATATTAACACTAAATTTTATACGCCTGACGAAATCATCAAAACAGTAGGCTAAAATCGCGCTAACGGTTGATTATATTATTGTGAAATCAAACTCACGAAATACACTCACATAAACATAAACAAATAGATAAAATATGAACACAAGAATTTACGTGAAAATCCAATTAAAAAAAACCATGGAGAGAGCGAGAAATCCACTATAATAAATATAGAAAGTACAAAATATTTATTTGTGTCATATGTTATTGTATATTGTATCCCCTAAACCCTTGCTTATTGCTGAATTTATAGCTGTCATGTCCACCAGAATCCAATCAAGAGTAGAATGATGATGGATTTCTTCCCAAATTAGATCTTCTTATCCCACCAAATAAGAAAACACAATATTACTTTAATAATGACTTTTCCACTGTCAAAATAAATATATGGGTCAACACCAAATCTAGTCCATTAAATAAATTGGACTACACCTTGACTAGACCCAAATAATCACACCCCAATATTGCCCCCAATCTCTTATTTATAAGAAACTTAAAATAATAAAGTATACAAGTTTATACCAACCGAAAATTCGTATATGCCGAAAACGAACTATCACACCCAAACTCCATACGCCGAACGAAAATTTTTGGCTCCCAATATCGCCTCCCCACCCCTCTTGTTCATTCCTATAAAGAATCAACCTTATACTAACCGAACCATCTTTATGACAGCTGAAGATATAAAGAACTAACCTTATCACAACTGAACCAACCTTATCACAACCGAATATATAAAGAATCAACCTTATCCCAACCGAATCAACCTTGTACTACCAACCTTATCACAACCGAACCAACCTTATCACTATCGAATATATAGAGAATCAACCTTGTCCCAACCGAACCAACCTTATAACAGCCGAAGATATAAAGAACCGACCTTATCACGTCCGAATACACAGATAATCAAGCTAACCTTATTACAACCGAAAAATAGATAAATAACCGACCGAACACCAATAAATTTCGTTCCAAAAAACTAAACATCTAACCGAACAACGATTATAAAGTTCATTCCGAGGAACTGAACATATTTGTTTCGAATAACTAAATAAATGTTTATATTATATATGAATGAATGAATGAATAAACAAATGAATGAAAATATGAATTAATGTTTATATCCACCGAACATTATAAAAACAAACGTTCGTCCCAATGGCTGAACATACCACCGAACCTCCTTTAACACCAATGTTAGCACAAAGGCTGAACGTATCTCCGAACATAAAATAATTGTTCGTTCAAATGCTGAACACACATCACCGAACCTCCAAAAACATCAAAATTCGCACAAAGACTGAACGTATCTACGATTGTTCGCCTAAAGGCTAAACAGACACCACCGAACCTCCATTAACACCAAAGTTCGCACAAAGGCTGAACGTTTATCCTAACATAAAACAATTGTTCGTCCAAAGGCTGAACAGACCTCACCGAACCTCCAAAAATACCAAAAGTTGCACAAAAACTGAACGTATTTTCAAACATAAAACAATTGTTCGCCTAAATAATCAAATCCCAACAATGTGTGTGTGTAGTCTTTGTCTTCTGTGTGCTCAGTTCTTTACATTAAAATGGTAGAGGAATCTTCCCAGAATACAAAATTTTCTGAAACTTGATGGTTGCACATCACCTGATTTTGTCTTTAAATAAACACTCAGATATTTTCTCACCAAGACTTCGAATAATTGTTTTCAAAGTTCAAAGGCTAAGTGACACTTTAGTGCCCTGAATTTTATTGCCTTTTTCAAATTGGGTACCAAGTGTATAATTTTTTACGGAAAGAATTTTATTTTTATTTTTGTTTAGTTAAGGAATAAATTTTTTAAATTATCCAATCAAGGAACCAACTCTTTTACATGGATTAAAATTGAGTTGGGTTGATTCAAGTGATTCACTAATGCTACGTTTGGATCGATGGAATATGAGGGAAAATGGAATGAATCATTCCATTGGAATGATAAAAATGTTGTTTGGTTTGTTTATTCCAACGGAATAATGTATTCCTCCTGGAATGATAGTTAACTTAAAATTTTAATTTTCATTCCTTGAGGCGTGGCCAGGAATAAATCATTCCATTCATTATTTTTAAGTAATTGACAAATATACCCTTAAATATATAATATGGCTTTTTACATATTCATTCAATTCGATCGATCTGGGAACGACGAGAGAGAATGGGCCGAGATTTGATAATTTCTTCGGAATCTCCATATTTCTATTTTTCGTAATTTACCCCACTTAATCCTACCCACCCCACCCACCCCACCCCACCCCACCCCACCCCACCCACCCCACCCACCCCACCCCACCCCACCTACCCCATGCCACCCACCCACCCTAACTCACCTACCCACCCCATCCCACTCACCCACCTACCTACCCCACCCACCACATTTATCCCTACCCCACCCCACCCCACCCACCCCACCCACCCCACCCCACTCACCCCACCCCACCTAAGCCACCCACCCACCCCACCTACCCCACCTATCCCACCCACCCCACCCCACCTACCCCACCCTAACTCACTTACCCACCCCACGTACCCCACCTACCCACCCCACCCCACCCTACCAACCTACCCCACCTACCCCCACTCCCACCCCTTACCCCACCTACCCCACTCTACCCCCACCCCACCCACCCCACCCCACCCCGACCCCGACCCCCACCTATCCATCCACCCACCCCACTCTACCCCCACCTACCCCAACCCACCCACCCCACTTAACCATACCCCCTACCAACCTACTCCACCCCACCTGCCCCACCTACCCCTATCCCTACTAACCTACCTTCACTTAGCCACCCCAACTCACCTACCCTACCTACCAACCCAATCCACCCCAACCCACCCCAACCCACCTACCCTATCTACCAACCCAACCAACCCCAACCCACCTACCCTATCTACCAACCCACCCCACCCCACCCCACCTACCCCACCCACCCACCTTATCCCACCCCAACCACCCCACCCTACCCCCACGTACCCCACCCCCACACACCCACCCCTACCCCCACCCAGCCACCCTAACCCATCCTACCTACCCCCACCCAGCCACCCTAACCCACCCTACCTACCCCCACCCAGCCACCTTAACCCACCCTACCTACCCCACCTACCCCATCCCCTACCAACCTACCCCCACCCAGTCATCCCAACCCACTTACCCTACCTACCAACCCACCCTACCCCGCCTATCCCACCTACCCCTACCAATCCACCCCCTCCCTGCCACCCCAACCCACCTACCCTACTTACCCAACCCACCCACCCCACCTACCCCACCCCACCTACCCCCACCCACCCCTCCCCTTTATTTCTAAGAATGAAATATGTGTTAAATTTTTAATATAAATTAAATTTAAGTAAAATTTGAACATTTGAAGGTATTTAGGTCAATTTTTAATTATTTATTTCATTCTTAGATGTATTCCTAACATTAACCAAACATGTACATGGAATATTAAAAAATCATTCCATTCCCTTCCTTATTCCATTCACTCATCTATTCCATTCCCTACTCTATTCCATTCCTTCAATCCAAACGTAACATAAAAGTTCACTAGTGAACCACTAGCTCAATATGTTTCACTATATTATGTTTCTTAAGTGTACACTAATTGTTGCTATATTTTTTTATTTTTTTTTATTATGTTTGAAAGGATTATCATTTCAATTCTCATCATTTATAATAATTTACAGTTTTAATATATTTCAGTCGATTGAACTCTTTGATCAAAAAACCACTAACACACAAGAGTCAATTTAATTGTATAAACGAGTCGACTACTTAATTGAAAAATAGTCGAGAAAATAAAATTGAAGCCATTAAAAGTGTCCTTTGGCCAAGTTCAATAAAATGTCTAGTGCTTCCTTAACTTATTTATTTTTCCTAATAATTTAGGGGTAGTACCACTCCCACATTTCCACCATTGAATTGACTATTGAGTCATGTTGTCCATCAAATGGTCCATTACATATTTGATGGATTGAACCAAACATGGACTTATCTTATCAAGAACAAGATTGTACTTGGCTTTCATTTCATGTGATTTATTTTTTTGTTTGACCATCATGTTCTTGTTCAAGAAGATTATTAGGGCTCACTTAATTAATAGTATATGGCTATCAAATACTTTAACGAAAGGAACATAACAAAGGGGACTTTTGATTATGAAAACACAAGACACTCGTAATTCCACATGGTGTTTGCAAGTTGATTTGAAAAAGAGAGAAACAAGGACAAGTGCTGTGCTGCTACTGCAAAAAAAATAATTCTTGTGTACTTCACAGTAGTTGGCAAATATGTGGCTCTTATTCGAATATTACTAGAGGAGCCAGTTTTATTGCCACCAAATCTGGAGAGAAAGAACGATCATCAATTCAGCATAAGCAAGAGATAAAGCCTGTTATATAGCTTACTCAGATTTACAGCCTGCACACTTGAACAAATTTAACTTCAAAACATGTAGTAACAAATTTCTCATACAAATTACTATGATATAACAACGAATGATATACACCAAAAAATACACCCAACATCTCAAAGTCGGAACAAAAAATCAAAGATCTGAAATCTTGAAAACTAAAGTCCAAACATATCAAGAAGAACAGCACATCCTCTTTGCTGGGATAACTTGTCCAGGGCCGGGGATAAGAATTTGCTTGCCAGATAGGGATGCAGGGTTGCCATTACTTTGATCCCCGGCAACAAGATTCTTCTTATTCACAATGTTGAAGATCTCTGTCAACACAGTCATGAAAGCATCCTCCACATTAGTTGATTCCAGTGCAGAGGTTTCTAAGAAAAACATTCCTTCCTTTTGAGCGAATTCTTTGGCATCCTCGGTGGGGATGGCACGCTGGTCTTCAAGATCACTTTTGTTTCCAATCAGAATAATAACAATGTTCTTGTCAGCGTGGCCGCGCAACTCTTCAAGCCAACGCGGTATGTGATCAAAGGTCTGGCGTTTGGTTATGTCATAAACCAACATAGCCCCAACAGCTCCCCTGTAATATGCACTCGTGACTGCTCTATATCTGTCCATTACCAAAGTTGCAAGTTCAAAAGTCTCCCTAAGAAACTATGCAAAATTTAAACACCTAAAAGGATTAAAAGGAACCATTTTCATAAAAGAGCATTTTAGATGCAGCCAAAATTGTATATATGCTTAAAAACATAGTTACAGAACCAATAGTCACTCATAAGGACAACAAAGAGATCAAATAGCCTTGCAAGTTCGAGAATATAGAAAAGAGTATTTACAAGAATTTATATTTCTATTGACACCCAAATGATAAAAATAACCGCAGCTTTTAAGTACTTGATAATTGCACAAGGTAATGAAAACATGAGACATACTCCAATAAATTTTTTATCTAAAACATTAAAATTTATATGTTTTTGCATTGGCAATTTGAGCATCATGAAAACTGTCATTGGGACCGTTGTAACAACAGCAGTAAATATTTCCCTCCCCTTACTTAGAAAAGACTCCCATTTAAAGCTCTCACAATATATATGCAGGAAACAGCTGATCTAAGACAATCATGTTCATAGTCATTCAATGATAGCAAGTCACCTGATCTGGCTTACTTATTTTCAAGAAAAATGTTCCGGCACTTTAGTATGAGGACTTGAATACGGAATAGGAGGTAACCAGTTTTCCTGATGAAGTTGGTGTTTGGTTCAGGTTTTGATAACTATCAGCAGGAACTCTGGCATCATCATCAATGAGCAGCAACTCGGACTAATCTCACTTTCCCTCCTTTCTCACCCCACCTTCGTCTCCTATTCTCTGTGTTTTTCATGATCTTACCAGCAACTACATTGTACAAACTATAGTCCTTTGTTTTCTCAAGCTAGAGTATCTAATTTTTAATAGCAAGCGTTTTTTGACAGCATATTTCTATTCAATATTGCATGGCTATAGGCATGCAATGTACTCTAATCTCTAACAAGTTTGTTACTTTGACCACCTACAAAGATTGATAATGGTAGGATTTTAATACAACAACAATATAACCAACAATGTAAGATTACTTTTGCATCAGCTTTGAAGCCGCATATAATTGTTAGCAGCAAAGAAAGATCATGCTCGGAAAACAAGGCTGTTTAGGTATATACATGGAATGGATGATTGAAACTATAAAGAAAGCAAAACCAGTATGAATGCATTCGGTTTAAAAAAATCTGATGATGAAAAGCTCCAAACTTTCTATTTAAGGTATGGTTTGCAAGTGGACGATGGCGAGGAGCCATAATAATTGCGCTTGTTCAAGTATATTTCGTTTTTATACTTTTAAAAAATTTCCGTGAAACAAAAGTCTACATTTGTCAATATATTCTCATGAAACATAGACTTTAGCTTTTCGGTCAAAATTGGCAGCATTGGCCAAAATTAAAAAAAAGTAGCATACATGCACGATTTATTTTTGTATAAGCTTTTAGTATAATGAGCTTTAGATTCAAAACTAACCCAACACTAGAAAGTAAAGGAATAAGACTTCTATTTCGGAAACTAGATTTCAAATGGAGCGCGAATTCCTGACACCTGATTATTTAGATATAAACTTTTCGTACATGGAATAGATGCAAAGCACCAAATTCAGACAAATACAATAAAATTCCAAAAGCAGGGGGTCAGGGGGAAACTCTTATGGTTAAATACAGAATGTTATAAGTATTTCTGATCTGGAATTACCACGTTACCTTGCTACTATTAAAAAAATAGTGCATTTCCAGTTCGCCACTATTAAATAGAATACAGTATTTAAACACCAAGTCAAAATCCTACAGCAGTTAAACTCCTATTTTCTGTTTTAAGCTGAAATCTTGCTACCTACCTGTAGTTCTACTTTTACCAGAGATTGATTTTTAACAGAGATTTCTTCTTTTCTTTGTCTTTAAAAAGTTGCAAATGTATGTGAAAGCTTAGTTTGAGCAAAAAGCTGTAGTGACACTAAGTCTTTTCCCTGATAACTGATGCATAGATATTCATGTCCCACGTAGAATTCCCCTGGGGTGGCAAAACCCACTCACAAAGTAATTCCTATCCAGAACAATCAAACCACTATTGACAGAGATATAAAAAACTACTAGATCAGTTTAGTATGAAATTAAAGATATTGGTAGATCTACATAAATTTTATCAATCAAAATTACAAACATAAAAAAAAACCAGAGTAACATCAACTGTATTTACACCATAATTTTCAAACTATAAATACAGAGATCACTCAATATGTAGATTCGACGAGTATAAAGTACAAATATCAATGAAACCAAATCCCCGGCTTAAATTCCGAAACTTTGAGCTTGTGTAATAGCATAAATACATAATTAACAATTTCAGTTGGCTATTGTTTGCCTATACATACATCTGTATATAGAGAGATAGTGGCGATACATACATTTATTTATAGATAAGAGTGAAAAAGGGTAGTTACCGTTCTTGGCCGGCTGTGTCCCAGATCTGAGCTTTGACAGACTTGGTCTGGATGAGTAGAGTTCGGGTCTGAAATTCAACACCAATGGTGGCTTTAGAATCCAAGCTGAACTCGTTCCGGGCGAAACGTGACAGTATTTGTGATTTGCCAACCGCCGAGTCTCCGATCAGCACCACCTTGAAGACATAGTCTATCTTCTGGCTGGCATCCCCATACCCTCCCGCACTACCCATTTTCTCTCTCCTCTTCTCTTATTTTCTCTCTCTTCCAGCTAGTACAAAACAGAGGAAGAAAAAAGAAGACAGGAGGAGCTGAACGAAGAGGAGAAAGAGAAAAAGAAAGAAGATCTTGACTTGGTGTAGACCAAATGACGGTGGTAGAAATCAAAAATAATAATAATAATAATAATAATAATGTATTGTGATTTTTAATCATTCAATGTAAAATATTATACACTAGCTAGGTCTCATGCCTCCGGCACTGTATGGACAGTGAGATTTATCTCAAATTTAGAACGTCCCAGATAATTTATTAAGTGAGCGGGAAATTCAAAATCATTATTAGATAGATTAGATAGATAGATGTATTTTATTAGATAGATGTATGGACGGTGGGATTTATCTCAAACTTTGGACGGTCCAGATGATTTATTGAGTTAGCGGGAAATTCAAAATAATTTATATTTTATTAGATAGATTTAAAAAATATAAATTGATATAAAAAATATATAAATTAAAAGAATAAATACGGGATCTGCTTTTATTGTTGAAATCAATAAGTAAAGTTTAATCATTAATAAATTTTAATTTTAAAAATATATTTGGAATCTTACTTTACTCACGTTTATGATATTATTTATATTTATATAGATATAGATAGTTGATAAATACTGTATAAGTAAAATTAAATATTCATTCGTTCTATATTATTTGATTGTTATTTTTAAATCCAACATAAGAGATTTTTAAATTTAAAATTAACATAAATTATTTTAATTTTAATTAATACAATAATAAATATTATAATTTATCTAAAAATAAATAATAATTGTATAATTTAAAACGCAAAAATGAATATTTTTTGTTTTTGGTAATAATGAGATGCTATTATATTTTTTGGTAAAAGTCTATATTGTTGTTGTTTGTTTGTTAGGGGTTGATATGCATATATAATAATTGTTTCTACCGGAAAACAACTCCACTTCTTTTGCTTTTATCTAAAATCGCACCCCACATTGTGCACTTGTGATCAATTTAGCCCTAGTATAAATTTTATTTGGACTTTCATGCACGTTAAACAATTATGTTGCGTTTGAATTGGGATAATGAAGGTGAGAATGAAATGACTCATTCCTATAAAATATAAAAAATTATATTTGATTGCGATTAGAATAGTTCTTATTCCTTCCAAATTTATGAATTTTATTTTTTGGGATAAAGAGTATGGAAGACAATCTTGACTTGTAATTAAAATACTTGTACTCTCTGTTTTCAAAAGACAATCTTGTGTTGTAATTAATTTTTCATAAATATTAAATTTCATGGGACACAATTAATAATAACTCATTTGATTCAAATATTAATGACTAAAATTATATATATATATATATATATATATATAAATTTATAAAAAATTGAAGAACATGGATGTGACGCCCCCAAAATAGGTATACATCACCCATTTTGAGTCGCCAAATACATGGTAAAAAAATTTAAATACAACTGAATAATACAACTATCTTGTAAAATACGACAAAACATAAACTGAGAGTTTTAATACGAATATTGTCTTCTAGACAGTATTCAAACTCAAATGGAATCCTCAATACATTTATTATCACACTATTTCATAGAATGGTGAGGACTACTAATGCAAACATCTGGACCGCCACTCCTTTTTCCTACTAGTCCCGGCTACGTTCTCATTTTCTGAAGAGAACAATGAAAGCAAAAGGGTGAGCTTAACTAGCCCAGTAAGAAATATTATGACTAAGATAATGCAGAATAATTTATCGTTAGTCTTCAACAGTGTTAAACTGATAAAATATAACAAACATCAAGTTTAACTGCAGCGGAACAAGCAACCCATTAGAAGAGTCAAGTAGAGCATGATATCTACTATCTTCTATTATTTTAAAGATTTTTCATCACTTTTATCGCTGAGACTCAACTTAATAAATAATCCACATCATCGAATCACCCTTGCACTACGACCAATGATATTCTTTAGTATCACGACCATAAATTATTCATGCATTATGGGCCAAGGATATTCATGTATTCATCAATGGTCATGATCATGCCAACAACTGTCCATCAATGCACTTCGGGCCAATGAGGACTTTTACCACATCATTTGTAACATTACGATCATGATTATACCGAATAATCCCTGATCATAATCATACCAAGTCCATCTATACACTACGGCCAAAGATAACTTTCATAACAATATAAGCATGAAGATGATGACAGTGATATAAGAATTCAATTAAAAGAAAGCAAATGATAAATTTTAAAAGATTTATAATTTAATTTATCTAGAAATCAATAACGTTCAAATTGTCAACATGATACTGCTTTGTGGAGTAAAATTAAAGAATAATATTGTAACAAAAATGATTTGGACCAAAAGCGAATCAATTTTTATCATGAATAGTACCTCGGGTGAATAGTACTCGAGTGAATAGTATTCCGTGAACAGTAATTTGGGAATAGTAACCTGTGAATAGTACCCCGGCATAAAAAAGTTGAAACTTATCAAGAATCCTCAGAATATTATTTTCATGAAAAGATACTGGATGAAGCGCAAATATCAAGGATATTCTACTAATTTCATGGAGTATAGAAGCTAATACTTTAACCAAATGAGTATAGAATTCAAAATCTGAAACGAAATAATATTACTTACATACTACAGAGTATGAAAGAAAATATTATTTCAAGCAAATATTGAACAAAAATAACATCCCTTACCTTGAAAAGAAGAGTATTCCAACTGGTATAGCGGGGATATTCTTGAAGAAAACTTTCACTATTTTCTACGCTCAAAGCTTTCTAAAACTCGAAAGAAATACGCTCAAAATTATAGAAGAAGAATTCTCTGATTCTGGTGTGATTTTCAATTCTAACTAAACATCCTATTTATAGGAGAATAGAAAGAATACTATTTGAATTTAGAAAATCACGTGTGCACAGTAATTCGTTCACGGGCGTCGGCCGAAGGAAAATTTTCTAAATTTTGATTTTTACTGTGCATTACTATGCAATTAAATATTCTAATAAAACGAAAAAAATTTAAATAAAATATAATTTTTTACCGATTATTTTGAAAAATGGGTAAATGGAGTCCAAAATTTACATCAAATACTTCATAAAAATCCTCTCAATATTTTTAACAACATTTATTATTATTATTATTATTATTATTATTATTATTATAATTCATATTATTTAACAACCAGGTCGTTCCCAGGAAAGAGGGGGCTTTTCAATAAGGATTTCTCCCTATTGGCGCGCAATTAGGTAACCAAACCTCTCCTCGATAGAACTTCTAGACATTGTCAATATTGCAAATTATAATATGAATAACTTTGTCGTCTCAATTATTGATTTAATAATATATAAAATATCGACAATAATTGAATCAAATAACATGAGATACTATGCAACAATTACTGTAACAATAATTGAACAAAACTGAGTGACTTCTCACGTAAGCATCAATAATCAATACTGTGTGTTACTATGCAATCACGCGTATTACTGTACTTTTAATGTAAGACCCCAACTTATTATAAATAAAATTGAATTTTCCTCTATTCATTATTCTAAATTAATAAGGTGTTAATTTGATATAATGTTTTGGTTATGGGTGAAATGTGTAAAATTTTCAAAATAAGCAAGTGGTTATAAAATATTCATTCCTGTCGGGAAATATTCGTTTGGTCGTGGAATATTCTTGTTGTCGGGGAATATTCGTACGACGGCGCAGCCATTCGTGGGGCTCATAACAGAATAACTGTCGGATGAAGAAAACGACAAAGTTTGAGTTTTATAAATAACGGCGTAATTGTTATCGTTAACACTGTTGGAATACCTGGTGGTTAAAATACAGTAATACGCGTGGTTGCACAGTAGCACACGGTATTGCACAGTATTGTTGAATTATTGAAGACACTACTCAATAATTGTTACAGTAGTTACTGTTCAAGATTTTATTTTATTGATTCAATAATTGCTACGTTGATATTTAATATTATTGTTGTTGCAATAATTGTCACTGCACAATATTTCCCATAATCAGATCAATAATTCATATTATTTGAATAATATTATTAGATAACATTATTAGAAATGTCTAGAAAGTTCTGTCTAAGGAGAGGTTTGGTCACCTAATTGTGCGTCAGTAAGGAAAAATCCTTATTGGAAAGCCCCATCTTTCCTGGGAACGGCCTGGTTGTCATAATTGTGATTCTGTAACATTATTTGTGAATAATTAATTATTGGTTCATATGATAAGGAAATATTCATTTGATATGGATATAAATGATAGATTTATTTATGTGGTTATAAATGAAGGAATTAATATTGAGGTGATTTATCAGTATTTTGTTGGATTGAAGATATTAAAAACTCAAATCGGTGTTCTTAAAGCTTTATTGCGTGAGTTATAATTTTAATCCGACTATTAGATTGTTGTGATTTTTGGATATGTTATACATATATGAGTTGAGTATATGTCCATAAATTTTAAACCATTGACAATTAACGCATGATTTGTTATGAATTTTAAAAGGTGTTGAAACGGTGTTTAAAATCATCTGTTTGTGGATTTCGCATATTTTTGGTCTGGAATTTAAAAAAGCTTTCTTCTGTAAAGTTGTAGAGAATTCGATTTCGTGTGGAATGGACATAAAATTCGTATTTTTCTGATAACCGGGCTATTTTCTATGAATTATTGAAGTTTCGGTAAATAAAATATTTTTTATTAAAAATAGGGGTGGGGACCCACTTTGGTTGGTGTTAATAACATGTGGGCTGCTTAAATTTTAAGAATTGAGGGGCTGGAGATTTTCAAAGAGCATACATAGAGAATTTGTTAATTAAATAATATTATTTTATTATTTAGTCTCCTATAGCGTTCTAGCATTTTCCTATAAATAGACGCTTAGGTTAGAATTAAAAATCACACCAGAAACAAGTTTTCTTTTTCTCTAGATTATCGAGCGTATTTTTGTGAGTATTTTGATACTTTGAGAGTTACGGTTCGGTACAAGTTTTCTTCGACTTTCTATCCGATATTCCGATCAGAAGTACGGTTATTTTGAGGTAAGGGATGTTATTTTCTTCTTAAATGATATTATTTTCTTCAATATCATTATACACTTTTTAATCAAATTTGGAACTTTTTATGTCGGAGTTACTATTCACGTATACAGCACTATTCACGTATACGACACTATTCACGAATACGGCATTATTCATCGAAAAAAAATAATTATTCAAGATATCTATTTTGGTTACTATCTTTGATTGTATCCATGTTTTGATCGTTATTTTTGAATTCTGCTTCACAATTGATTATTATGAAATATTATTGATCTTGGATAAACTGTTATACGAATCCCTAATATTTGACCTTCTGTCTCACTGGATTCATTTTCTTTAAAGTATTTTTCATCATCATCAGTCTTAAATGATGATATTGCTGAATATCTTTGGCCTGTAGTGCGGAGATGAATGATTAATCGATGAATATCTTTGGCCTGTAGTGCATAGAAGAACAGGTGTTGAGATGAACATGACCAACTGGTGATACAAATGAATATCTTTGGCCTGTAGTGCAAAGATGAATATTCGATTAAAGATATATATAGGGATAAAATATTGATGATGGACTTTTAAATCTTAGAAGATAGTAGAACTCATTCTCTACTTGACTCTTCTAATGGATTACTGTTTCTGCTGCAGAATATTGATCTAAAACTTGTTGTCTATTATATTCTATCAGATTTTTCCCTGTTGAGGACTAATGATAATTTGTTGTATATTATCTTAGTCATAATATTCTTTACTGGGCTAGTTGAGCTCACCTTTTTCCTTTTTATTCTATTTTTCTTCTTAAGAGGTGAGAACATAGCAAGATCTAGTCGGGATATGGGATGATGGTTCTAGAAAGTTGTTGTAGTATATTTTGCACGACAATTGTATTATTGAAGTTGTAGTTTGCTTTCTGTACCATGTATTTGGCGACTCAGAATGGATGTTGTATACCTATTTTGGAGGCGTCACATTTAACACCGGGTATTTCAACAGTTAACGGTAAAATTTCCGCCGTTATTTTCATAAAAAGATATTTCTGTTGTTTTCTTATTATGATAATAATTACGTTGTGGGGTCCACCAATGATTGTGCCATCGTACGAATATTTCTTGTTAAAACGAATATTCCCCGACTAATCGAATATTATATAATAACTTGGTTTCTTTGCAAAATTTATAAATATTACCCACAACTATAATATTATAACAAATTCAAACCTTAATATTCAAAACTGATATTTATAGAAAAATTTATTTTTATTCATAAAAGTTGGGGTCTTACAACCTCACCGTCTTATGAAATTTCTCCCTCGAAATTAGGGTACATACCTGGTATGACGAATAGATGAGGATACCTTGATTTCATTTCAGATTCAAACTCCCAGGTCATTTCCTCAACATCGTGGTTTCTCCACAAAACTTTGACTTGAGGTATAACCTTGGAGCATAGAATATGCTCCTTCTTATCCAAGATTTTAACAGGTACCTCTTCATACGTTAAATCTTCCGCTATTTCGTCTGGTTCTAACTCAATAATGTGGTTCAGGTCTTTTACGTAACATGGATATGTGAAAAATGTTATGAACACGAGACATACTTGGCGGTAAAGCGAGTCTATAGGCCACAGTTCCTACTCGGTCAAGGATTAAAAATGGGCCAATGAATCAAGGATTGAACTTTCCCCTGTTTACAAATCTCGTAACTCCTTTCCATGGAGCAACACGTAACAACACATGATCTCCAATATTGAATTTCACGTCCTTTCGATGAAGATCAGCATAAATCTTTTGTCGATCTTGTGAGGTTTTTATACGTTGTCGAATCGTTTGAATCTTTACCGTAGTCATACGTACCAACTCCAGTCCCAACATCGTTGCTTCACCCACTTCATCCCAGCATACTGGAGAACGACACTTTCTTCCATACAACGCCTCAAATGGAGCCATGCCAATACTTGTTTGATAACTATTGTTGTAGGAAAACTCCACCAATGGTAAAAACTTGTCCCAACTTCCTTTGAAGTCAGAGACACAGAGTCTTAATAAATCTTCAAGAGTTTGAATAGTCCTTTCTGACTGCCCGTCCGTTTGAGAATGATAAGCCGAACTAAATCGTAAATCCGTGCCCATAGTTTTTTGTAAGCTAACCCAAATTCTTGAAGTGAATCTTCGGTCTCGATCAGAAACTATAGATACGGCATACCATGCAATCTTACAATCTCATTTATGTACATACGAGCAAGACGTTCAAGTATATACGTTTCTCGTATTGGTAAGAAATGAGTAGTGTGAGACCCCAAATTTTATAAATAAAGATTTAAATGTCTCGAATATTTTTTTTAATATTATGGTGTGGATTTGATATAATGTTATAGTTGTAGATAATATTTATAAATTTTGCAAAGTAAGCAAGTGGTTATATAATATTCGATTGGTCGGGAAATAGTCTTTTTGTCTGGGAATATCCGTACGACGGCACAATCATTGGTGGACCCCATAACGGAAGTATTGTCATAGTTAGAAAATGACAGAATTATCTTTTTATAAAAATAACGGCAAAAGTGTTACCATTAAAACTGTTGAACTACCCGGTAGTAAAAGTACAGTAATACGCGTGGTTGCATAGTAGCACACGGTATTGATTATTGATGCTTACGTAAGAAGTCACTCAGTTATACTCAATTATTGCTACATTAATTGCTGCATCATAACTCTCATATTATTGATTCAATTATTGTCAGAGTATCATCTGCATCATATGCTATATTATTAAATTAATAATTGAGACAAAAAAGTTATTCATATTATTATTTGTAATATTGACGATGTCTAGAAGTTCAGTCAAAGAGAGGTTTGGTCACCTAATTGTGCGCCAATAAGGAGAAATCCTTATTGAAAAGCCCCCTTTTCCTAGGAATGACCTGGTTGTTAAATATTGTGAATTATAATATTAATGATGAATAAGATTATGTTGATTAAAGATGAAATTGATAGTTCCGTTGTGTTGAAATTATTAGTGTTAGTGAAAATCGACATTTATTCCTATGATAATTGACGTCTGGGGGTTATATTGATAAATCAGGTAATTAATCGGATAAATGAGCAATTAATTGCTACTAATTCACATGCTTATATAACTATTTATTCACATGTGTGTACTATTGAATCACATTCTTGTACTATTAGGGGAGTTGGTGCAAGATTGATAATACTTGCATGACTAAGTTAAAATGGAGGTATAAATGAATGTACTATATTGTAATTCGTATTTTCACATGATTATAACTATTGATTCACATGATTGAACTATTAATTAACATTATTTACTATTAGGGGAGGTGGTGCAAGTTTGATAATATTTGCAAGACTAAATTAAAAATGAAAGAAAAGTTGGAGGTATTGTACTATAATATTTTGAACCCCAAAACGTGCAATTATCAAAACTATATTTTCCTATAAATTGAAGCTCAATCTTCCTTCATTTCTCACCAATTCACTAAAGCTATAGAGCAATTATTATAGAGAGAAATTATAGAGAGAAAGAAGAAGAGAATGCTGCTACCTCTCTACTCCAGTATCCAGTTTTTTTTCTAAGGTAAGGAGTATTATTTCTTTCGTATTTATGAAGAGAGATATTGTTATTCCATTCCTTATTATTTTGTTAGAATAACCTGTATACGCGGACTACCGTATACATGGTGAAATTCTTTTTTTATTCCATTCTTTATTATTCTGTTGGACTATCCTGTCTGTGCGTATTACGCATGACCTGATTCCATTCTTTATTATTCTGTTGGAATATCCTGTCTGTGCGAATTACGCATGACCTGGTTCTATTCTTTATTATTTTGTTAGAATATCCTATCTGTGCGAATTACGCATGACCTAGTTCCGTTATTTATTATTCTATTGGAATAACCAGCTGTGCGGTCTATCACATGCCTGGTAAATTCTTCTGTTATTCCATTCTTTATTATTTTATCGGAATAACCTGTCTACGCGGACTACCGTATGCATGGTGAATTTTTCTATTATTCCATTCTTCATTATTCTGTTGGAATAACCTGTCTATGTGGATTACCGCATGCATGGTGAATGATCCTTTGTATTTATATGAATAGTATTTTCATTCAAAAGGGGTTTCTGCCAGGGGAAATTTTGTAATTTTTCTGATCCTCAAAAATTTTGAAAAAATTTGAAATGATAATTTGATGAGTTTTCTAGATTGTGTCCAAAAATGGCAATTTTTGGATTTATAGATTAAGAGTTATGGATTTTATGGGAAAAAATTATTTTAAAAGTAAACCCTTATAACTCCTTATGGTTAACTCCAAAATTGGTAAAATTTTTATTGGAAGTACATATATATAACAGGAGTATACCCTGTAAATTTGGGAATTTTTAGAGAAAAGTATAATTTATGATAAATGTCTAAATATTCGGCAGTTTTGGCCATATAAAAAAGAGTAAATGCATTTTAAAAATTTCGAGAAAAATATATGTTCAATATGGGACTATATTATGCTAAATCCCAGAAAAGAAATATTTTTGGGACTGATTTGGTATTTTTCATGAAAATGAACTAGTTATGAGTAAATGAATTAAATATGTTATGTGAAGTAACAAAATTAAAAAATAGAATTTTATGGCTTAGGAATCCTATATATGGTATATACAGATTTTTGATGAGGGATTTGATCATTGGTGATGAAATCTTATGAGTATGGCATTTTTGAATGATTAAATGCATTATTTGGTAAAATATAAACAATTGAAATAAATTGATTATAAGTTTAAGAAGTGATTAAAATATTGTTATAATATTAATAATATTAGATGATGAGTTTATTAAGTGATTGATAATATTTGGATAAATTTAAAGTCTTTAATATTTATCCTTATTTTCGTTTGATTAATGCTTATATTATTGTCATCATCTTCATGCTTATATTGTGATGAAAAATCATCTTTGGCTTACGTGCATAGATGAACTTGGTATGATTATTACCAGGGATCATTCTGTATAATCATGACCTGTAATGTTATAAATGATGTGGTAAAAGTCCTCAGTGGCCTGTAGTGCATTGATGGACAATTTTTGGTATAATTATGGCCAGAGATTATTCGGTATAGTCATGACCATTGATGATTTAATGAATATCCTTGGCCCGTAGTGCAGGGACGATTCGATGATGTGGTTTATTTATTAAGCTGAGTCTCAGCGATAAAAATTGATGAAAACATTTTAAAGCATAGAAGATAGTAGATATCATGCTCTACTTTACTCTTCTAATGGATTGCTTATTCCACTGCAGTTAAACTTGATGTCTATTGTATTTTATCAGTTTAACATTGTTGAAGACTAATGATAATTTATTCTGCATTATCTTAGTCATAATATTTCTTATTGGGTTAGTGTAACTCATCCTTTCTTTCACTGTTCTCTTCAGGAAATGAGAATATAGCTTGGACGAGTCGGGAAACGGATTGATGGTCCAAATGATAGCATTAGTAGTCCTCACTATTCTATAGAATAGTGTGATAATAATTGTAATGAGGACTCCATTGAGTGTGGATATTGTCTAGATGATAATATTCTTGTTTAAACTCTCAGCTATATTTTGTCGTATTTTACACGACTGTTGTATAATTAAGTTGTATTTGAATTTTGTACCATGTAAGTGGCGACCCAAGATGGGTGATGTATACCTGTTTTTGGGGCGTCACAAGAAGACTTGGTCAATCTATCAACAATGACCCAAATCGTATATATGCCTTGAGAAACCTTTGGAAGACCAGTAACGAAATCCATGGTAATGTGCTCCCACTTCCATTCTGGAATTTTAAGTGGTTGCAATGGACCTTTTGGCACTTGATGTTCCGCCTTGTCACGTTGACAAGTTAAACACCTTGAGATAAACTCTGCGATCTCTCTCTTCATATTGCTCCACCAAAATGTATGTCGAATATCACGATACATTTTGGTACTCCCAAGATGGATTGCAAACTGTGCGTTGTGCGCCTCCATCATAATTTTATACTTTAAATCAGGGTAGTTAGGAACACAAAGTCTAGATTTGACTCGTAGTATTTCTTCTTCATCGATTCTTGCTTCCGGGATATCACTTTCTTGCACTTTCTTCCTCATATACATCAGCTCTAGGTCTTTAACTTGAGCAACTTTAACTTTATTGATTAAAGTCAATTCTACTCGTACGTTTTCCATCATCATGTGGGTCACTGGAGTCTTTAACTCTATCTCCATCTTTTGCAAGTCATACAAAATGGGCCTTTGTGCTGACAATAACGTACTCGTACCTGCATATGATCTTCTACTCAATGCGTCAGCTACCACGTTCACTTTTCCAGGGTGGTATTGAATGGTATGATCATAATCTTTCAACAGTTCAAGCCAACGTCGTTCCCGCATGTTGAGTTCCTTTTGGGTGAAGAAATATTTGAGGCTTTTATAATCCGTATAGATCTTCAATTTCTCCCCATACAAGTAATGCCTCCAAATTTTAAGTGCGAAGACAACTGCTGCCAACTCTAAATCATGAGTAAGATAATTTATCTCATATTCTTTGAGTTGTTGAGAGGCATAGGCTATGACTTTCCCATGTTGCATGAGAACACATCCTAAATCTTTGCCTGAAGCATCACTAATGATGACAAATCCCTCCGAGCCAGATGGTATTGTCAGAACAGGTTCTTAAATGAGTCTCCTCTTGAGTTCTTGAAAACTCTTCTCACATTCCTCGCTCTAACCGAATTTTGTATCTTTTCGAGTAAGGTGAGTTAATGGAGTAGCGATTCAAGAAAACCCTTCTACGAATCTCCGATAATAACCAGCTAAGTCGAGAAAGCTATGTACTCCGGTCACTGATTTAGGTTTCTCCCATCTTTGAATTGCTTCAATCTTTGTCGGGTCAACAAATATTCCGTGATTTGATATCACGTGCCCAAGAAATGCAACTTCCTCAAGCCAGAATTCGCATTTCTTCAACTTGGCATATATCTTATTTTCACGAAGCTTTTGGAGTATCAGCCTCAAGTGTTGCTCATGGTCTTCACGGCTTTTGGAGTAAATGAGGATGTCATCAATAAAGATGACCACAAAGTGATCCAAATATTCCTTGAATACTTGGTTCATCATATCCATGAAGGCAGCAGGAGCATTAGTCAATCTAAAGGACATGACTAGGAATTCATAATGCCCGTACCGAGTTCTGAAAGCCGTCTTTGGAATGTCATTGGTTTTAATCTTTAACTGATGATATCCAGAATGAAGATCAATCTTTGAAAAGAATTTGGCGCCTTGCAACTGGTCAAACAGGTTATCAATACGTGGAAATGGGTACCTATTTTTGATAGTGACATGATTCAACTCCCGATAATCAATACAAAGTCGCAAACTCGCATCTTTCTTCTTCACGAATAGAACAGAAGCACCCCAAGAAGAAGTACTAGGACGAATGAAACCGATGTCTAACAATTCCTACAGTTGGGTCTTTAACTCTTGAAGTTCAATAGGAGCCATTCGATATGGGGCTTTGGAAATGGGTTTTGTACCGGGTTCAAGGTCAATACAAAATTCAATTTCACGCTCTGTGGGTAGGCCAGGAAGTTCTTCAGGGAATACGTCAGGAAATTTATTAACAATAGAAATATCATTCAAAACTGACGTATTTTTGTTTAAATCCGTGGCATGAGCTAAGAAAGTTTGAAATCCGTTTTTCAATAAATGAATAGCTTTATGGCTTGAGATGAAAGTGATTGATTTTAATGGTTTGGTTACTTGAATTCGCATAATAGATTGGTTAGGAATATGAAAGCTAACAACCTTACAAAAATAATCAATTTTTGCATGATGAGTAGTTAACCAATTAATCCCTAGAATTACGTCAAATGCAAGTATTTTCAATGAAATAAGATTGACAGGTAATGTGAGGGTACCGATTTGAACCAAACAAGACTTATAAACAATGGATGCAATGAAGGTTTCTCCCGACGGAGTTTCAACAGATAAGTCAAAGTCTAATTTCTCTGTAGTCAAATTTAAACATTGAGCGCAAGTAAGAGAAATAAAAGAATGGGTAGAACCGGTATCAAATAAGTTATATACTTCGCTAGAGTTTATGATAAGCTTACCCGTGATGACCTCGTTCGGGTTCCTTGCTTTCTGGGAGGTTACAACAAATGCTCTTCCTTGAACTAATGGTTTTGACTTTTCTGGAACGGCCTTTGGTGCCTCCATCCCGGCTGGACTTGCCTTCCCTGAACGAAAAAATCAAGCTAGGTGACCTTCTCTTCCAGAATTGTAACACATTTTGGACTGCTGCGCACAGTTTGGACTGATATGTCCCTCCCCTTTGCATTTGAAGCATATGATATGTGATGCCCCCAAAATAGGTCCAATCCATCCAACCTATTCTGAGTCGCCAAATATATGGTACAGAAAACAACTACAACTTTATTACTACAATTGTCGTGCAAAATACAACAACACATATGTGGTAAGTTTTGATACAAATATATACCAACTGTGACTCTGGACACCAACTTGGATAGCACGTCACAATGGCACCTTACATAATGGTACAGTCAATAACTATTTTAGAAATTAAAATCTTTGGGAAATGCTCAAGAAAACCTTCGTACATGGGAGGCCATGCATCTAAGTTATAATAAATATCAAATGACTCGAGAATTATCCTTGGTTGACCCAATAGACCCCAAAGAAAAATGAGAAGATTATTATCATGTTCTTTCCAATGGTGAGTCTTCTCTTGACATATAATTATCTCTATTGTCTACAATTGAAAATTAAATTTCAACCAAACTCCAAGATTATATAGGTAGTGCTCGTAATTATACTCAGCAAGTAGATGTGCACAACCCTGTCTTATGATAACACGAGGTTGTATGTCATTAGACATCTTATATGATAGTGGCAAAACACCCTTCCAAAGTTGGGTTCGCCTCACCTATTTAGGGACAACCTCAACAGCTATAGACCACCGTTCTATTCCCTTGTTATCCCCGCTTGACCCGGCAATATTCTTATTACCTGAAAGAAATTGTGAAGCAAAAGGGTGAGCACAACTAGCTCAATAAAGAATATCATGACTAAAGATAATTAAATTATCAATAGCCTTCATCAGTAATAAATCAGAGATTTAGAACATATGGTATATGATAAAACTTTTCAACCATAGTTGCAGCGGAATGAGCAATCCATTAGAAAAGTCAAATAGACCATAAAGTCTATCTTCTCTATGTTAAAAGTCCACCAACAATGTTTTATTCCTGTAACATCAATCAACAGTTCTTGTCCACAATCATATGAATAACTCATAATCATATTTGTGGTTCTAAATTCCTCTTCTCATCCATGAAGAAGATGATTTACATCATTTGTCTTTACCTGAAACATCAAAGATCGTGGTTATACTGTGACACCCCCAAAATAGGTATACATCACCCATCTTGGATCGCCAGATACATGGTACAAAATACATATAAAAACTTAATAACACAACTATCGTGTAACATACGACAAAACATAAGCTGAGAGTTTAAACAAGAATATTGCATTCTAGACAATATGCACTCTCAATGGAGTCCTCATTACATTTATTGTCACACTATTTAATAGAATAGTGAGGACTAGTAATACTATCATCTGGACTATCACTCCGTTCCCCGACTAGTCCCTGCTACGTTCTCATTTCCTGAAGAGAACAGTGAAAGAAAGGGTGAGCTCAACTAGCCCAGTAAGAAATATTATGACTAAGATAATGCAGGATAAATTATCATTACCCTTCAACAATGTCAAACTGATAAAATACAATAGACAACAAGTTTAACTGCAACGGAATAAGCAATCCATTAAAAGAGTCAAGTAGAGAATAAAATCTACTATCTTTTATAATTTAAAAGTTTTTCATCACTTTTATCGCTGAGACTCAACTTAATAAATAATCCACATCATCCCTGCACTACGGCCAAGGATATTCATTAGGGTCACAACCACAAATTATCCATGCACTACGGGTCAAGGATATTCGTGTATTCATCAATGATCATGATCATGCCAACAACTGTCCATCAATGCACTACGGGCCAATGAGGACTTTTATCACATCATTTGTAACATTACGGTCATGAGTATACCTAATAATCCCTGGTCATAATCATACCAAGTCCATCTATGCACTACAGGCCACAGATGACTTTCAAAAATATAAAAACGAGGATGATGACAATGATATAAGAATTCAATAAAAAAAAGTTCGCGAATTAATTTATCCAGGAACTAATAACGTCTAAATTGTCAGCATGATACTTCTTTGTAGAGTAAAATTCAAGAATGCTTAGAAGAATATTTTCATGAAAAGATACTGGATGAAGCGCAAATATCAAGGATATTCCACTAATTTCATGGAGTATAGAAGTTAAAACTTTAACCAACTGAGTATAATAAATAATGGAATAACAAAAGAAATCACCAGGCATGTGATAGATAGCACAGGCAGGTTATTCCAACAGAATAATAAATATGGAACCAGGTCCAGCATAAACGAATAGACAGGATATTCTGACAGAATAATAAATGCAGAATAATAAATAATAGAACCAGGTCAGGCAAAATTCGCACCGACAGGATATTCCGACAGAATAATAAAGAACGGAATAATAGAAGAATTTCACCACGTATGCGGTACTTCGCATAAACAGGTTATTCCAACATAATAATATAGAATGGAATAACAGAGGGATTTCACCAAGTATAGGGTATGCCGCGTATATAGGTTATGTATAGGGTATGCCGCGTATACAGGTTATTCCAACAGAATAATAAAGAATGGAATAACAGAAGGATTTCCCCGAGTATAGGGTATGTCGCGTATATAGGTTATTCCAACAAAATAATAAAGAATGGAATAACATAAGTTCTGTTCATGAATAAGAAAGAATAACACCCCTTACCGTAAAAGACACTGGATATCGAAGTAGTGAAGTAGTAGAATACTCTTCTTCTTTCTCTCTATAATTTCTCTCTCTAGAGTTTTAGTGAATTCGTAAGAAATAATGAAGGAATGAGCTTCTATTTATAGAAGAATGAATTGAATAGTAACTAATTCCTGAACGATCCAGATTGATTTACTTTTAAACGGACGGTCCAGATTGATTTACTATTAAAACTTAAAGCAACGGTCCATACTGATTTACTATTAAAACTTTTAAACCAGCGATCCATATTGATTCACTATTATAACTTTCCACCAGCGGCACATATTGATTCACTATTATAACTTCAACCAATTGTCTGAAAAATTAGCACATCTCCTCATGGAATAATATTGTACCCAAATACCCGAATGCACAATACTAGAGTGAATAATAATCGGGTAAATAGTAACTCGTGAATAGTAACTCATGAATAGTAAATTGTCAATAGTAACTCGTGAATAGTAACTCGTGAATAGTAACTCATGAATAGTAACTCGTGAATAGTAACTCGTTAATAGTAACTCATGAATAGTAACTCGTGAATAGTAACTCATGAATAGTAACTCGTGAATAATACTCTGACACGAAAAGTTTCCCGAATACCCGATTGAACAATATAACCTCCAGACATCAATTATCATCAGAATAGATGTCGATTTCTACTAACACAAATAATCTCAACACGAAGAAACTATAAAATTCATCTTTAATCAGCACGAACTTATTCATCATTAATATTATAACTCATAATATTTTGCAACCAGGTTGTTACCAAGAAAGAGGGAGCTTTACAATAAGGATTTATCCCTATTGGCGCGCAATTAGGTGACCAAACATCTCCTTGACAGAACTTCTAGACATTGTAATTATTGCAATTTAATAATATGAATAACTTTATCGTCTCAATTATTGATTTAATAATATAACATATAATGCAGATGATACTGACAATAATCGAATCAATAATATGAGAGATATGATGCAGCAATTACTATAGCAATAATTGAGTATAACTGAGTGATTTCTCACGTAAGCATCAATAATCAATACCGTGTGCTACTATGCAACCACACGTATTACTGTACTTTTACTACCGATTAGTTCAACAGTATTAACGGTAAAACCTCTGCCGTTATTTTCATAAAAAATATTTTTGTCGTTTTCTCAATCCGACAATAATTCTATTGTGGGGTCCACCAATGATTGTACCATTGTACGAATATTCCCCGACCAATCGAATATAATACAACAACTTGCATACTTTGCAAAATTTATAAGTACTACCCGCAACTATAACATTATATCAAATCCACACCATAATATTAAAAAAAATATTTCGAGAAATTTAAATCTTTATTCATAAAATATGGGGTCTCACATATACCAAATCACAGTTCCTGTTCATAATCATACTAATAACTTTATATTTGCACTACGAGCCAAAGATATTCAACAACATGTCATCTTTACACTACGGGCCAAAGATATTCATCAACAATTCATCTTTGCACTACAGGCCAAAGATATTCAACAACATGTCATCTTTGCACTACGGGCCAAAGATATTAATATCTTAAAGAAATATATAATCATTTCAAAATTTATATAAACAATAATTATAACCTTGTTGATCAATTCACCTTTGCACTTAAGCGAATGATATTCAATTATAAATTCAATGGTCATGATAATACCAGTCAACAATTCATCTTTGCACTACTGGCCAAAGAGAATCCATAGTCACGATCATACCAATAATCTACCCATCTTTACACTCAAGTCAAAGAGAAATTCCATCACCAGGGTTATAAAAATGTTATATATGATAATAAAAATAATATGGTCAACAACTGCATTTAATTTCAAGAGTAAGATTCATAAATCAACGATAATTTGGTCAGAAAAAGAAACCAATTTTATCATGAATAGTACCCGTGAATAGTAATTTGTGAATAGTAACTCTTGAATAGTAACCCGTATTCGTACATAGTACCGTATATGTAAATAATATCATATACGTAAATAGTGCCATATATATGAATATAGTGGCGTATACGTGAATAGTGTCGTATACATAAATAGTAACCTCGACATGAAAAAGGTAGAAATTCCATAATAAAACTCATATCAATAATTTGGCATAATGATATTGAAGAAAATAATATCATTTAAGAAGAAAATAACATCCCTTACAATCCCTTACAATCCCGTACCTCAAAAGAGCAGTACTTCTGACTGGAATATCGGATATGACGCTGAAGGAAACTTGCACTGATTAGTAACTCTCAAATTATCAAAATACTCACAAAAATACGCTTGATAATATAGAGAGAGAAAACTTATGTTTCTGGTGTGATTTTTAATTCTAACTCAGCACTCTATTTATAGAAAAATGTTAGAACGCCAAAGCAGACTTGACCTGCAACCTGATGGCTTTACCTGCTACTATTCCCACCCACCACTTTTGAAATAAAATTTTAGCACATTTTTTACCAACCAAAGGTGGGGCCCACTCATTCTAGAATTTTCTACCAAAAATCATTTATAAACATAATTTCCGAATCAGTCACCTCTTAAAATTCATAACAAATCATACGTTAATTTTTAACGGTTCAAAATTTGTGGACATGTACTCAAAGTATATATGTATAACATATCCAAAAATAACAACGATCCAACGGTCAGGATAAAAATTATAACTCACACAATATATCTCAAGAACACTGATTTTTCGAATTATGAGTCCTTCGGACCAGTTTCATTCAAATAGTCACCATAAAAAATCCACAATGAATTTTTGGATGATTCCAATCTCTACGGTTAGCTTACTTCCAGGGCTTTCTTTTGATATATGGCTCATCTCCTAAATCATTATACACAGAGAGTTATAGATTTTATAAAATCAAGTAATAAACTAATTTTCTGAAAATTTCCAAATTTCGTTCTTCATTTCGACAAAATACTAATAAAATACCTCAGCATTAATTCCTCCATTTATATCCATGTAAAAATATATATTTCCTTATCATATAAATCAATAATTAATTATTAACAAAAAATATTACAGAATCACAATAATGACAACCAGGCCGTTCCCAGGAAAGAAGGGGCTTTCTAATAAGGATTTCTCCTTACTGACGCGCAATTAGGTGACCAAAACTCTCCTTGACAGAACTTTCTAGACATTGCCAATAATGTTATCTAATAATATTATTCAAATAATATGAATAACGCCCTCTTGAACCTTCTTCTTCATATTCATCAGCTCTGAGTATGTAGCTTGCATGGCTTTAACTTTATCAATTCAAGTCGATTCTAGTAGTATATTCGTTATCTTCACATAGGTTCGTATATTCACACTCGTAAACGCATACGATCTTCTACTCCATGTGTCAGCTACCACGTTCACTTTTTCACGATAGTATTAAATGGTACGATCATAATCTTCAATAGCTCGAGCCAACGTCTTTGGTGCATTATACGTTCGTTTTAGTTGAAGAAATATTTAAGGTTTTAGAAATGGGGTTTTGTACTGGGGTCAGTACAAAATTGGATTTCATGCTCTGGGGTAGGCTAAGAAGTCTTCAAGAATACGTCAGAAAATTTATTAACAATTGAAATATCATTCACAACTGTGACTCTCATCCAAGACTTGGATAACACGTCACATTGATACCTATCAACTTGCCATCATTATTCACAACGTCGCCTACAGAAAGTCTGGCTTCGGTGCATTACACACAAGGAAGTCAACAACGAAAGGATCGGGGCTCTGTACTTATGGCTTGATATAACAGTGATTAACTTTAGTGGTTGGTTGCTTGAATTCGCATAACAGGTTGGTTAGGAATATGAAAGCTAATAACCTTACGAAAAGCATGATGAGTAGTTAACCAATTGATTTCTAAAATCACACCAAAGGCAAGTATTTTCAAAGAGATAAGATCGACAGGTAAAGTGAAAGTGTCGATTTGAATAAACAAGATTTATAAATAGTGGAGGTAATAAAGGTTTCTCCTAACGAAGTTTCAACCAATAAGTTAAAGTCTAACTTCTCAAGGGTAAAATTTAAACGTTGAACGCAAGCAAGGGAGATAAAATAATGGGTAGAACTGGTATTTAATAAGACATAGACTTCGCAAGAGTTTATAATTAACTTACCCATAATAACTTTGTTCAGGTTTTCTCGACAAACGCTCTCACTTAAACTATCGATTTTGACTTGTTTGGGACATCCCAGTTGGACTTAACTTTGCTGTAGAGTACATTCCACCCTTAATTGCTTCGTCACATTCCTGATCTATGATTCGAATCATTATTCTCTGATCCATATTGAATTGGGGTTGACCGCTCTGCACAATTATTCTATTATGGGACCCACAAACGGCTGCGCCGTCGTACAAATATTTCCCGACAACAAGAATATTCCACGACCAAACAAATATTCTCCATTAGAAATGAGTATTTTATAACCACTTGCGTTTTTTGAAAATTTTATATATATCACCCTTAACTTTAACCTTTTATCAATTTAACCATTTACTGATTAGTAATTATAAGAAAAATTGAATACTTTTAATTCATAAAATTCGGGGTCTTAAATGATAGGTGATCGTTCTCCTTCCTTAACAACGGGTGCTGGTGCTGACGTCTTTCCATCATTAGTGAATCTCCTTTTCTTGAAATGTCCACTTTTATTGTCTTGGCCATGATTACCACCGAAGTGGTTATCATTTCTGGCATGTTGATTCCCTTCACGTTTGTTGTCACCGCTTCGATGACTGCTACCACTGGTATTATTATTTTGGTGACTTCATAAAAAGACACCTCAATATATTTAACAACATTTATCATCATTATTATAATTCACAATATTAATCAGCCATGTCGTTCCCAGGAAAGATGGGGCTTTCTAATAAGGATTTCACCCTATTAGCGCGCAATTAGGTGACCAAACCTCTCCTTGGCAGAACTTCTAGACATCGTTAATATTATAAATAATAATATTAATAACTTCGTCGTCTCAATTATTGATTTAATATTATACATATATCAACAATAATTGAATCAAATAATGTGAAATACTATACAGCAATTACTGTAGCAATAATTGAGTATAACTGAGTGACTTTTCACGTAAGCATCAATAATCAATACCGTGTGCTACTATGCAACCACGCTTATTACTGTACTTTTACTTTCAAGTAGTTCAACAGTTTTAACTGTAAAACTTCCGCCGTTATTTTCATAAAATATTTTTGTCATTTTCTTAATCCGACAATAATTCCGTTGTGGGGTCCACCAATGATTGTACCGTCGTACTGATATTCCCCGACAAAAAGAATATTCCCCGATCAATCGAATATTATATAACAACTTGTATACTTTGCAAAATTTATAAATACTACCCACAACTATAATATTATTTCAATTCCACACCATAATATTCAAAAAAATATTTCAAGAAAATTAAATCTTTATTCGTAAAATTTGGAGTTTTACACTTGATATGACAATGATTGAATTTAGTGGTTTGGTTGCTTGAATTCACATAACAGGTTGGTTAGAAATATAAAAGCTAACAACCTTATAAAAAGCTTGATGAGTAATTAACCAATCGATTCCTAAAATCACATCAAAGGCAAGTATTTTCAAAGAGATAAGATCGACATGTAACGTGAAAGTGTCGATTTAAATCAGCAAGATTTATAAACAGTGGAGGTAACGAAGGTTTCTCCTAACCGTGTTTCAACCAATAAGTCAAAGTCTAATTTCTCTGGGGTCAAATTTAAACGTTGAGCGCAAACAAGAGAGATAAAAGAATAGGTAGCACCGGTATCGAATAAGGTATAGACTTCGTAAGCGTTTATGATTAACTTACCCATGATAACTTCGTTCGGGTTCCTCGACAAATGCTCTCACATAAACTACCGACTTTGACTTGTTTGAGACATCCTTAGGCATCACTATCCCAGCTGGAATTGACTTCACTACACGACAAAATCGAGCTAGGTGACCTTCTCTTCCGTAATTGAAACACGCTTTGGATTGTTGCGTACAGTTTGGACGGATGTGTCCCTCCTGTCCGCATTTGAAACATACGACCGGCGGTCGTTCTTCTTCCTTTGAAACGGGTGCTGATGCTGTTGTCTTTCCATCATTATTGAACCTCCTTTTCTTGAAATTTTCACTTCTATTATCTTAGTCATGATTACCACCGAAGTGGTTACCATTCTTTGCATGATAATTTCCTCCACGATGGTTATCGTTGTTCCGATGGCCGTTGCCACCGGTGAGATTATTATCGTGTTGTTGGTCGTTGCCTTTTGGTTGTGCTGACTCATTATCGCGCTCAAATAACTGAGCCTTATTCACAACATCTGAATATAAACAAAGTTTGTGAGAAATGAGGTATTGACGTATATCAGGTTTTAAACCTCTTAGAAACATTCGCATCATTCGCTCCTCATTATCGACCAAATGGGATGCAAACCGGGATAACTCCGCAAATTTAACACTATCACAAAACAAGGGTTAATTGAAATATCACATATTATCCCTATACTCTAACCGACCAATTAAATATCATATAAACTTAGGTAGGTCATACTAGCGAAGGAATTCCCCGTTTCTCCCCTCCTAGTTCTTATCTCACATCTCAGCCAGGGATCATATCCCTAAGCTTTGATACCAACTGTGACGCCCCCAAAATAGGTATACCTCACCCATCTTTAGTACATGGTACAAAATTCAAATACAATCTTAATTATACAACAGTCGTGCAAAATATGACGACATATATACTGTGAGTTTTAATACAAATATTGTAACATATATAATACGTTAAAATTCATACTTAAATTAATACATGCCATATAAAGTACAACAAAAAATATTTCAAGTCTCCAAAGGGACACAAGAAGATTTATGTTCTCTTCATTTTACTGTGGTGCACTTTTGACGCTTTAAGGGTCGGGTTCTTATCACCCTATTGTTGTTCACCAAAATCAATTATTAAGTGACGTATAAAATACGACACACACATCTTAGGTCCTCAATATAATTATATATTGCATGTCATGCCATAGTAAGGACTACTAATATTATCATCTAGACCGTCACTCCATTTCCCGACTAGTCCCAGCTATATTCTCATTTCCTGAAGAGAACAATAAAAGAAAGGGTGAGCTCAACTAGCCCAATAAGAAATATTATGACTAAGATAATGCAAAATAAATTATCATTAGTCTTTAATAATGTTAAACTGATAAAATACAATAGACATCAAGTTTAACTGCAGTGGAACAAACAATCCATTAGAAGAGTCAAGTAGAGCATAAAATCTACTGCCTTCTATGATTTAAAAAGATTTTCATAAACTTTATCGTTGAGACTCAGTTTAATAAATAAACCACATCATCCCTACACCACAGCCAAAGATATTCATGTGATTATCAATGGTCATAATTATACCGAATAATCCCTGGTCATAATCATACCAACGACTGTCCACCAATGAACTACATGCCAATGAGGACTTTTACCACATCATTCGTTACATTACGGTCATAATTATGCCGAATAATCTCTGCTCATAATCATACCAAGTTCATCTCTGCACGTAAGCCAAAGATGACTTTCATCACAATATAAGCATGATGATGATGACAATAATATAAGCATTAATCAAACAAAAATAAGGATAAATATTAAAGACTTTAAATTTATCCAAATATTATCCATCACTTAAATAACTCATAATCTAATATTGTTAATATTATAATAATATTTTAATCACTTCTTAAACTTATAAACAATTTAATTTAATTATTTACACTTTACCAAATAATGCATTTAATCATTCAAAAATGACATACTCATAAGATTTCATCACCAATGATCAAATCACTCATCAAAAATCTGCATACACCTTATATAGGATTTTCAAGCCCTAAAATCCTATTTACCAATTCTTCAACTTCACATAACATATTTAACTCATATGTTTGAAACCAAACTATTTTCATGAAAAATTATCAAATCAAATTATTATTTTTCTATCATTTGTCCAAACATATATACATATATTTCATACACAATAAGTATTTTTTTATAATTTTTTAACTCTCTTAAGTATTTTTCAAAAATCAATTTCTAATTAATTCTTTAAGAAATTAGCTACCTCAAGTTGAAATCCAGAAATTCCCAAATCTTGGCAGGATCTTACACGTGTTAACGTGAGCTTCCAGTTTAAATTTCATGGTAATCGGAGTTATAAAACTCCGGTTATAGCATTTTTCGTTAGAAAAACCTAAATATTGAAATGGTCATAACTTGCTCATTTTAAGTCGGAATGAGCTCATTTTTGGACAGGATGTACTTTATACCATATATTTCCATGTCCCAAAAGGCCGAAATTTTTCTCATAAATTAAGTGGTCAAAAATCCCCTTTTAAATTTATGGGCAGTAGCTTTTTTTTACTTTGCAGTCTTTGACTCCTTTGCTAAAATCAGTCCACACAAAAATCTATAACTTCTTTTCCAGTGATTCCACTTATATAAGTTAAAAAAACTCATAGATCTAACTCTAGAAGTTGACCACACTCAAAAATTCAATTGAATTTCATGTTCTATTTTTACCAAAAATCTGATTTTCAATTGTTTGTGATTTCTAAGAAACTTTCATGTTTTCACATAATAACCAACATAACTCATCATAACACTTACTGATACTACATATACCCATGATTTTCATCAGTCCAATGCTTTTATTATGACTTTCATCATAATCAACAGTCCAATACTTATATTATGACTTTTCAGAATTTTTGAGGGTCGAAAAAATTACGAAACTGCAAATGGATTTTCATCCGCCATGCGGTAATCCACGTAGACAGATTATTTCCACAATTTAATAAGGAATGAAATACAAATTATAGTGTCATTAGACATCTTGTATGATAGTGGCAAAACACCCTTCCAAAGTTGGGTTCGCCTCACCCTATTCGGTTCACCAAAATTAAATATCAAATGACGTATACAATATGACACACTTATCTAAAGTTCTCAATAAAATTATTTTCATACTATTTAGGGAGAACCTCAACAGCTATAGACCACCGTTCTATTCCCCTGTTATCCCGCTTGACCCGGCAACACTCTTATTACGTGAAAAGAATTGTGAAGCAAAAGGGTGAGCACAACTAACTCAGTAAAGAATATCATGACTAAAGATAATTAAATTATCAATAGCCTTCATTAATAATAAATCAGAGATTTAGAACATATGGTAGATGATAAAACTTTTCAATCATAGTTGCAGCAGAACGAGCAATCCATTAGAAGAATCAAATAGACCATAAAGTCTATTATCTTTATTGGTTTTTGATTTTATGATGTTTTGAATGATGACTAATTTAAGTATATTAGACATGTGCATGGTTCATGGTTTGTTATAATATTATAATTAATATGCATGGATTATGGTTGTAACTATGATAATATAATATGCATGAATATTGGCAGTATATAATATTATATTATATGCATGGATTGTTGGTGGACATTATGGTAACATATAACAGTCCATATAAATCTATATTGCATGTTTACTGTAATCTCATCTCAATTGATTGACAAGGAATGAAATTTGGTCAACTGATTAGTTGATTCAAATTTGAACTAAAAGCTTCAAAAGGTATATGCTCTAAATATAGTATATTGTTAACAAACCATATCTTTCGTATCCCTTCAGATCAGATGATTGATATCATATCTTTTCGGTTGAGCTTATCAAGGAAATAATATATCTATCGATTTGGTGCTGATTTCTTGTGACTGAGGATTTCATGGAATCAGCCCTCTCAAAGCCGTTGGAAGCTCTACTATATATATCTCTCCTGCTCGGCTATTGGAAGACAGAACTTGGAAAAGCTTTAATTAGTCTCATACGTTTTATTCAATAGCGATTTTGAGTTTCTTTCCAGTAACCCTTTTGTATTGTTCTTAAATTGTATTATGCTGGAAACTTGATAGTCGGTAATCAATATCATTGTTCTTAGTTTAAGCCGTGTATCGGCTTGGTCTATCTAGAGTTGATAGGATCTATTTGTAGACAAGCTTTAAATGCTGCTGTAGTTCAGAGGTCTCAGTGGTGAGAAGGATTGTAGAGGTGCAAGAAGGGGCAGTCGTGTCTAACGGAAAGCTTTCTCAAATAGGGAGTTATTTTGTATTTAACTAAGTTAAATTGAAATAAATAGAGTCTCCAATACCAATTGGTATTGAACGTGGATTAGGCCACTAGATAGAGGATAGGGGCCGAACCACGTAAAAATCTTGGTGTGATTTTTACTTCTGTTTATCTCTTTAACTGTCATTCATGTTCTGCACTTCTTTGTTATTCACGTCACTATCCAGACACTAAAGCAGACAGGTCTAGCTGTCTGATAATAAGAAACGAAGAACATAAGCTAAAGCAGACAGGTGTAGCTGTCTGAATTATACCTGTAGTAGAAAATTTTAAAAAGTTTTCACTATTTATCACTTTAAGCTTAAACACCTATTCACCCCCCTCTAGGTGTTCATATATTAACTGAATTACATTTAGTATCAGAGCTTGGCTCTACTAATATTGATCGCTGCAGGTCGTAGGGGAAGATCATATGGCACACCTAAACTTTCAAGAAGGTCAGTCCACAAGTAGGCCACCGTTGTTGCTAGGAAGTGAAAACTTCAATTTTTGGAAGTTCAGAATGAAGATCTATCTGAATCGTGACCCATGGGAATGGTGGGTAGTTGAAAATGGACCAGTCATTTCACGACATGATGATGGCAGACCAAAGAATCTCATAAAAATGGACTAAAATGAATTGTATATGGTATCTTATAATTCCAAGACCATGAATACACTTTTAAGTGGCATGGTTCAGTCAGAGATAGATAAAATATCTTCTTGTACTACGGCTAAGGAAATTTGGGACACAGTCATCATGAGCCATGAAGGTACTACTAAAGTGAAGGAGGTCAAGCTGAGCATTCTAATGCACGAATACGAACTATTCAAATTAGAGAAAAATGAATCAATTACAGATGCACAAGCAAGGTTCCTTACTCTAATGAATTCTATAAGCATGCTTGGACGAAAGATTGATCAAAAGGAAATCAAGCGAAAGCTTCTTAGAGTCATGCCAAAGTGATTCGCACCAAAGGTTACTACACTTCAAGACTCGGTCACAATCAACACAATGGAAACTCTTACCTTATTTGGAGAACTTGAAGAGTTTGAAAACCAACTAAAATTGTATGATGAAGAAGACGAGGAACCTAAGAAGAAGACCTTGACTTTACAAGCTGAAAGCTACATAGAAGGCAATGATGAAAATACAGATGAAGAAATAGCTTCAATGACTAGAAAATTGAGGGAGTTGTTCCGAAAGAAGAATAGATCAAAATTACCAACAAAAATTTTCAACAACAAGAAAGATTTCAAGCAAAAGCCACAAGAGGAAACTTGTTTCGAATGTGGAAGGCCTGGACACTTCAAAAGAGATTACTTCCAACTAAAAAGAAAGAACAAAGCAAATGGGAAGGCTCTAATGACATGGAGTGATGATGAATACGATCATGAAGATCAAGAAGAAGAAAATACTCAACTGTGCTTCACTGGAATATACAATGAGGAAACATCCGAGATAAGTCCTGAACTTGGATAAATTACTATTTCTGATTATCTTGTTTTACATAATGAAAATCAAAAGCTTAAAAAAAAAACTGCTTATTTTAAGAACTGCGTAAATGAGCTAATGAATGAAGTTGAGTCATTTATTAAAGAAAGAAAAGAAAATGAATATCTTAAAAATGAAAATGAAGTGTTAAAACAAAATTTGAAAATGAGAGATGCATGCATAGATGCTTTTAATGATGGAAAAATGATGAATGTTCAACATGATCATAATATAACAAATGCAGAAATAACATCTTTAAAAAATGATCTTGCTAAATTTGTACAAGTAGATGAGAACCTAAATGTTATGTTAGGGACACAAAGGTCCAGTCTTGATAAACAAGGGATTGGGTATAATCCTATTAAAAATATGGAAAATAGGACTAATAATAATATTAGAAAGATTAATAGTAAATCAAGGCATAAACCACTTTATTGTTCACCAGTTGTTACTTGTAAAAAATGTGGTTTTAAAGGTCATTTTGATTCTAATTGCAATAAAATTAGAATAAAACAAATTTGGGTAAAGAAAAGTGATTTATATACTACTAACCCAAAAGGACCCAAGAAGATTTGGGTACCAAAAAGATAGAGACTATTTATTTGTAGGTGTCTCAAGATCAAAAAGGAGATGGATGATTCTTTACTTTGAGAGAGTAAGTTGCCTATAAATTATTTGGTGGAATCTGTAAGTACCTCATGTTTTTTTAAATATAGTTTTAATTAGATATATTATTATAAAAACTCTATGGATTTCAAGGGTTCATAACATCATTTATTATGTCAAATGCCCCATATTTAATACACATGATAATCTTGATAAAAGGTTGATATATAGGTAACAAATTTCAAAGGTATGATTATATTGTTTACTTGTTATATGTGATTTTGTTATAACCTTGTTTTATTGTCTTTCTTTATGCTTATTTTTTAATTTGGCAAATGGGGTGAGATAACTATCTTCAACTTAATTGATATGAATTATTTTTTGTTGATGACAAAGGGGGAGAAATATAACTTGATGATTTATTTCTTTTTGATAATGACAAAGGGGTTGACATATTTGGGTATAACATGTGTTGTAATCTCATCTCAATTGATTGACAGGGAATGAAATTTGGTCAACTGATTTGTTGATTCAAATTTGAACTAGAAGCTTCAAAAGGTATATGCTCTAAATATAATATATTGTTAACAAACCATATCTTTCGTATCCCTTCAGATCAGATGATTGATATCATATCTTTTCGGTTGAGCTTATCAAGGAAATAATATATCTATCGATTTGGTGCTGATTTCTTGTAACTGAGGATTTCATGGAATCAGCCCTCTCATAGTCGTTGGAAGCTCTACTTCTCCATGTTAAAAGTCCACCAACAATATTTTATTCCTGTAACATCAATCAACAGTTCCTGTCCACAATCATGTGAATAACTCATAACCATAATTGTGATTCTAAATTCCTCTTCTCATCCAGGACGAAGATAATTTACATCACATGTCTTTACCTGAAACATCAAAGATCATGGTTATACCAAATCACAGTTCATGTTCATAATCATACTAATAAGTTTATCTTTGCACTACGGGCCAAAGATATTCATTAACAGTTCATCTTTGCACTACATGCCAAAGATATTCAGCAACAGATCATCTTTGCACTACAGACCAAAGATATTCAACAACATGTCATATTTGCACTATGGGCCAAAGATATTAATATCTCAAAGAAATATATAATCATTTCAGAATTTATATAAACAATAATTATAACCATGTTGATCAATTCACCTTTGCACTTAAGCTAAAGATATTCAATTATAAATTAAATGGTCATGATCATACCAGTCAACAATTCATCTTTACACCACTGGCCAAAGAGAACCCATAGTCACAATCATACCAATAATCTACCCATCTTTACACTCAAGTCAAAGAGAAATATCCTCATTAGGGTTATAAAAATGTTATATATGATAATAAAAATAATATGATCAACAACTGCATTTAATTTCAAGAGTAAGATTCATAAATCAACGATAATTTGGTCAGAAAAAGAAACTAATTTTGTCGTGAATAGTACCCATGAATAGTAACTCGTGAATAGTAACTCGTAAATAGTAACTCGTGAATAGTAACTCGTGAATAGTAACTCATAAATAGTAACTCGTGAATACTAACCTATATTTGTACATAGTACCTTATACGTAAATAATATCATATACGTAAATAGTGTCATATACATGAATATAGTGCCGTATATGTAAATAGTGTCGTATACGTGAATAGTAACTCCAACATGAAAAAGGTAGAAATTCCACAATAAAACTCATATCAATAATTTGGCATAATGATATTGAAGAAAATAACATCATTTAAGAAGAAAATAACATCCATTACAATACCTTACCAATATAATGACAATATCCCTTACCTCAACAGAGCAGTACTTCTGACTGAAATATCGAATATGACTCTGAAGGAAACTTGCACTGAATAGCAACTCTCAAAGTATCTAAATACTCACAAAATACGCACGATAATATAGAGAGAGAAAGAGAGAAAACATATATTTTTGGTGTCATTTTCAATTCTAACTCAGCACTCTATTTATATGAAAATGTTAGAACGCCAAAACAGACTTAACCTACAACCTGATGACTTTACCTGCTACTATTCCCACCCACCATTTTTGAAATAAAATTTTAGCACATTTTTCACCAACCAAAGGTGGGGCCCACTCATTCTAGAATTTTCTACCAAATTATTTATAAATTCAGAAACTTCAACAATTTTTGAATTAGTCACCTCTTAAAATTTATAACAAATCATACGTTCATTTTTAACGGTTCACAATTTGTGGACATATACTCAACTTATATATGTATAACATATCCAAAAATCACAAAGATTCAACAGTCGGATTAAAAATTATAATTCACGCAATATAGCTTAAGAACACTGATTTTTCGGATTATGAGTCTTTCGGACCAGTTTCATTCAAACAGTCACCATGAAAAATCCACAATGAATTTTTGGTTGATTCCAATTTGTACGGTTAGCTTACTTCGAGGGCTTTCTTTTGATATATGGCTAATCTCCTAACTCGTTATACACAAAGAGTTATAGATTTTACAAAATCAAGTAATAAACTAATTTTCTGAAAATTTCCAAATCTCATTCTTCATTTCGACAAAATACTAATAAAACTCCCCAACATTAATTCCTTCATTTATAATCACATAAAATAAATATCCCCTTCTTTTATATCCACATAAAATAAATATTTCTTTATAATATAAATTAATAAATAATTATTCACAAATAATATTACAGAATCACAATAATGACAATCAGGCCGTTCCCAAGAAAGAGGGGGCTTTCTGATAAGGATTTCTCCTTACTGGCGCGAAATTAGGTGACCAAACCTCTCCTTGACAGAACTTTCTAGACATTGTCAATAATGCTATCTAATAATATTATCCAAATAATATGAATTATTGATCCGATAATGGGAAATACTGTGTCGTGACAATTATTGAAACAACAATAATATAAAATATCAATACAACAATTATTGAATCAAAAAAATAAAATATTGAACAGTAATTACTGTAACAATTATTGAGTAGTTTCTTCTTACGTAAGAATCAATAATTCAAAAATACTGTGCAATACCATGTGCTACTGTGCAACCACGCGTATTACTATATTTTAACCACCAAGTAATCCAATAGTGTTAACGGTAACAATTACACTATTATTTATAAAAAATCAAACTTGTCGTTTTCTTCATCCTACAGTTATTCTGTTATAGTGCCCATAAATGGCTGCGCCGTCGTACGAATATTTTCCGACAACAAGAATATTCCATGACCAAACGAATATTCCCCAACATAAATGAGTATTTTATAACCACTTGCGTATTTTAAAAATTTTATATATATCACCCTTAACTTTAACTTTTTATCAATTTAACCATTTACTAAATAAAAAAATTGAATACTTTTATTTCATAAAATTTGGGGTCTTACATTTTTTTTCCAACTCCAAGGATGTGATGGAGCATAAAATGAATTTTCAGTAATGTTAATGTAAATATATGTAACAAATATTGTCCAAATTTGTAGTTTAGGATAACTATGTGTATTACTACTGGTATCTAATTACTTAGTATTTAATATTTTCTATATGGTTCAGATGGTGTCTAAAATGCTATTTAATAGTTAACATGATACTATTTTGTGAGGTAAAACTCAAGAATACTCAGAAGAATATTTCCATTAAAAGATACTGGATGAAGCACAAATATCAAGGATATTCCACTAATTTCATGGAGTATAAAAGCCAAAACTTTAACCAACTGAGTCTAATAAAGAATGGAATAACAAAAGAAATCACCAGGCATGCGATAGACCACACAGACAGGTTATTCCAACAGAATAATAAATAATGGAACCAGGTTATGCGTAAATGCACAGACAGGATATTCCAACAAAATAATAAACAACGGAACCAGGTCATGCGTAAAAGCACAGACAGGATATTCCAACAGAATAATAAACAACGGAATCAGGTCATGCGTAAACGCACTGATAGGATGTTCCAACAGAATAATAAAGAATAGAATAACAGAAGGATTTCACCATGTATGCGGTACTTCGTATAGACAGGCTATTCCAACATAATAATAAAGAATGGAATAACAGAAGAATTTCACCAAGTATGCGGTACTTCACATAGAGAGGTTATTCCAACATAATAATAAAGAATGGAATAACAGAAGTTCTCTTCATGAAGACGAAAGAAAGAAATAATACTACTTACCGTAAAAGAAGAGTATTTCGACCGGTAGGGCGAGGATATTTTTGAAGAAAACTTGCACTACACTCAAAGCTTCTTAAAACTCTAAAGAAATACGCTCAAGATTATAGAAGATTTCTTTGAACTTCTGGTTTGGTTTTCAATTCTAACTAAACATCCTATTTATAGAAAAATAGAAAGGATATTATGCTGCACTATGCAATAAAATATAATATATTCTATTTATAATCAAATAAAACAAAACTTTATATAAAGTATTATGTTTTATATAAAAAGATTTTATTATGCAAATACTATACAAGCACTATACAAATACTATGCATAATAAAATATAATATATTCTAATTATTGCCTAATAAAATAAATAACTTTATAAAAGTATTCTGTTTTATATAAAAAGATTTTACTATATAAAATACTATGCATAATAGAATATAATATATTCTAATTGTTGTCTAATAAAATAAATAACTTTATAAAAGTATTCTGTTTTATATAAAAAGTTTTTCAGTTTTATTACATTAATAATACTAATAAAACAAAATTTATATATATATATATATAATATATATATAAACTTTCGTGACTTCATAAAAAGACACCTCAATATATCTAACAATATTTATCATTATTATTATTATTCACAATATTAATCGTCCAGGTCGTTCCCAGGAAAGAGGGGGCTTTCCAATAAGGATTTCTCCCTATTGGTTAACAATTAGGTGACCAAACCTCTCCTTGGCAGAACTTTTAGACATAGTTAATATTGCAAATAATAATATTAATAACTATGTCATCTCAATTATTGATTTAATAATATATAAAATATCGACAATATTTGAATAAAATAACGTGAGATACTATACAACAATTACTGAAGCAATAATTAAACAAAACTGAGTGACTTCTCACGTAAGCATCAATAATCAATACCGTGTGCTACTATGCAACCATGCGTATTACTGTACTTTTACTACCTAGTAGTTCAACAGTTTTAACTGTAAAACTTCCGCCATTATTTTCATAAAAATATTTTTGTCTTTTTCTCAATCCGATAATAATTCCGTTGTGGGGTCCACCAATGATTGTGTCGTCATACGAATATTCCCTGTTAAAACGAATATTCCCCGATCAATCGAATATTATATAATAACTTGCGTACTTTGCAAAATTTATAAATATTACCCATAACTATAACATTATATCAAATTCATTTCATAATATTTAAAAATGATATTTATAGAAAAATCATCTTTATTAAAAAGTTGGGGTCTTACATAGATATCGATATAATTCGGAAGTTATTTCTCATAAATTCTTTGAACGGTCTTTAAAATACTAAATGACATGTTATTGATATAGATAAATTATACAAGTATTAAAAAATATTTATATAATTATCAAATTGTGAAAAGAACAATTTGGTCAGTACTTAAATACCAATATAATTCGGAAATTATTTCTCTGAAATCCTCCGAACGATTTTTAAAATCCTAAATGGCCAAAATTTTATAATGTGGATTAAATATAATATTATATATACATGAGTGAAACAAATTTAGTTGTTATATCAAGTATTATTTAATTGATTAAATTATTATACTTGATAACTGTAATCACAAGTATTCTGCACACAAATCTTATTCATTTATAAAATACTTGTTGCATTATATATAAGTTATTTAAACTTATATATCTAAACTCAAAGGTAATATGTTTAACATAAAAACACATTATTTATTTAGATAAAGAAAAAGAAAAAAAATTTAAGAGTGCATCACTTTACATATCTGCTTATACAGAAGCATATCACATAAAAATCTTGAACTTTTATTTAAATATTTGATCTTAAACTATTTATCTGCTTATTTGAGAAGTATATAATATAAAAGTTATTTAAACTTTAATAAAATTTGTACTAAACTTTATCTGCTTACTTTAGAAGCATAGTCAAATTAATCTTTTGTAAAAAGAAAAGATAGAGTTAGTTTATTTTATGTATCTGTGAGAAAAATAACATATTCTTTTACTAAGATCAGAGTCTTAGAGAGGTCAGTTGGGACTTGGGTCTCTAGTGTACTTGTGAGGTAAGAAAGAGACTGTTGTTTCAAGACCAGGTCATAAAATAGTTTTGAACTCAAAAGTAAGGTACAACTAAGCTTGAGAAATGAGATGGGAGTTCGTTGTCTGAGATAGTTAGTTGTGGATGTTGTAAATTCATCTATAAAACTTTGTAAAGGTTCCTCTGTCAATTGAAGGAGTACTTATTACTGGTAATAATAGGATCTCAAGTCCTGGAGATGAGAGATGTAGAAACATACCCGAGCTGTATGTTATGAACCTGATAAATCTATGCGCATTATGTGATTGAATTTTATTAACTTGCTTATTAATTTCTAACACTACAAATTAATATACTAAAAATTCAAAAAGACCAAAGATACTTTTTTAAACGGTGATAATCAATCCCCTTCTAGATTATTATTGGACTTTCATACCCTAAATTATTTTTTTCAATTAAAAGCATCCTAAATTTAATCCCAAATAATTAAATGAACTCTCGGCTCATTTTTCGATCAAATCTTCACCAAAAAGCGTAATAAAAGGGTAGTTAGGCAAAATACCACCTTTTCCGCCATTAAAACAAATATGCATCTTATATGAAGCCCAAAAAATTAATATTCCCCTAAATTGAAGAGCTTGGTTCGATCATTTATAAAATTGAAGGGTTGTAATCGAAAGAAAAAACCTACAATGTAGGGAGAAGATTATTTTGTTGCATTGATTTGAGGGTATTCTTTTAAAATTTTATCTTTAATAGTAAGTATGTTTTACAATTTACATTATAAATCGTTTTGTAGGAAGAAATATGTGTTATGAGTGGAGGGTATCTGCTCTTTACTCTACGATTGGTTGGAGGAAGAAATAAGTGAAATACACTATAAATCGTTTTGTAAGAAGAAATAGGTAAAATATACTGTAAATCGTTTATTGAAGGGTATCTGGACTTTACTCTACGATAACTCTATTATCGTAGAGTAAAGAACAGAGTGACTTCAGCCTTTACTCAACGATCTTAAAGTTCTCTTTAAGCACTTCATTTATTTACTTTGCGATAGTAGAGTGACTTACATTGTTTCATTCAAAAAATAAAGTGCTAACAATATATAGAAATCAAACAACACAGTGCAAGTAAACAAATTTTATTCATTGAGCAAATTTCATCTTCAGTATATATCAGTACACTTCAAACATCTTCATTACAAAAAATTGTGCAAATTACCATCCTTACAGACCACTTCAAACATCATAAGTACAAGAAATTTTACAAATGAATCATGCTTAATCATTTGAACAAAAAATATTTAACAATAATATTGAGCAAGTCAGCCATGTAATTTTATCTCTTGACTTGGTTTTCTTTAACTCGACTTTGAGTTTTTTAACCTTTTCCCTCTCTATGCACAATTTGTAACACCCCAACTTTTATGAATAAAGATGAATTTTCTATAATTATCATTTTTGAATAAATTTGATATAATATTATAGTTGTGGGTAATATTTATAAATTTTGCAAAGTACGCAAGTTGTTATATAATATTCGATTGGTCGGGGAATATTCGTTTTAACAGGAAATATTCGTACGACGACACAATCATTGGTGGACCCCACAACGGAATTATTGTTGGATTAAGAAAATGACAAAAATATTTTATGAAAATAACAGCGAAAGTTTTACCGTTAACTGTTGAAACACCCAATGTTTAAAGTACAAAAATACATGTGGTTGCTTAATAGCACACTATATTGATTATTGATGCTTACGTGAGAAGTCATTCAGTTTTATTCAATTATTGTCGATATTTTATATATTATTAAATCAATAATTAAGATGACAGTTATTAATATTATTATTTGAATTATTAAAGATGTCTAGAAGTTCTGCCAAGGAGAGGTTTGGTCACCTAATTGCGCGCCAATAGAGAGAAATCCTTATTGGAAAGCCCTCTCTTTCCTAGGAACGACCTGGTCGATTAATAGTATGAATAATAATGATGATGATGAAGTTTTGTTTTATTAGTATTATTAATGTAATAAAACAGAAAAACTTTTTATATAAAGCAGAATATTTTTATAAAGTTATTCGTTTTATTAGGCTAATAGTAAATCTTTTTATATAAAATAGAATACTTTTATAAATTTATTCATTTTATTAGACAATAATTAGAATATATTATATTTTATTATGCATAGTGTTTGTATAGTGCCTGCATAGTGTTTGCATAGTAAAATCTTTTTAAAAGTTATTCGTTTTATTAGATTATAAATAGAATATATTATATTTTATTGTAAACCAATCTGGACCGTCCGTTTAAAGTAAATCGACCTGGACCGTTCATAGATTGGTTACTATTCAGTCCATTCTTCTATAAATAGAAGCTCATTCCTTCATTATTTCTTACGAATTCACTGAAACTGTAGAGAGAATTATTCTTCTATCTTGAACATATTTCTTTAGCGTTTAAGAAAGCTTTGAGCGTAGTGCAAGTTTCTTCAAGTATATCCCCGCCCTACCATCGGAGTACTCTTCTTTATAAGGTAAGGGGTAATATTTTTTTCATATTCATGAAGAGAACTTCTGTTATTCCATTCTTTATTATTCTGTTGGAATAACCTGTATACGTGGTCTACCTTATACTTGGTGATTTCTGTTGTTATTCTATTATTTATTATTCTGTTGGAATATCATGTCGGTGTGTATTACGCCTGACTTGGTCCCGTTATTTATTATTCTGTTGGAATAACCTTTCTATGTGAAGTACCGCATGCATGCTGATTTCTGTTGTTATTCCAATATTTATTATTGTGTTGGAATATCCTGTCGGTGCGTATTACGCCTGACCTGATTCCGTTATTTATTATTCTATTGGAATAACCTGTCTATGCGAAGTACCGCATGCATGGTGATTTCTTTTGTTATTCCATTCTTTATTATACTCAGTTGGTTAAAGTTTTGACTTCTATACTCTATGAAATTAGTGGAATATCCTTGATATTTGCGCTTCATCCAGTATCTTTTTATGAAAATATTCTTCTGAGCATTCTTGAATTTTACTCTACAAAGAAGTATCATGTTGACAATTTAGACATTATTAGTTCCTGGATAATTTAATTCTTGAACTTGTTTTATTGAATTCTTATATCATTGTCATCATCCTCATGTTTATATTTTGTTGAAAGTCATCTATGGCCTGTAGTGCATAGATGGACTTGGTATGATTATGACCAGGGATTATTCGGTATAATCATGACCGTAATGTTACAAATGATGTGATAAAAGTCATCATTGGCCCGTAGTGCGTTGATGGACAGTTTTTGGTATGATTATGGCTATGGATTCTCTTTGGCCAAGGGAACAAAGATGAATTATTTTACGGCATGATCAAGACCGTTGATGAAAACACAATTATCTTTGGCCCGTAGTGCATGGATAATTCGTGGTCGTGACACTAAATAATGTGGCGACCCCAAATCCGGGTACTTGAAACCCGAACTTGGTTCTCCACGATACCATTTCTTTAAGCTGAATAATACTAAATAATAATACATTCAAACTTAATTTACATACATCAAAGTTTACTTCCCCAGGTACGTGACCCTCAAAATACATTCCTTACAATACTTGAAAAGATACCAATACTAACTATAACCATTAACTCATAATATAAACTCATTCGAACAGCTTTCCTTTCCCCTTGTTCGTGCCTGAGCCTTCAGGTTGCTCATACATAACTGAAAACATTTAATTTAAGCAAGGATGAGCATTTGAGTGCCCAGCAAATAATAGCAATTGTATATATAAGCTGAAAGAATATAAGTATTCTCTTTACATAACACTTCTACAACGAATCGAAAGTTATGAAGTAATCTGTACTGATAAAAAATTCACATAACAACTCTCTTTCAAATTCTTTAAATTTGGCTCTGGCTCTACCCATGAATAGGGTTTAAGAAACATACTATGAACATTCTTTTCATTTTCGAAAAGGTTTAGCAGAAATCCATCCGCAAACCGTCATAACTTATGGGCACGGAGGGTGATCAACCCCGTTGTACCCTGTATTGATCAATACTACATAACTTGAACGAAATTCATCGCTCACTCTGTCCGCCTTGGGCGCAAAAATTTTCCCATATAGGGATGTTCATACATGCCTGGTTCCAAACCCGAAGGTTTTTAATCTTGCTCAACAATAATATGTAGTTCAACATATATATATATACGGGTAATTGACAAAGATGTATCAACATGTGAATAAATGTCATGATTATCCAAGTGGGGACACTTATATAACCATTTAGAAATCAACTTAACAGAATATATATCTGAGCTAACATGTTGATAATCAAAGCGTACATAATCTGTACAGGAATAGAATAATTCTGAAACTTCTTACTCATGTCCATTGCATAAAGAAAATGTAAAGGTAGGATACTTGCCTGATTTGCTGATTACAAATCTCAACTTAGGTTTATCTCTTTATCACAACCTATCAATAATCAGATCATTTGTTCGATTAGAACAATATATCATAACACATAGCCTTTAGTTCATATTCTATACTTGAAATATTTTTATACATTTTTCAAATATCTCATCCATGTTCTTACAGTAGCCTTTTCTTTCTTTTATAAGGTCTGACATCTATCGGCGTACCGACAACTTTATCGGGTAATTACTGAGTCTAAAACTCTTATTCTGTATCTCAACATCTGTGAGTATCAGTCATTTTATTTTTAAATGACTTAAAATAATTTTAAAGCATTTATAATAATTTATCATGCATTTTCAGACATCGGAATCATAATTAAATGATTTAAACATCAAACAATTTTATTATCATTAATAATTAATTAATATTAAACTATTAATGAAGCCATTGCCAAAATATAAAAGTTATTTATAATAACTCAAACTATTTTTAAAACATTTATATTACCCTTAAATGATTTTTAAAATAATTAAAATCATTTTTAAATAATTACCATTAATATTTAAATATTAATGTACTATTTATCCAAATATTAAAAGTCATTAATTATAACTTAAAATATTTTTAAATCCTTAATATCCTCTTTAAATGATTTTTAAATAAATAAAACCATTCTTAAACTATTTATTTAATAATTATTATTAAATAAACTAAATATCATTAATATTATCTTAATATTATTAATATTAAATTATTAATGAAATTATCCTTTAAATATTAAAAGTTATATTTTATAACTTAAAATATTTTTAAATACCTTAATTTCATTTAAAATGATTTTTATAATATTAAAATCATTTTTAAACTAATTATTTAAATATAATCAATAAATAACTTTAATATCATTAATATTAATTAATTAATGAAGTTCATCACAAAATATTAAAAGTCGTGAAAAATAACTTAAAATATTTTCTTATACCATAATATAATTTTTCATGATTTTTCATGAATTAAAACTATTTTTAAATTATTTATTTAATATTATAATTAAATAAATAAATACCTTTTATATTCCAAAAATATTAAATATTTATGAAATATACTCAAAATAATTAAATATTATTTTTGGAATTTAAAATAATTTTTCAGAAGTTAAAATGTATTTTTAATAATTAAAATCTAATTTTTCTATTTTTTAAATCATTTTCGAAAATTACAGAAAATAAAATAATTAAAATTCGTCGCTAAAGGGGCCTATAGCGACAGAACTGTTGCTATAGGTGTTCTTCATCAAGCCCAGAAAACATAAGGCAGTGAGAGAGTGAGCATGTTTGACCGTGAATAACTTTTTCCTCTTAATGAATCTAGGAAATCTATGACTTGGATCTTGTAGAGGAAATACCAGACTACAATTACCAACAATCATAACGTTTAAAAAACATCAGATATGGGCGATATTGGCCATCAAAGTAGTTGTCAAAGCTGTTCTTCATGAAGAACAGTTCGTGATGCCTACTTTGGACCTCTATAACTTGATGATCGTGTAACGTTTATGTGATCTATCAATTCCAGTGTGTAGAAAACATGTAGGAAAACAACTTAAAAGCTTCATAACATTAAAACATCACAGCATGAACAAGATCTGGCCGGTCAAATTACAACACGGACGACTGTTCTTAGAATTTCTGGGTTCGCGAATTGGGCAGTTTCGGTCAACCATGTTTGACCGCTTGTAACCGTTGATCTACAATTGATCTAGCTTTGATTCTTTTTGAATAGTAAATACCACATATCAGGCTACATGTTACAAGCTTTAAACATCAAAAATCATGATCGAGAAAAGATCTATGGCCCCTAACATTAGACTGTCAGACCACAGATTCGATTTTTCCAACTTGCTTAAATCTTTGATTTTGAGCACTTTGATATTATGGGTCTGTGTTTTTACAACCCATAACATTAATAGACTCCTTATTACACAACTTTAAACAATAAATTGGATCAATTAACATCGAATTGAAGAATTTCTAGAATTTAAGGTTTCCTACCTTTTCAAGCTTGATTTTTGATTTCTGACTTCTTGATGCTTCTGATTTGTTGTTTTTGATGGCTGGGCTTTGATTATGAGGTTATGGGCAAGATAATTTCGTTGGTTAGAGGTTGAGAGAGTGTGGCTAGAGAGTTTAGAAAATATTAGTGTGTGTTTTCATTCAATCTCCTTGATCTCTATTTATAGGTCATGCTAGATGCTTTGGATGCTGATTTGGTTGGTATAATTGAGGTGTAATAGCATAGTAGCATGGATAACTTCTAGAAGCCATTGATTAGCTAGTATTATTGAAGATTCCATCAACAATGCTACTAATAATACACTAAAATGGACAAAAAGAGTATTTTGGTAATTTCCCCTATAATTTCAAGGGCATTCTTGTACATAGCAATTAAATGTAATATTTAATCACTAGATGATAATTTTATCATTTACCAATTACTTCTATCCTTTGGTAAATTAAAACATTTATACATTAACATCGTAATTAAACCCGATAATTTAAAATTAGGGTTTTAGATTGAAAATTTAGGGTTCTATAATTAGGGTTTCTTAACGTCGTCAATTAGGGTTTCTAATTGACCATTAGGGTTCTCTAATTATCTGTGTATGTTCTAACACAGTCATTACGATCTCTAACTTCAACCGATTAGGGTTGTAATAATTAGGGTTTGTCCTAATTATTGATATACAACAGTAATTAGGGTTTTCTTCTAATTACCGATATCTTATACACAGTAACCTTCATATACACAGTCACTACTCAGTCATATCTCATAACTGAGTATAATAATTAGGGTTTCATAGCACGGTAATATGCTATGACCTAATTGACCGTCATTGCTCAATATTATCAGTCCGCACATACACAGTACATAATTACTGTAAAATCATTATAATAATAATATAATATTATTATTCTCATCTCTTGATCACAATCCCAATTCAGGATTTGGATCTCAAATTTAACTTATTCTTCCTACACAACATCGATAATCAAGTTAAAATAATTAACTTTAATATTCTGAATAATTCATATAATAAAATATTTATTATATAAATCTAATTGCCACTTCATATATTATTTCCAATCATGTTTTCATGAAAAATAATTAATAAAAACATTTCAGCTTACAAGAATTAATTACAATAACAATATAATTTGTGGTACTTAATTATTCCCAAAATTATTTCTAATTTTTCAAGTAATAAATATATTCGTATTTATCGTTCACTTATTCTCGTCATTAAATAAAAAAAATTATACGCGAAATTTCTTATTTATTTTATATAGGAAATCTCGGGTTATTACAAATAATATCCTTGGCCTGTAGTGAAGGGATGAATTGATGATGTGAATTATTTATTAAGCTGAGTCCGAGCGATAAAAGTGATGAAAACTTTTTAAATCATAAAAGATAGTAGATTTTATTCTCTACTTGACTCTTTTAATGGATTGCATGTTCCACTGTAGTTAAATTTGATATCAATTGTATTTTATTAGTTTAACATTGTTGAAGACTAATGATAATTTATTCTGCATTATCTTAGTCATAATATTTCTTACTGGGCTAGTTGAGCTCACCCTTTCTTTCATTGTTCTCTTCGGGAAATGAGAACGTAGCCGGAACTAGTCGGAGAATGGAGTGACGATCCAGATGATAGTATTCGTAGTCTTCACTATTCTGTTAAATAGTGTGATAATAAATGTAATGGGGACTTATTCTGATAGTGAATATTGTCTAAAAGACAATAGTTGTATTAAAACTCACTGTTCTCTTGTTGTATATTTAAGATTGTATTTGTATTTTATACCATATATTTGGCGACTCGGAATAGGTGATGTATACCTATTTTGGGGGCGTCACACAATTCGTCATCTTTTGCATCAAATCTCCTAATTAATCATGGAATCACCGCTCTTGCACGGTCACACAATCGGGAATCGATTCACTCAAAAAAGTTGCATCCACTCCTAACGCCTATTTCTTCCTATAAAATAATTTATAGTGTCAATTGTATAACATACTTACCATTAATGACAAAATTTTAAAAGAATACCCTCCAATTAACGCAACTAAAGAATCGTCTCCCTACATTGTTAGTTTTCCTTTCGATTACAACCCTTCAATTTATTTAAAAATCAATTATAATCCTTTAATTTGGTAAAAGATCGAACCAAACTCTTCAATTTGGAGATAGATTAATTTTTAGGGTTTCATATAAGATGCAAATATATTTTAATGGCGCGGGGAAGGTTGGTATTTTACCTAAATACCCTCTTCTTAAGTTTTTCGGTGAAGATTTGGCCAGAAAAATAAGCGTAAGCTGCATTTAATTGTCTGACATTAAGTTTAGGATGCATTTAATCAAAAAAATAATTTAGGGTGCAAATCAATTTTTGAGAAAAAATTTATGATGCAAATTAAATTTTAGTCTAAAATATAAGGCGGTATTTAATAAAATTAACTAATTAAAATTTGAATAGTTAATACATCTTAATAAATTAGATCATCTGAATGAAATAACATCTGAATCTAAAAAATTATTTGATAACTAAAAAGTGTAAAATATTTAAATGACACTAGTTTACCATTTTAACCCTTTGAGTTATTTTAAAAATTTATTTGAATGATCTTAAAATTCGATGACTATTTTTGTCTATAAATTTTAAATAAACATTTAAGAGACAATTTTTAATAGTTAAGATTTGAATTTTTGTCTTAACGATTAAGAAGCAAAAAAAATTTACCAAATAAAATTTAGTTTTAATCAGATTAAAAATAGATAAATTAAGAGACATTCAAACATAAACAAATACTACATAAGTCCTGTCTCTTTCACTTTGACACGACAATATTTTCTCTAGGCTAGGGCTGATCATTTCGATCGATTTTTCGATTTTTCTAACCGGATCGAATCGGTCGATTCGGTATAAAAAAAAACCGATCCGGTTCGGTACAAAAAAATGGTATATACCAATTTTCTAATTTTTTATTATTATTAATAATAATAATAAAATAATGATTATAATAATAAAAATAATAATTATAAAAATAATTAAATAATAATAAAAATAACAAAATAATAATAAAAATAATTATTATATTAATTTTTGATAAAAACCGATACCAAACCGGTACCTCAGATTTGATATATCGATCCAACCGATATCGGTATCGATATCAAAATTTAGACGATTTCAGTTCGGTAACGGTTCGGTCAGATAAAAATTGATTGAACACCCTTACTCTAATTGAATTTGAATTTTTCACTCCGTCCAAAATTTGGACACACCTAGTAGTATATAAAGAGGGAAAGTTACCCCCAATAGTTTCTTAACAAGTGTAGAGAGAGGAGAGAGAAAGAGATGGAGGAAGAAGAACATGAGGTGTACGGAGGAGAAATACCAGACGTAGGTGAAATGGAAGGGGACCTCGACCCTCACAACTCCGCCGACGTTGATATGTCCACTGCCGCCGATGACGACGCCGTTAAGGTATTTCCTTCTCTTTCTTTTAATACATATTTTATGCGATTAAGAAAACCTAAGTATTGATCTAATGTAATATCCCTAATCGGGTATATGATCTGATGAATGTTTGTATTGCAGGAATTGGATGAGATGAAAAAAAGACTGAAAGAGATGGAAGAGGAAGCTGCTGCTCTCCGAGAAATGCAGGCCAAGGTTGAGAAAGAAATGGGTGCTGTTCAAGGTTTAATTTTTATTTATTTTTAATTGGATTTTCATATATTCTCTATAAATGGAATCTCTGTTCTGGTGAACTGGTAATTTAAGCTTGAGGAAGTACTATAAAGACTGTTAATGTGAAAAGGAGTTGATTTGATGTAGATTTTGTCTACTGAGTTGTTCCAAAGAGGTGTTGCTAATTCATGATAAGGAATGAGTTCTTTCAAAGGTTTCAGTTCTTAAATTTTAGCTATATATCAAAATTCATCCTTGGGTTTGATGGATTTCTAATTAATAATTAATTAACTTCAGTAATTGTTAAAAGTAGCAGTTGTTTTAAGAGGAGTCGATTTTGAGTAGATTGCATAATGTGGTACATGAGCATATCCAGAAGGTCGGAGAAGCAACAATCCTAGACTAAATATAGTCTAGGACTCAGATTTCACTCCAGCAAGACTAAATATAGTCTGTGAAATGTGAGTTTTTCTGGAGAACCAAACAGACTATAATTTTAAATATATCAAGCAACAAGAATTTGGTGGACTATAATTTTAAATATATGTAAATGGGAGGGTGGAGGATTGAAGACTGATAGCCTGTTGTAAGAATTGAAGACAAAAGGATATTTACTAATGTCATATGGACTAAATATAGTCTATGGGATAGTCCACTTGTTGGAGATGGTCTTATGCTTTATTATGAACAAGAAAGGGAAATGAAAAAGGGGGCCGGAGGTTTTTCAGAGGGGAAAGGAGCCTCCTTTTCCTTATATTATGCTCCCTCCGTCCCATAATATACGACGTTTTGGATGATTTTATTTTTTCCAAATTATTTTAAATTTTATATGATCTAGGAGAATTAGCCACAATCTTTCCAAAATTACCCTTATGAGAAAATGTTACAAATGAGAGATAGAGTGTGGGATAAGTATGATAAATGGTATGATAGACAATTAATATTATATTTAATGTTATACAATCATTTCTTTAATTCTTGTGCACAACTCTAAAACGTTATAATATATTATGGGACGGAGGGAATATACAATTAGAAGTGAAGGAGGGGAAGACCAGGGGATAAATTTAGATCATATATTTATTTATTTATTATTATCCCCATAAACATCACTTTCTTATAAGTGATAACAAGATATGACATGAGCTATTATGCCATTGTCATGAAACGCCTCAAACACTAGTTTTTCCCTTCCTCCCACTCCCACTCCCAAAAAAAATATAAATAAATAAATAATATATATATGTATATAATAAAATAAAATATCTTGGGAGGAAAGAGTTTTGTTGTCCCCAAAGTGGAGGATATTCTTCTGCCTTAATTCCCCTACCTTTTCCTCTCTACAAAACAAAGGGAAACTCTTTTATTTTCACCCCTTTAGTCCCGCTACATCGCCTTCCTATAAAACAGAATGTTGGCCTATGTTAGCAAAAAAAATTTGTAAAGGTGTTACCTTTTCATGATATAAAATTTAATTAAAAGCTTGATGGTGCTTTCTTGTGTGCTAAGTTTTTTATGGTTTAAAGTAAGTTTCTTTGAACTAATCTGTTTTACTTTATTTGTGTTGCTTTCCATTTGTTCTACACTCCGTTGAAATAGGCTGAAAATTTTATTGTTTTTCAGCAGACCCTGCTAATGCAGCTGCTACACAGGCAAGCAGGGAGGAAGTGGATTCACGATCAATATTTGTTGGCAACGTAAGAATCATTTTAATTTCTCAATTTATGCTTCACCTTTGTGGTGATGCTGTACTTATTTTTGGATGTTGACTGAAAATTTATGTTGCTTTCATTTTCCTTTAACTAGGAAATATTTTGTAACTCCATTTTTGGAATATTATGTAAGAAAGTAAAAAGGAAAAAGCGAAGGAAAAATAGAAAGAAGATAAAAGAAAGAATGAAAGAGAAAGAAAAATTAATGTGGGAGAGAATCTGTAAAATCTCCTGCAAAAGGGAAAAAAATGTAAAGGAAAAAGAGATGTAGAAAGTGATTTATGAAAATATTGAGAAAAGAAAAAGAGAGGAAAAACACAAGAAAAATGAGGAGAAAGTGACGAGCTAATACGTGATGAAAAGAAAGCCTCGAAATCAATTCTCTTTGAATTGATCTGGGAAATATAATTTTTTTTCTTAAGTGGCAAACCTCATACCAGCTACCAGCAGAGGCTGAAATGATAGAGTAGGTGAATTAAGGTTCTTCAAGCTCTGTACCCGCAAGGCTGCCTAATAGTACAAAGCAGGATCGAAGACCCCTGGTTCTGAAAGGCACATGAGTTCGTACGCTATGTTGAATTAGTTACAGTAGAAGACCATTGTAGATTATTGAAGTGCAAAGGCAAATCATTGCAATGCAATAGTTGCCAGGCCAGCTTGCTGCTCCTGGAGGTGGGCTCGTGCATGAATTATTCGTAGTTATTGAGCCTGATGTGGTGAGGATTTCTGAACTACTTGTAAATTTTTTCTTCGTCCAGTGTTTTGCCAAAGTCAATATTACCATGAAGTATTGCTTACCAGTTTTGGTAATTGTTACTTTTTCCAAGTGTTGGGCCATGAATTATTTGAATGATCCTGAAGTCTCTATTATTTGTGTTCTTTTACTTGAATATATATTGATTTCAAAAAAGATTCGTATTTGTAGATTGTTGCTTATCCTTTTATAGTCCAACTCTTGTTCTGATTTCAGAGAGTTCTGTGAAGCCATTTGTTGCTATCAAAGTCCTTTATTCAAAAAATCAAACAGTTCACCCTGCTATTGGACATTGCTTTACAAGCTTTTATTCCCTATATACATAGATAACTGTTTAATCAAACTGGCATTCAGTTTGCAAGTTTTGATAAATGAATGCTTATGATGTTAATCTGGTGACCTATTCGATTTCTTTCTTTGATTGATATAAGTCATTATGGCCAATGCGCCATGATGATTATCATCAAAACCAATTCTGTACTGATACCAATAGAATCTTTGCAAGCATTTTTACTATTATTACATATTATTAGTATATGATTGTTAGCACCCTCTTTTTCTTCTTACTCTTCCATCCACAATGAGTGTTGGATTTCTTCTTCTACTTCTTCTGCCCATTGCCCTTTTTCATCCAGTTCCTATCTTCCATGTAATGTTGTAACTAGTAGGTTATGTATCACTATATCTGCTATCTATGACAATATCAGGATTTTGTGCCTCTAAGAGCCTTCAATATTTCTAGACATCTTAAGTTTTGTTTTATTTTTCCCATTTCTTAAAATAAATAACTAATTTGTTTATCCAGTGTTCTTTTAATAGTCGCCTATTACTCGTTCCTTTGTGCCTTAGATTTTGGATATGAAGTGGGTTTTGTTGTCTATTTTCAACACAACAGGATATAGTATTTTATCTTAAGTTGTTGGTTGTTTAATGTTGTCTTATGGGTTTCATCCATGTCTGCATTGATGCATTAATTTTGATATCATCTTAAAACCATTTTAAAGTACTCTTGTCATATCTCAATTAATTAAAATTCACTAGGACATTCATTTTATAGATTAGCATGTGATGTGTGAAGTTTACTAAGAAGTGGCATATTGGCACAAAACAATCAAGTGAAACCTTAATTTGGATGTCAATTATAACTAGGATGAATGAATTCATATGCAAGCATTGTGTTTCTAACATTTGTTGTCAACTCTAATCATCTGTCAGTCGGGACAGCTTATTGTGTTGTCATATGTGACATTGATTTATTTGGGTTTGCACAAGCTAAAAAAACAAAGAGCATTAGATTGCTAAAAAAATTCATGTGATGAAGAACATTAGATTTCAACCTTAGTAGCTGTTTCCTATGAGTTTGTTGCTTCTTCCCTAATTAGCATGTGATGAATAAACAGCCATTTTTGCAAACATTTAGCAACTGGCTTGCTTTATTGTTTAGCATTGTTTACCTTCAGGTTGATTTTGCATGTACTCCTGAAGAAGTTCAGCAGCATTTCCAATCATGTGGTACTGTGAACAGGGTGACTATTCTGACTGATAAGTTTGGGCAGCCTAAGGGTTTTGCTTATGTTGAATTTGTTGAAGTAGAAGCTGTTCAAGAGGCCCTTTCCCTGACAGAATCTGAACTACATGGACGTCAGTTGAAGGTAACTAGTATTCTTCTCCTGCTAAACTCCTGTGCCCAAGTGCTGACATCTCACAATATTAATATATTTTGTACTGTGTTTTAAAGGATATTTCCTTTTCGTTTCATTTGAGTTTTATATGTGATTCCACTGGGAACTACGGTTCTAGGCCTTGAGTTTTGGCTGCAATAAAAGTATCTCTCTCCATTCCAAAATTTAATAGATTTTTTTAAGTCAAAATGAGCCATTTTAAAATTTAATATTGACATGATTTATATAATTTTTGAAATGAATAAATCTCACAATTAAAAATACTTTTTAGATAATTTTTAATATTCATAGTTGTATTTACAAAAATTAATTATGTATTGAAAATCTTGTATTGACTTTTAAAAAGTCGATATTAATTGTATATTTCGAAACAAGGGGGTCTACATGACTTGTATTGTATTTAGCATAGAGCATGGTGCGGTTTGATACGGTTGGAAGTTCAAACTGTACATGATACTGTTTGTGATTGGTGCGGTGCAGTTTTAAAGCTTGCAGTGCGTTTCATTTGGTTCGGTTTCGGTTCTAAAACCAATTTACATAGTTAACAATAATATTCAATACATCAAATTCGTCTTTATGTATAAGAAATCATAAATGACATTAACATAATAACATTAAGTAATAAGTTTTAGGTTTAAAATATGTTCCTCATGAATGCTTCAACATTGTTCAAACCATTGCAATTCAATTAAAAATATTTTTAGCCAGAAACAAAAAGTTTAAGTGTATAGCATAATTAAAATTGTCTAATATATTTTAAAGAATTTGCCACTTCTAAAAATATATATAATATATAATAAGTGTGGTGCGGTTTGAGCATTGTTGGGAGTCCCAAAACCGCATATAGTCATTCCAAAACCGCTACATGCGCTGAAAATGTTAGTGCAGTTTGATCGGTGCGATTTGGTTAGTTTTTGGTGCGGTTTCAGGCTCAATTTTACTTTCTTGCTCGGCCCTAATTGTATATGTGATTCCAAGCAACTTGATTGTTTAATAATGTTGATTTTCAGGTAATGGCTAAAAGAACAAATGTCCCCGGTATGAAGCAGTACCGGCCTGGGCGTTTTAACCCCTACATGGGTTACAGAGGTAGAAGGCCTTATGTACCACCATATTTTTACTCCCCGTATGGATATGGGTGAGTTTCTTTTCAGTCACCCTCTTCAATCCCTAAAGTTTTGATTCCGAGTTGGATAATGGATTCATCTCTAACCGTTTGCAGGAAGGTTCCAAGGTTCAGGAGGCCTATGCGCTACATGCCTTATTACTGAAAGGGTGGATGTATTCAAGACTGGCATTAAATTTTATGAGTACTTCAGAAGACTATCAAGAGAGATTTATATTCTATCTGCATTATCCGTCTCTTGCTGACAGTGAATACATTTTGTAATAATTGCGCTTTGATGTGCTAATGGAGTATTTAGCTAGCTAGCTAGTTCAAGTGTTCTTACTAATGAATCAGGGATAAAATGTTCTTATTGTCATGAATAAATTTATGTCGAATTACAATTATGAAGTTTATTAATATATGGGATTGTTATGAATTTTAGGAGGGTTTCACTTATTACACACGTCTTTCTCAAAAAGATTAATACTACTCCCTCCGTCCCAAATTAACTGCTCAGTTTTGACTTTTTAAAGTTAAATTGACCATTTTTAAAACTAATCTTTTTACTATTTTTGCTAAAATATAGGTGAAGAGATTATAACCAAAAGAAAGTATATACAATTTATTACTAATCCTAATTTTTATAATTTTAGAAATATATTTATATATGCTTAATTATTAATTCTAAAAATAGTCAATTTGACTTAAAAAGGTCAAAATTGAGCAGTTAATTTGGGACGGAGGGAGTAATATTTATTCACGTAACTTATAATTAAAAATTTGAAATGTTATTTTCCTTATTGTAAATGATGTTGTAATTGATTATTCATTCAAAAAGTTATCGTAAACATTGGTAATATATACTCCCTCCATTTCAAAATAAATGTCCTAATTAATTTAGGCACGCTGATTAATAAAGTTTTTTTTATCTAAATTATCTTTTTTGATTATTTCTTCCGTTTTTTAATATAGGTCGTTTTAGAGTTGTGTACAAGTATTAAGGAAATAATTGTATAACATTAATTATAATATCAATTGTCTATATTGCCCTTGTATTGGAAGAAAAGATTGTTATTTATTGGACAAAAAATAGTGAGAGAATCAAAATTACATTTAATATTTGAGGTAATATTGGAAAATAACCAATTAATGTTCACTTAAAATTCTCAAACAACTTGTATTAAGGAACAAAAATATTTTTCTAAAAGGACTTGTATTAAGGAACGGATGGAGTACTTATTAATTGAAGTATTTTTTTTTTTTACTTTTCTATGATTCCAATAATTGTTTTTTCACTTTTATATGATTTCAATAATTATTTTTTCACGTTTCTATGACCTTAATAATTACTCTTTCATATGTCATTTAATTCTCTAGATACTCCCTCGGTTCCATAATAACTTAACTGTCTTTTTAGAAGAAAACAAATTGTTCCAAATTATTTGTCGCATACAATTTTCTAGGAGAATAAATTATTTATTTTCCTATATTACCCCGAACTTCTCATTCTCCCAATAAATTATCTCCCCTGCATTAATAGTTTCCAACTTTTTATAAAGGGGTAGTGATGAAATTTCATACAAATTTTAATTATTAAATGATAATATTAAATGACTTTTTTAATTTATGTGCATGAAGCTAAAAAGACAGTTATTATGAAACCGATGGAGTATATTTCTTTGTAACTCTCAGATTCTCAATAAGTATATTAAATAGATTATGAGAGTGTAAGAAGAAGAATAAGATAAATATAATTACTAATATAGAAATAAGATAAAGACATTTATTTAGAACATGCTAAAAAAGAAATTAGTACGTTTATTATTTGTCTTAGCATTAATGCTTCATTCAATTGATTTTGTAATATGAGTATTGCATTAATGCTTCTGCAATTGATTTGGTAATATTAGTACGTTGGCATAGCTGAACACTTATACAACTAATAAAAAATGTGTATAAGTCCGAATATTCACAAAAATATAGTTCATTCAATTCAACTATATTTCGCAACTCAATCATCTAACCTGACCAGCAAAGAGACTAATCATCTTGCTACAGCCAAAAACACTCCTGTCCTGTCCAATTTCTATGTTCACCTAGGAGAGCTCTACTGAAGTGGTGTTCACGCAATTATTGAATGAGTAGGGCCTTTTTTTTTTTTTTTTGCACATGCTTGATTCCTACCTAGCACAAGATACAAAATAGATTTTTGGGTTCACTTGATAGATACACACAGAAAGGAAAATCTTGGTTTGCTTGGTTGCAGTTAGTTTGTTTCCACTTTTTCCTAAAGGAGTAACGATTAAAGAGGTGGACATGAAAATTGAACATGAGTGTATTTAAATTTTACTTATTTATATTTTTACCCACTATAGGAGGTCAAAATACAAATAAGTAAAATTCAAATAAACTCGTGTTTATAAAATTTTTGATGATTAAATCTTTGAATCGCAAATTTTAACAAAGCAAAACATCAAGGGGTCATGCTTGTCTTTCTGTTTTTACTTCTTTAAAGTTCTTATTGATCCTTGCTGGCAGGACTTTAACAATAAAATGACACTTATCTCAGAATATTCAGAAATCAACTCTTGGGTTTTCCTGCAAGCCACCGTTGATAGTCCTTCAGTGGATGGCTTGTCTCAAGTTTATTACACCATATATTTCCGCTATTTAAAGAAAACAGGAGATTATAAAGCAACCTATAGACTTAAAAGAGCGAGTTTGTAGATTTGATCCTTCTTCTTCTAAGCCTCTCAGCGACAATAAAGGCTAGCTCAAGAGATTGAGAAGCATTGAGCCTTGGGTCACAATGTGTGTGGTAGCGGGAGCTCAAGTCATCGTAAGTCACAGTTCGCGACCCACCAATACATTCCGTCACATTCTGCCCCGTCATCTCCAGATGAATACCTCCAGTGTGGCTACCTTCTTGATCGTGCACGTCAAAGAAAGCTCGCACCTCCGCCTGCCAACATACACAATATTATGACCATGATCACATCTTTTACACTAATTTCAGTTCAGGGATGAGTTGATATAGAAGAAATGAAAAGGACAAGGTAGTCTGGTTAATCTTGTTTGGAAAACAGGCTAAAAATGAAGAGGAAACAAGGAAAAATATTCTTCACTTGTGTCAATTTTCTTTCTCTACTTTTCTAGTTTTTCCCCCTAATCCTAACAAATTCTGAAATGTTGTTTCCGACATTGTTTAGACATAAGGGTAAATACAAAGGATATCAGTATATAACTTTTCCTTCACAAACCCACAAATGCAAACACAATATTAGTGATGAAGATAATGTAAGAGAGATGCAACGTTCAGATTCACAAAAAAAAGAAGCAAAAATAGGAATTTTGTAATCGAATCTGATTTGGCTTTTGAACAACCTCGAGTAATTTTCTAAGCGATGTGTTATTACATATGCCACAGAACCAGAATGTAAGGCTCAACTATTTAATGTCATTTAAAAAACTTAAGGACACAACCTACATAATACAACTGCTTCTATGATTGATCAAGACTTCAATTGTTCTCCTACCAACATTATTGGTTGAAGATACAATAATACATCGATGAATCACTGAAAGATTGTTGTTAAAGGTTTTGGCCAGTTGGACCCTTTTCTGAATGATTAACTATGTTTAAGACTCTTCTACCAACCAGCAGCCACTAGTAGAAAATGTTCGATTGATTTTATAGCTGTTGAAAATCAAATTGAATAACCAAAGAGAGCTTTGTTCTAATTAGGTAAACACCGAATTATTTTATTTCTCTTAATAATGAGTTCTTTTTTCCTTCGCATATTCCAGTATTTTAGGAGATGAAGTCACTATACTATTGAACTTTGTTACCACTACCATGCAATTCTATTGTGCAATCATTTCATTCATTGTAAAAACAGGATTTTATCCTAATGCTAGATATTTGAAATAACTTTGTAAAGCATGGTTTCTAAAGTGTCTTAATTTTAGAATGAGGGCAGACTATCTAATAGGTCAAGAGAGAACTAAGCAAGAAAGTTGAAGCTGGAGTGATCATAAAAGGTTGGTAAGAGAAACCCTACCAAGATTGCATCGAATGCCCGTGTTTTGAGTCCACTGGGTGCCTTTATGGTGTTCCCATGCATTGGATCGCAGACCCATGTCACAATTTGTCCTGCCCTACGCACCGCCCTGATCAAATGGGGTAGCTTGACTCTCATGTTCTCAGCTCCCATTCTTACAATTACAGTTATTCGTCCAGCCTTGTTATTAGGATTCAAAATTTCAACAAGTTTGACTAGCTCATTTGGATTCATCTTCTGGCTCACCTGCAAAGCAAGTTGAATTTTTAGCCATCTGACTAGTAAGGATGTTAATCCACGACAGCACAAGTCAGTAAAACCACAAATATGAACAAAAAGGATATGTAACAACACTATATATATATACACACACGAACACATATGTATATATTTATATAGATATATATACATACACATATTATTTATGCATAGAAAGAGAGAGAGAGAGAGCTAAAAACTTCAATTGAGGAATTGATTCGTAATTAACTTCAAAGATTTTTTTCAGAAATAGAATGAAACAATTCACATGAATCATGAGGGCACCAGATAAATTTTCTGCAGATATGCAATTAGGCTTGTAAAGTAAATAAAATTACATCATCCAATAGCAAGCACAAGGCAAAGACCTAAGTCCTGAATATGACGTAGGATAAAGATTACCAAATAAAAAATAAAAACTTCATAAAATACATCTAAGTACCAAAGGTGATGTAGAAAAGCAGACAAATCTTATGGAACCGACTACACTTTTTGGTGTTTTGGATGAATACAAATTTTGCTTATGTAATTTGAACCTCTATTACTGCCTAGGTGGCATGAGAACTATCGACATTTAACAAGTTTTATCAGGAACGTACTCCATGTATATGGCATATCTGATGTTATTCACATGAGACTGGAGTGAGATGTCGCGCCTTGACCTGTTACTTAAGGTCAATATGGAGCATGGAGTGGAGGTTAGGGTAATTTATGGTCTCTAAGTTGAAATGAAATATGTTAAAAATAGGAGCTTCAGCAACTTCACCATAGGATTAAGAAAGTCAAAAAAATATGAGTACTTATAATGAATGAATTACAAAAAGACAAAAATAGAATGAGTTGAGAAAGTGTATAGCTGTTAATGAAGGTAAAACACAAGAATATGTCAGTAGAAAACAATAGGCTTTCCTACATCCCCTAAATCAGATCTGACTGGGATAACTGAAGATTAGTGAATGAAAAAAAAAACTACAGATATTTTCTTCAGTCAATGATTAAGTACTAGTAGTAATGGTCAATTACATCTTTAGACCCTACGTTCATACCTTGATACCGAGGGGATTAGCAACTCCTCGTAGAAACTCTACATGTGCCCCGTCTAGTTGCCTGGTGCGTTCCCCAACCCAAATCATGTGAGCAGAGCAATCGTAGTAAAGACCAGAGGTCGAATCCTCTCTAGTGAGGGCTTGCTCATAAGGTAAATGCAAGCACTCATGGGATGTCCAAAAATCAGTTGTAGCCATTATAGGGTGGTCAACGGTGAGTCCTGCAGCAGCCATAAATCCCAGGGCCTCATCAACTCTGTGAGCCAGCTCCTGATACCTGTTAAGAATCAGAATGTGAAACTTGCAACGTTAAAAACTGTTTGAAAATCTTACTCAATCTCCATGAAGTCAATCTATATCTTAGTTGAATTACTAGTCATGAGAAATATTATAAATTGTAATGGAATAATTGCCCAAGATTGATGTTAAAAGTGACAAATATTTCATTGTCTAGTCTAGATAATGCCACATAATCATAACTCAAGAAAAGTACAAGCAAATAGATATATCTTAAAGATTAGTTCTTATATTTTGACAGACCTATCTCCCTGCTCACTGTTCTCCACAAAATCAAGATTCCAATGTGTGACTCTCTGCATTGCAGCATAACCTCCAGTTGCAAATGACCTGAGAAGGTTGAGAGTTGCGGCAGCTTGAGTATAAGCCCTTTCCAGTCTTTGAGGATCTGGAGTTCTTGATTTTAAATCAAAAGCATCACCATTGATGTTGTCTCCTTTATAACTTGGCAATTTTACTCCATCCTTCTCCTCATACGCGTCTGACCTAGGTTTCGCAAATTGACCAGCCATTCTTCCCACCTAGACAGTAAATGAAAAAAATAATACTAATAGTTTAGAGAATGCATAATTGACCAAATTAAACAATTTAAAAGATTCTGGATTCCTCCCAGAATCAACTAGGAAAAAAGAATCAAATTTCACACCCATATAAACAGATAAAATTTCAATTGGCCAAAAACAATTAAAGACAACAATCCTTAAATCAAACTTCAATTACTGAAAACCCATATAACAAAATTATTAAATTTCAAATATGATGAGACATATCACATTACAGAAATAAATCAAACATTGAAAAGGTGTAAGCTTTATTAGTAATACCTTAATAATAGGCATTTGTCCACCAAACATAAGAACAACACTCATCTGAAGAAGAATCCTGAAAGTATCACGAATATTATTAGCACTGAACTCCTTGAAGCTCTCAGCACAATCCCCTCCTTGCAATAGAAAAGCCTTCCCCATGGCCGCATCCGCCAAACGCTCCTCCAAATTCCTCGCCTCTCCGGCAAAAACGATCGGAGGGAAGGACTCGAGGGTTTTGAGAACTTTGTTAAGCTCAGCTTCATCTGGGTATTCGGGAAGCTGCAAAGCCGTCTTGGTTTTCCAGCTCTCAATACTCCATCTCAGCGGCGACGCCGGTGGGGTGGGGGCGGGGGTTTTGGCGGGTTCGGCGGCGTGCACGGCGGAGATGGAGCGGTAGCGTTGGGATCTGGGGTTACAGAAAGTGGGTTGTTGTTGTTGAAGATGGGAAGAAGAAGGGAAGAGAGAATGGTGACAAGGTTGAAGGATGGATTTTGAAGAAAAAGGTATGGTGTTTGATAAAGCCATTATTTGGCTTTGATTTTGGAATTCTTTCTTGGAGAGAAATAGGTGGGGATTATGTGGATGAAACTAAGAGTTGTAAGGGTTTATATATGGGGGCCGGTGGGCAAAAGGGTTATGAAAATGGAGGCAACAATCAACAAGCTGCTGAGTTAGGTGAGGAAAGAAGGAAGGAGAATATACTCAGTATTTGGTCTTTGGAGAGGGGGTTAGTGACTCGGCGGCGCCAAAGCCTCCAACAACCTGTCAAAGAGTTTGACTTTAACTTTTTGACCTTTTTTTATTTTTATTTTAGTTAAAAGTCTCATTTCACTCCCTTACAAATTATTTATTTCTTTTATTTTTCATAAAAAGAGTCTCGCTAATAAAAATAATAAATATTAAAAATATATTTTTGTTTATCTTAAATATTAATTTCTAAATTAACGAAGAGTTATAACATTACAGATTTTCAAGTTTTTGTCTCAAATATGTTTTAAATTATGTGATATTGATAAAAATAAAAAAAATACTCCCTCCTTTTTATTATATAAGACGTTTAAGTGGGAATTTTTTTAAAGACATTTTCCTTATATTTAAGAGAATTAATGGGGGAATTATGGAGAAAAATTCAACAAATCAAAAGTAACTACTAATATAGAGAGAAAGGAAGAGTACTAGTAGTGGGTAAATAAAATTTTACAGCAAAATTAATTACTTAGCATTATTATTAAGGAAATTTTTTAATATGTGAGATTGTCTTAAATGACCGACATAATAATAAAAAGGTAAGGAATATTTTATTATAGAAAATTGATATTTTCACATGTGTTTTTGATATTTACACATAGTCCTCTCTTACGTGAGAAAAAATAAGTCTCACTTTTATGTAAGAAGATACCATAAAAAATATCAAAAATTCATGTAAAAATAGGAAAATGATTAGTATAAAATTTATTTTGGGGTAAGTTGGTCAATTGACCAATAGAATACTGACACGCAGACGAGAGTGTTTGTGTGTTAGTATTCTATTGGTCAATTAACCAACTTACCAAAAAAATAACTTTATGCTAATCGGAGCCTAAAAATAGTCTCCTAACATATATTCAACTAATGTAGTGATATCATAAACTAAGACAACAATTTAACCCGCCTTTAAAATGTTTCCCATGTCAATGATTTTGACTTTGTAGGGTATAACATTGTGATGGAGAAATAACAAAATGAATAATGTTACGGTGATAACATATTGCAATAAAAAAATAAATACAAAAAAAAGTATCGAATAATTAATTGATATTTCATCGTATATGATGTAGGTCAAATAATTATAATCAATTATTATTATACACATTATTTTATATCCTTTTGGTACATAGAATCTTCTATTACCATAGTATTATTATAGGTGCAATTTGGGCAGGTTGGCTGGGTTTAGGGGTTATCTCAGTTTTAACTTTGGAACAATTAAGCCACACAAAATTTGTTAAAGTATGAATTGAGCGGTCTGGAGGTCAGGTTTGTCATTCATTACTCAAGTACCAACTTGATAAAATTTATGGGTTCGGGTTCGGGTTCGGGTTCGGGTTCGGGTTCGGGTTGGGGTTGGGTTTGGGTTGGTTTGAGAGAATAACAATTAAAATTATAATAAATTTGTTCGACAAAAAACAATAGTTGATAATTATAAATTGTGAAAGATGACAACTTATTAATTTATTTGATCAATATTTTTGAAATAATAGAAAGAACAAAATGATGAACGAGAAAAAAATTGAATTTCTCTCTATTTATTTTTTATTTAAAATATATATATATATATAAATAAATAAATAAAAAATTGATCTTTCCATTTGTTTATTAAACAAGGTAATCTTTTCTATTTATAATAATAATAAATGAAAAAGTGCAATGGAAATATAAAAAAATGTTAAAAGTGCATTGATAAAATGCAAGCAATTTAGAAAGATAGTACAACTAATCTATCTATATATGTATAGACATATAGATAGATGTATATAATATAACAAATGGAGTATAATTTAGACGAATTTGGACAATTTCGAGTTTTATGGGTTTATAAAAGTATAAACTTAAACCCATTCAAATTAAATTTGGGTGAGCTATGAATTGGATGGATTTTTAAAAATATAAAAAAAAAACTCTTACTCAAGTACCATAAAATGGTGGACGAACTTGGTTATTCATGGATTGTCCAACCCAAATTGCACCCTTAAGTATTAGGGTTATTTACACTTTTTAGTATATTTTTAGAAAAAATTAAAACATAAGTGTATTTAAAAAATATTTATAAAATTAATACATTTTTAATATTTTATTTATAAAATTAGTGCATTTGGTATGTCTAGATATAGATTCTACCAGAAAATGAGCAATTTACAGGAAAAAAATAGATCGAAGATTGTGAAATTATAAAAATTAAGAAAGATATGGAAAGAAAGAGATACGAGCCATTGACAACGATGGTCATCATCGGCCATGGCGTCACACCAACCGCTAACAATGATGGTCGAATGATGGGGATGCACTTCACTACGGAGAATGCTTCATTCAGTCGTGCAACTCATTTACTGTAGTACTACTGGCGATGCCACTGCCGCTGTCCACTCCGTCATAGTGCAATTGGTTGTAAGACCCCAGCTTTTATGAATAAAAATGAATTTTCTATAAATATCATTTTTGAATATTATGGAATAAATTTGAGATAATGTTATAGGTGTGGGTAGTATTTATAAATTTTGTAAAGTATGCAAGTTGTTGTATTATATTCGATTGGTCGGGGAATATTATTTTTGTCAGGAAATATTCGTACGACGACACAATCAATGGTGGACCCCACAACGAAATTATTGTCGGATTGAGAAAACGACAAAAATATTTTATTAAAAATAACGGCGAAAGTTTTATCGTTAATACTGTTGAACTACTCGGTAATAAAAGTACAGTAATACGCGTGGTTACATAGTAGAACACGGTATTGATTATTGATGCTTACGTGAGAAGTCATTCAGTTTTATTCAATTATTGTTGATATTTTATATATTATTAAATCAATAATTGAGATGACAGAGTTATTAATATTATTATTTGCATTATTAACGATGTCTACAAGTTCTGCCAAGGAGAGGTTTGGTCACCTAATTACGCGCCAATAGGGAGAAATCCTTATTGGAAAGCCCCCTCTTTCCTGGGAACGACCTGGTCGATTAATAGTTTGAATAATAATAATGATGATGAAGTTTTGTTTTATTAGTATTATTAACGTAATAAAACAAAAAAACTTTATATATAAAACAGAATACTTTTATAAAGTTATTCGTTTTATTAGGCTAATAGTAAAATCTTTTTATATAAAATAGAATATTTTTATAAAGTTATTCGTTTTATTAGACAATAATTAGAATATAATATATTTTATTATGCATAGTGTCTGCATAATGTTTGCATAGTAAAATCTTTTTAAAAGTTATTCATTTTATTAGATTATAAATAGAATATATTATATTTTATTTAAAAGTTATTCCGTTTTGGGGTCCACCAATGATTGTGTCGTCATACGAATATTCCCTGACAAAAATAATATTCCCCGACCAATCGAATATAATACAACAACTTGCATACTTTAAAAAATTTATAAATACTACCCACAACTATAACATTATCTCAAATTTATTTTATAATATTCAAAATGATATTTATAGAAAAATCATTTTTTATTCATAAAAACTGAGGTCTTACAATTATTATAGAGAAAAATTATAGAGAGAAAGAAGAAGAGAAATCTGCTACCTCACTATTTCAGTATTCAATTTTTTCTAAGGTAAGGGGTATTATTCTTTCGTATTCAAGAAGATAGTTATTTTCTTTCAATACTCGTAAGGGTTGTTATTCCATTCTTTATTATTCTGTTGGAATAACCTGTCTATGCGAAGTACCGCATACATGGTGAAATTCTTCTGTTATTCCATTCTTTATTATTCTGTTGGAATAACCTGTCTGTGCGGTCTATCGCATGCCTGGTGAATTATGTTGTTATTCCATTTTTTATTATTCTGTTAGAATATCCTGTCTGTGCGGATTACGCATGACCTGGTTCCATTCTTTATTATTCTGTTGTAATAACCTGTCTGTGCGGTCTATTGCATGCATGGTGAATTCTTCTGTTATTCCATTTTTTATTATTCAGTTGGAATAACTTGTCTATGTGGATTACCACATACATGGTGAATGATCCTTCGTATTCATTCCTAATTAAATTGTGAAAATGATCTGTCTACGTGGATTACCGCATGACGGGTGGAAATTTATTTGCAGTTTCATATATTCTATTATACTCAGTTGGTTAAAATTTTGGATTCTATACTCCATGAAATTAGTGGAATATCCTTGATATTTGCGCTTCATCCAGTATCTTTTCATGAAAATATTCTTCTGAGCATTCTTGAATTTTACTCCATAAAGAAGCATCATGTTGACAATTTGGACATTATTAATTTTTGAATAAATTAAAATTATAAATCTTTAAAATTTATCCTTGAACTTGTTTTATTAAATTATTATGTCATTGTCATCATCCTCATGCTTATATTGTGATGAAAGTCATCTTTGGCTTACGTGCATAGATGGACTTAGTATGATTATGACCAGAGATTATTCGGTAAAATCATGACCGTAATGTGACGAATGATGTGGTAAAAGTCCTCACTGGCCTGTAGTTCATTGATGGACAGTTGTTGGTGTGATTATAATCAGGGATTATTCGGTATAGTCATGACCATTGATGATTACATGAATATCCTTGGCTGTGATGCAGGGATGATTCGATTTTATTTATTAAGCTGAGTCTCAGCGATAAAGTTGATAAAAAAACTTTTTAAATCATAGAAGATAGTAGATTTTATGTTCTACTTGACTCTTCTAATGAATTACTTGTTCCGCTGCACTTAAACTTATTGTCTGTTATATTCTATCAGTTTAACATTGTTGAGGGCTAATGATAATTTATTCTGCATTATATTAGTCATAATATTTCTTATTGGGCTAGTTGAGCTCACCCTTTCTTTCAATGTTCTCTTCAGAAAATGAGAACGTGGCAGAGACTAGTAGGGGAACGGAGTGACGGTCCAGATGATAGCATTAGTAGTCCTCACTATTCTGTTAAATAGTGTGACAATAAATGTAATGAAGACTCCATTGAGTGTGGATATTGTCTAGATGACAATATTCTTATTAAAACTCTTAGATTATGTTTTGTCGTATTTTACACGACAGTTGTATAATTAAGTTGTATTTGAATTTTGTACCATGTATTTCACGACTCAAGATGAGTGATGTATACCTGTTTTGGGGGCGTCACACATTAAGAAGAGGAATGAAATGACAAAATTGCCCATAATAATATGTCATTAATTATGGAGAGAGAATTAGAATAAGAAAAATATGAGATATTTAATGTTACGAGTATAATAGGAAAAAATATGTAAAAATTTGGTTATTAAAGGAAAGTAGACATTTAACATGGGACTACCCAAAATAGAAATAAGAACTTTTATCATGGGACGGATGGAGTATTATTTTATGTTTTATATTATTATTTTATATTTTGTATTATTTTTTCTTTTCCATTTTTTTCTTCTATAAAAGAGAGTTTAAGCTACGTTTCAATTATCAATAATATCATTATCATGTTATTATTTTTATTTTGTATACAATTATATTTTCATAAACATACATATATATTATGTTTCAAAGTGCATATTTCAAAAATAACTTATCACATGAAATGTATATTGAATTTTCCGAGCACCAATCTAAGCACAAAGAAAAAAAATATAATTCATCTACAAAGGCAATTATGTTTCGGATTATTGTGTGTTTTTTTTTTTTCCGACTTTTATTTATATTTCACCTTTAAATTTACTAATATTTGAGATATTATGTATTGATGTTAATATTTATCAAAAAATTATTTGGTTTTGTAATGATATCCTTTCAAAGCAAAAAAGAAAAATATTATCTTTCTTTTGAAATTAATGATACAATTTAACTTAAATGACCACGTATTAAATTTTAAAAATTTAAAATAAAATAAATTTTGTGATTAATAGTTTTTATTTTATATTATATAATTATAATAATTATATAATTTAAAATTAAATAAATTTATATTAATTTAAAATTTAATATGCCGTCAAAAATAAAATTGTAAGGACAACGTAGCACGTAGGTTAGTTTATGATGAGGAACGAAGCTAACATGCGCCAGGATATTCCCTTGATCCCCTCGGCGCGAACTTTGGACACATCGACACAGAGTCGGTTTTCTTCATCTCCCTCTCTCAGCTGAAATCCCAACTGCTTTCATCCTTTCAGCTTCTCCCCGAACCCCAAAACCCTAACAATGTCTTCAACAATTCAATCAATCAAAACCCCAATACACTGACCACAACAAACCCACCAAAAATGTCACTCACTCCTCAAAATCTCCTCACAAGTTCCCCCTCCCGCATTTCCTTCTACTTGAAAAAACCTCATTTTGAAAACCCTTTGTTTTCTCTCTCTTCACCCTCTACCTACTTCAAAAAACCCTCGCATCTCCAAATCCTCAAATCCCAATCTCCATATAAATCAACTTATACCCATCATTCCCCTCTCAGAGCTTTCGAATCGGATAGTGGAACCATACTCGATAAACGAGAAGAAACTGGCAACAATTTCGAATTCGATGCATTTCTTTCGATTGCTGAATTTCTCTGTCTTGCTTCCTCTGCGGTTATTTCATTTGGGCTTATTTTAAATTCCCAGAAGCCAATTTTGGTGTGGTTGGGTAATAAGGTTTCCGTGTGGCAATTTGTGTTGTTGGTGGGAGGAATGGTGATTGGTGCCACCATTAGAAGGCGGCAATGGAGGAGGGTTTGTATGGATTATTCAAAGCCGGGGCGTTCAGGGGTTAATCTGGTTGATAGAATTGAGATATTGGAGGAGGATCTTCGGAGTTCTGCAACAATTATTAGGGTTATGTCAAGGCAGCTGGAGAAACTGGGGATTCGATTTCGGGTTACTAGAAAGGCTTTAAAAGAACCCATTGCTGAGGTAATTATACTTTTTGCTGGCATTTGATGACCCTCGTATTTATTTGGTTTGATTATGTAATATGTCTTTAAACAACGGATAAGTTATTCTTAAATGTGTAATAGATGAGAAAAAAACTTGTTGCAAATTTTGGGTTTGGACTTGAGAACATTACAGTTTACACTGATTAGTGCTTAGACATGTCTACATGTGGCTTCTGTAGTTGTATCCCTAATTGCTTCTTAGTTTGCGAGACATGTTTGTGTGATTAGTAACTTGGAGTCTTGAATTGTCCTATAATGTCCTGTTGTTATCCCTTCCTGATTGATAACTCAGTTTTCTTGCATCCTTTCAGGAATAATACAATAATGTCATTCAACTATATAGGCGATTTGCAGTTAATACTAGTATTTAATTATGTTGATGGTAATTTAAACTGAAACAGTAGCACATTGAGTTTAGTTCAAGCTGAGGCTACTTCCTTTGTTAGCTTGTTGGATGTTCAAATGAGTTGAAATGAAATAGAACAGGAGACATTAACATATACTATTCCAATTGATGAAGGAGTAATGTTAAATTCTGTGTATAGAGGATAGGTTGGAAATCATCCGAGATTGCTGTCGTTGTCCATATCAGAAGGTAGCACAGAATTATAGTTTGGTGCCTTGCACATATATTTCTTGGGTTGTTTGTTTGTCACTTCTTTAGGTGAAACTTGAAAGTACTTCAGTATGTCTAATTCTATGGGGATGCAAAGTTGGTCTAGCAAGTTTGAGTTGTTGGTAGGACAATTTTGGTAGAGATGGAAATTCTATTATTCTTATATAGAAAGTGATGTAGAAGGGAAGAGAAAAATCAATAATTTTTTTATTAATTTTGTATTGTTACTTGGAGATAAATTTGTAATTATTAATGTAATTATTTACTACTTATATTAAGCATGATATTTTAGAAATTTTAATTATTGTAATAAATTTTAATTAGGAGATTATTTCCTTTTTATGTTAGGATTCTTTACTTAGTCGCTAAGTCATAGAATTCCTACTATACAAAGAGTTGTGATTTTTATTATTTTTCAGTGACTAGAATTAATGCGAGAGCTTTGAGTTTTGCAGTCTAAGAGCCTTGGTTATCCCTTATTTCCCCCACCCCTCCTTTGTCATGCATCAGAAAGTGTAGGAAATTCAAGATCATAAGAAAGATTATTTAAGAAGATATTTTTTCCAGTCATTAATTGGATTTCAAAGCACTGAAAATATGTGTTTTCCCTTTTGTAGCTATACGGAACTGCTTGGATAATATATTACACCTAAGTAAAGGGGTTATTTAAAAAATTGGTCGAGGTGTGATAAAACATGTTCAGACAAATTAATTAGCATTTGGCAAAGCATTTTTGGAACACCAATTACTCCAACAAGCTAAGGATTGAAAATGAAGAAAGCAAAAATTTGAAAACAAAAGAAAATAACATATATAGAATGCTAAAAAATGTGCTCTGAACTATTTCTGACTGTCAAATGTAAGGAGACACAAGTCTAGATTTTTGGATAAGAATCTCTAGAATATGGAACCATGAGTTCTTGATTGAGAAATCAGTAGTACCAGTAGTACCAATAGCCAGGGGTGGATACAAGAATTTTTCCCAGTTGGGATGGATTTTAACTATTTTTTTGTTGAAGATAAATAAAAAATGTGAACTAATCATAATATTAACTAATTATAATAGTGTTTACAAATTACAATGCTATCTTCCTAGACTCCATAGCTTGACAATGTTCTAAAATAGTTTCATTATCAATAGTTTCAAATATATCATTTTCAATCTAAGGAACCAAACAATCACTCAACCATTTATCGCCCATTTGGTTTCAGAGAGTGGTTTTAATAATATTAATTGCTGAAAATATCCTCACACCATGGCAGTAGCAACCGGCAAAATCAAAGTCAATTTCAACAACAAATAAATCCGAGGATACAAATCAGCCTTATTTTTCTTAAATAACTTTTGAGCAAGTTCACCAATCCATTTTACATTAGAAAATTTAGGATCATTTTTTACATCTGCAATGTAAGTTTCAAGTTCATCATCAATCCCCAAAGATCTCTATCTTGAAATTCCAACAGGTAAAACTTTGCAAATTGAATCAACTGTTCCTTGTCAAATGGTGAGAAAGAGTTAGTTGGATCTAGACACGTTATACATGAGAGCAACTCTGTATTAACATTGTCAAATTGATCATTCAATTCTTGAAGTTGACTATCTATCACTGTATAAAGTATCTCAACCTGAAAGTGCTGAAGATTACTGATTTTTTCACCCAACGTGATCACCCTTGAACCAAAAAGATATCTTCCATTTCTCGAACGACTGTCCCATGCACATTACAAAATTCAGTAGTTTTTGCCAACAAACTCTCCCAACCCGAATCTCTCATGCTTTGTAACCGTTGCTTTGAGATGGTAACTAAAGTCATTGCATTTACGAGATTTTGGTCTTTTTTTTGTAAATCTTGTGACTAGGTATTTGTGATTCCCAAAACTTTTTTCATTAAATGTAACAAGGATACAAACTCAAAATATCGCATGAAATACAACAAGTACTACCTGCTTATGTACTTTTATCCCCGATGCATCATCTTCTTCTATCTCAAGCACTTTAATTATTTAAGAAAACAAGTTAATAATACTAAGAATTGTGTTATAATGTGAGCTCCACCGCGCGTCTCCGAGCCGCTTCAAGTTGCTTCTTGATTCAACTCACGCCCGATCTTGATTTCACCAGAAGCAACTCCTTGAATTGTTCTTTCTATGTGCTTCACTCAAAGAACTTCTTTACGCTTGCAAGAAGCTCCAACAACATTTGCCAAAATTGCAAAATAATCAAAAAATGCTTTAAGCTTCTTATGTTTTTTTTGCAACTGTTACAAGTGTCAATTGAAGCTAATGAGCGAAACAATGAACATAAAAAGCAGACTTATTCAAGCAGACTTATTCTCTGACAAAATCATACTCTTGAGACCATTGAATTCCCCTCACATGTTACTAGCTCCATATAAACCTGACATGCCCAATCTATGTGTTGTAAAAAGTAACTCAATAGACTCTTTAAGTGTTCAAGCACATATATTGGCAACATGAACAATGCCAAAAAAACACTCAATAACGCATCCATTTTTGTTCACATAACGTAAAGCAACGACCATTTGTTCTTTAATTGATGAATCACGAGCCTCGTCAACTAACAAAGAGAAAAAATTATTCCCGATCTCTGCAACTATAGCTTCCGTGGTCAAAATTGCAGCAACACTACAAATGTCTTTTTGGATCGATGGTGTTGTCAATTTGTGGTTCCGTGTAGCATTTTTAAACTTAACTTTATTCACTTCATCATTGTTCTTAGATAAAAACTTTAGAATAGAAAGAAACAAATCTCGTCTTTTTGAAACATTTGATTCATCATGGCTACGAAAAGGCATCCCTCACTTAAAAGTAACCAAACACACTTAATAGATGAGAGCAAACGAAGTTTGTCTTATATATTGGCAAGTTTGATATCTATGTGTTGCTTTTGGTTCCTCAAATCTCGAGAAGCTAACATGCATTGTCTATGAATACTATTTGGTTACTTTCCAACATGTTCATATAAGTATTTTGTCTTCCTTTAATTATTAAATCCCTTATTGACAAATGTATTCTCACCCCCTCGACCACCAATATCAACTTTGAATAGATAACAATATAAACAAAATACTGCATCTTCTTTTTCATTATATTCCAACCAACTGGCATACTTTTTGTACCATTTGGGATTAAATCTACGCTTCTCTCCGTAAATAACAACTTAAGGGAATTTAGAAAGCATTGGTTGATGAAGGTCCTCAAGCAAATATCCTTGGCGAATACTCTCTCTTGTTAGCATCATATTCTATTATAGATGGTATTAGTCCCGGATCAGCAACTAGTTCATTTTCTAAATTGAATTTAACTTGGGATTGATAATTAATATTTTGAGACGGTTCTTAGATAGAGTTTCATTTGATAAATTTTGAGACTCGGATGAATTGTGATGTTGATGATTCAATTTTGGAATGTTTGAATTTTGATCGTATGTCATGAATGCTTAAATCAATCAAAATACAAGTATACAACAATCCCAAACAAACAATTATTTTATGCAACATAAATAGAATTCTATAATATACAACAAATAAATATTCATAATCCAAACTAAAAAAGAAATTTCAAAATAAAAAATATTTAAATACAATTTAGAAACTTACTACGGTTACTTGTCATAGTTCAATTTGAATGATTCCCCAAATGCTCAAAGCCTCGAACCAAATTTGCTTTCTATATTCAAACAAAATCATAAATTAATTTCGAAGCATAAATCAGTTTTGATATCTTTTTATAAATTTCAAATGACCTTTACTTGAAATAAGAAAAACAAATTTTCCAAAATTTATACTTAGAACATCAAAAATTATGCAGGATTCATTAGTTAGATGCATTCTTACTTATCATTTGCTTCTAAGATCATAACATCTGTTAAATAACAGGAACTTGCATAATATTTTATAATGGCAAACCACTTCATCCGGTTCAAATTACAGTGGACTCAAACTTAAAGGCCAGGCTACAACTTTCATAATTTAATTGGAGCAAACTTCAAGTGAGAAAAATAAAATGTAAAAATTTACAATTCCAACCGGCAACCACCACTTCAATTAATCAGATAATTGTAATCACCAGAAGTTTCCAACCATAACAAATTCAAATAAATTTAAACTTTAAACTATTAAACAAAAAACCCTAATTAGTTACCTCTTAAGTCCAAAATATAACAAATACATCAAATAAATTAAATTGAGTTTTATCCAAGTCCCTAACCCACAACAAATTCAAACAAGCTACAAATTTTAAATTATCAAACAAAAAAACAACCTTAATTTAGTTGTTAAGGCGTCGCCTAGGCGACGCTAAGGCGGTGCCAAGTTGTCCAATCGGTAAGAGAAGGGAAAGACGAGCAAGCGACTTGGTCGAGGGCTGAAAAGCGAGCACCTAGCAAAAATAGTTGTCGCCTTGGACGACGACGCGACGACTTGGACGAATTTATGGTTGATCGAACGACTTGCTTCTAGGTATGGATCGATCCAAATTCGGAATGGGTTAAAAAAACAACGTCGTGAGCGCAACACCAAAACTAGCCCTAGTCAATCGATTCACAGAGAAGTGAGAAAAAGATCGAAGTCAAGAGCAATCCGACAGTCTTCGAAGTGGGAAGAAGAAGATTGAAGTCGAGAGAGACTGTGAGATGGCAAGAGGCTACGACCGAGAGATACTGATTGTGAGGGCAAAAAACTTCGACTTTTTGAGACGACCACAAAGGTCTTTTTCGGCGACAATGCTTGTACTATGTTTCTCAGTTTCCGACGACTGCCTGGACTCTACTTAGACTTTGTTCCTTTACTTTTTCTTTTTTTTTGTTTCAGAAGTTTTGAATACTCAGTTAAATGGTATATGGCTTAATGCATATATTAGTTGGCTTACACTACACAAATTTCACCATACATCAACACGTGTTACTTTGTTAATGACAATGACTGGACTTTGACTATGTTAATAAACAAAACACTCAACATACACAATAATGCTATACAGCTGTCTACTACTAATATACTATTATACTGTATAAATTGCAGCACATAGTTTATATTAGTATTATATTATATGCATGATAAATAAATATTAATATTATACTATATATCTGATAAATAAATATTAATTTTATATTATATATGTATGATAAATAAATATTAATATTATATATAATACATGATAAATAAATATTAATATTATATTATATATGTTTAAGTATTGCTAACTTTAATGTTATTTCATAGTGTTATATTTTGAGTTTTAATGTATATGAAGTTTTATTGTCAATATACTTGTTAAGTAAAATAAATAATATATAAATTGCACGTTGTAAACGACTTGTCGCCATACGGACGCCATGGCGGTCGCCTAGGCGTCCAGGCAGTCGGCTACCGCCATGACTCGCCATGGCGCCATGACAACTATGATGATATGTGCAAGTGGTAGTGTCGTACTGGAGAAGTAGGGGCCTAGCCACGGAGATGTAGAAGAAGTAGTGGCGAAGAATGAAGATGTAGAAGTAGTAGTTGCAGAGCCGTGGAGATGTAGAAGACTAAAGAAAGCAGAAGCAGAATAAAAAGTTACAGTCTTTACTTGTATTTAGAATATGAATGACATTTTTTTTGCCCCTCCAAGGTTAACTCTTTAATTAATCTGCCTTTCAGTTTATTAACTTACATATCTGTCCCAGCCTCTATACCTTTAAAAAAAATAATAAAAAATTTCAGCGTAGGCAGCTGCCTATACTGCCCATGAACAGATCCGCCCCTGTCAGAAGCTGACCAGAAAGGAATACCTTATGCTAAGGTTGTGATCTTTAACAGTTCACTTTTGAGTTGTAAATACACTAATCTATGAAAGCTGTTTATAAGATGTGGATGAGAAATTATGATAGTCAAACCAAACTAATGGGCTTAGCCTCTTTGATTACAATTTAGTCAACCTTACTAAGAAGCCCTCTTGTTACCTTCCTTTGCAACCACTTGATTGTATAATTACTAACTTGTAGTTTAATATATAAAGACTGCAGCTTTGGCTCAGAGGAATTCCGAGGCCACTCGTGCATTGGCAGTGCAAGAAGACATTCTGGAGAAAGAGCTTGGGGAAATTCAAAAAGTTCTTCTGGCGATGCAGGTTTACACCTTTCAGAATCTTATTGAGTTTCATTTTAGCCACTTGAACTTTCATTCCTAGAAGTGCATTAATATATTTTGTATTCGTGGCGCCAAAAAGCAGTTTATTGTTTAACAGTTGGTGCAAAATATTTTAAATTTTCATTCAATATCAATATATCATTCCCACCCCTATCATGATTGTAAGTTTGTAACATGTTTAAACCTGAGTTGTACAATTTATTGCAGGTAAATAAACTCAGTTTGATTATCTTACAAAGCAAAATACAGGTTTTAGTAGATGTTTATTGTAGTATATAGTATAGTTGCTGCCAAATGTTATAAATAATTTTCTTCGAGTTTGCACAGCACCTCTATTCAAGATTATAACATCACCACTGTCTAAACAATGAGTTCCAGCAAGACTGGGTAATGCTGAAGCTTAAATTCCTAGATTGTCGAGTGATGTCCTTCATAGAAAAGAGCAGTAAACCTAGAGGGATGGGTAATTTTACAGAGGACAATGAATTTTCATGTTATGAACTGTATGTACTTGCACAGCATTTGCCACTATATTATATACGGGTGAAATAGACATGTATAGTGTATGAGAGTCTAATTGTGCTTCCTGTCTATACTTGTCAAAAATCAAACATAAAATAAGTATTGTCTCAGTGACTGTCACTTACCTTTCCTTTTGATTCTTGGAACCATTAACAGAAAAAAAGAGTTTTCTGCTAGTGATCACGGCTTGGCAGTTGGTAGGTCTTTTAGTAGAACTTCTTGTTTCTCCACCTTGTGATTCTTGATATGGCCGAAAAGAATAACCTAATAATATCTGCTTGGCCTTGCTTCCATTTTTATATTAGATGAGAAGATCTAATTTGACCTTTTAGATTCTGTTCTTTTATTCTCTTTGTTTTTGTCCTCCTCTCTTCCTTTGAAACTAATCCATCAGAAAATCAGTTTCAAGTTTCTTATGCATCAGTGCTTGACCCTGTGCTTAATCAGCATGTGGCTGAACGGTGTGATGCACATACCATTCAAACACTAGTAGCATAAATTGTCTTTTCCTCATATTATCATTGTAATCCAGTTTAGGTATCTCTTGAAGATCAGAAGTCGGGAACCCTTGGCATTATCAATCAAAAGAACAAGAAATGTCGATCCTGCATATATGCTCAAACTAAGGCATCATATTTCCAGAAAGAATTTTATACTCTCGCATCATTTTTTGACTTCATGTATATGCATTGGGATGGAAAATTTACCTGATCATATTGTTAAACCTATAAAAAAAACTTATTTTTTATTTTGATGTCTTAGGTCCTGTTATTTCAGTTGAAATATAACATACTAACATCAAAGCTTGGAGATGTTAAGCTAACTATTATTGCTCTATGGTGTCATTTCCACAGGAGCAGCAGCAAAAACAACTTGAGTTGATTCTTGCAATTGCGAAAAATGGAAAGTTATGGGAAAACAAGCGGGCACCGAGTCAAGAGGATAAAGTTGACAAGCATAATTCGTCCACCAAGGGGGTAAAACAGATTTCACCCAACCAAATTGAAGCTTTGGCTGGACAAAAGGAAACCAGTAATGACTAAGTGTAAAATTTCAGGCAGCAAGGACCTGATTAAAATTTACTTATTTTTTTGAGGCATGGTTCAAATTTTGGTTTCGCTAGTACGATTCAGTTGATTGAAAGATAGAAATGCTAAGAAACACAACGGAAATTATGTAATTTTTTAGGGAACATGGTAAAAACACGTTACATTTGTGTTACAAGGCCCTCTCGGTGATGTATAAATTCCTCGAGGTGGCTGAGCTTGCTCATAGATAGAGTAGGGACCTTTCTTCCCTTTTCTTTGTATTTTAGTATTTCAGAATTCTAATTGAATAGTCCTTCTCATTCTCATTATTTTAGTATTTCAGAATACTTAAAATAAACTCAATATGACAAAAAGGGTATTACGTGATTTTCACGCTTTCAGCATTAAACTTTAAAAATGATATATAATTAGCCAACTGAACTTGTTAAAATTTTAAATTTAGGCCAACTCTGTTTCTCTCATGGGAACGTCAATCTCAGCAACCGCATGATTTCATGACGAGGATGGAAGTTTTACTGCAATCATGTTCTTCGCCTAGCTCAACTGCATGATTTCATGACGAGGATGCTGTGCCGAAGATTACTGCTAACTTGATAGTTTCTGTCACTTTGATCGGATCGTTGCTAAAACCATATAAAGGGGTCTCCTGCCCAACTTCCATCTTTCGCCCATCAAGATGCATCCTCTGATAAGCATGGGCATACAGAATGTCAACAGAAGACCCGTTGTTAATCATCATCCGCTTCATGTCCACCGAACCCACTTGTGCAGTTAGCACTAATGCTCCCTCATGAGGTTCGATAGGCTCCGAATGATAATCCTCATAAATAAATGATATGATCGTGCCTGGAAAATGTATGTCAGTCTTCGGGAAAACACCCGCCACATGCATAACTGAATCCAGATAACCCCGCCTCTTCTTCCCTACCAATTTTCCTGTCGTCCCACCGGTAATTACATTAACGACGTGCCTTGGTGGTTGATTTGGAGCAGGTTAAACCGGTTGAACCACTTGAACAGTCCGATCATCGTTCAGCTGATCTTGCTGATGATCCCTTCCGGCCACATACTGAACCAACATACCACTCTAAACCTTCCTTTCCATAAAGTCCTTTAGACTACAACATTCATTTGTGTCGTGACCTGCAGCTTGATGATATCCACAGAATTTTCGAGTATTGCCCTGTCCAGGCTTAATATTGTCACGAGGTGGTTCAAAGTACGGCTGATTCCTGATCTGATCCAATATTATCGACCTATTCGTATTCAATTTGGTGTATATCTTATTCACCTTTTGGGTAGGAGCAGGTGGGCGATTGCTTCCTTGTCGCTAGTTGTTGTTGTATTTCTTCGAACTGCCCTCCGGCCGATCATTACTTCCTCCTCCCTTCTTCTGATCGCCTTCAGCTCTAGTATCTGTCTCTGTAAGACCCCGAAAATTTTTAAATAAAAAGGAATTTCCTTTATTTATTTATTTTTGAATATAGTAAGGGTGAATTTGATTAATGTGGTTAGTTATGGGTAAAATGCGCAAATATTTAAAATAAGCAGGTGGTTATAAAATATTTATTGTTGTCGGGGAATATTCGTTTGGTCGTGGAATATTCTTGCTGTCGGGGAATATTCGTACGACGGCGCAGTCTTTTGTGGGCCCCATAACGGAAAGCGATTGGATGAAGAAAATGACAAGTATAAGTTGTTTATAAAAAACGGCGTTGTTGTTACCGTTAATACTGTTGGAATACTCGGTGGTTAAAACACAGTAATACGCGTTGTTGCATAGTAGCACACGGTATTGCACCAAATATTGACTCTTACGTAAGAAGGCATTACTCAATAATTGTTACAGTAATTACTGTTCAGTATTTTATGTTATTGATTCAATAATTGCTGCATTGATATTTTATATTACTGTTGTTTCAATAATTGTCACTACACAGTATTTTCCATTATCGAAGCAATAATTCATATTATCTGAATAATATTATTTGATAACATTATTGGCAATGTCTAGAAAGTTCTGTCTAAGGAGAGGTTTGGTCACCTAATTGCGCGCCAGTAAGGAGAAATTCTTATTGGAAAGCCCCCTCTTTCCTGGGAACGGCCTGGTTGCTAGTATTGTGATTCTGTAATATTATTTGTGAATAATTAATTATTGATTTATATGATGAGAAAAATGTTGATTTATGTGGATATAGATGGAGAAAATTTTTAATGTGACAATTGTTAAAAATTAATATTTTATCTTTTTCTGATAAAATAATTCATTTAAATATATTATTTTAATAATATATTAACGGTGATATTTTTATAATGAATGTGGGATATATGAGTATATGAGGAGGAATAGTATTTTTGTGGCATTAAATGTTTAACACATATTTTATGTGTCGGTAGACTTATTTCTTGACTGAAAATTTGATTATAGCCTGTAAAATCGCTTGTTTGTAGATTTCGGTTAATTTCTATTTAGAATTTGGAAAAACTTTCTTCTGCAAAGTTGTAGAGAATTGAATTTTCTATAAAAACTCGCGAGATTCAAATTTTCTGGCAAAAAGGGCTATTTATTATGAATTATTGAAGTTCCGGGGTTCCGAAATAATTGATTTTTGGAAGTTTAAAATATTTTTAATAATAAAAACGTTTTTATTTATTTTTCTAGAAGGGAGCATGTGTTCAATGACTGATTTCAGATTTTAAGGTTGACGTAGAAGATTATATATATATATTAATATTATATTAAATTTTCTGCTTTGGTGTTCTAAGCAATTTCCTATAAATAGGTACTTAGGTTAGAATTGAAAATCACACCAGAAACTGAAGTTTTCTCTCTCTATATTATCGAGCGTATTCTTGTGAGTATTTTGAGTATACTTTGAGTATTGCTATACGGTGCAAGTTCAAGTCATAGCCTATATTCGGTGTTTCAACTAGAAGTACTGTCTTTCGAGGTAAGGGATGTTATTTTCTTCTAAAATGATATTATTTCTTCAATATCATTATGTTAAAATATTGGTTGGAACTTTTTATCAAATTTGTAACTTTTTCATGTCGGAGTTACTATTCACGAGTTACTATTCACGAGTATTATTTACGAAGCGTAAAGATGTTTTTGTGAAATTTCTATCTTTTGGTGTCGGAGTTACTATTCACGTATACGGCACTATTCACGTATACGGCACTATTCACGAATACGACACTATTCACCGAAAAATGAAATTTCTTCTTCTTGTCCAAAATATCTATTCTGGATACTAGCTTTGATTGTATCCATGTTTTGATCATTCTTGAATTTTACTTCAGTATGATTATTTATGAAGTATTTTTGAACTCGGATTGTTTAGAGTACGAATCCTTAATACTTGTTATTTTGTTTCACTGGATTCGTTTCCTTTAAAATATTTTTCATCATCCTCAGTCCTAAATGATGGTGTTACTGAATATCTTTGGCCTGTAGTGCAAAGATGATTGATTTTATTATGAATATCTTTGGCTCGTAGTGCAAAGATGTACATGTGTTGAGATGAACATGAACAATTGATGAATATCTTTGGCCCGTAGTGCAAAGATGAACAGGTGTTTAGATGAACATGACCAACTGATGAATATCTTTGGCCTGTAGTGCAAAGATGAATATTTGATTTGATTTGAGATATATATATTGATTGATGTTACAGGGATAAAATATTGATGATAGACTTTTAAATTCATAGATGTTAGTAGATTTTATTCTCTACTTAACCCTTCTAATGAATTGTTGTTTCCGCTGCAGTTGTTGATCTAAACTTGTTGTCTATTGTATTCTATAAGATTTTTTCCTGTTGAAGACTAAGGATAATTTGATGTACATTATCTTAGTCATAATATTCTTTACTGGGCTAGTTGAGCTCACCCTTTTCCTTGTTGTTCCATTTTTCTTCTCAGGAGGCGAGAATGTAGCGAGTACTAGTCGGGGTATGGAATGAAGGTTCTAGAGAGAGTTGTTTAGTAGTCCTCACAATTTTTTGTAAAATAATGTATCAATAATTATGATGTGAATTTATTTGCATGTGGATATTGCCTAGATGACAATGTTTGTATTCAAACTCACAGTTTATTGGTTGTAAAAGTTGTAGTTGTTTCTGTACCATGTGTATTTGGCGACTCAGAATGGGTTGGATGGAATGGACCTATTTTGGGGTCGTCACAGTCTCCTTCATTCTATCCGAAGAATGACGCTTCAAGCTATTCATAGCTTCGCAGTCTTGTCATCCTGACCACTTCGGTAACGAGTTTTAAGCGGTGAACCTTCAACCCGCTTTCGACCATGATCACGCTCCTTATCAGCAGCAAAAACTAACCTCCTTTTGGCTTCACCATGAGCTCTCGAACGAGAACCTCCTGAATCATGTTTGGAAGCTGTGCTACCGTGAGCACTCTTTGAGGGACCCAAACGATCCTTGACAGAAATACGCTGAATAGACGAGTTCACAGTCTTCGGCTGTCCCTCCGGTGTGACTGTTCTACTCCTCACCATACTTTCCGATGTAGATCAAATGAACAAATTGTGATTAAAAACTCAATAACACTAGAACATAACCCTCCTTCTAGCGCCAATGTTAATGCCAAGATCTACTTCCACTTCCCAATCATGTAAGACGCTCTGATCCTGCACAATAAACACTGTCAGCACCAAAAGCTTGACGGCTTCGACCGTCGGGAGATAGCTCAGGCGTGAGAGTCAGTACAGACGATCACAATGTTAACAATGGAGGATAAAATATCTAGTGTATTGAGAGAGAGATAAAAATATCAGTTACCTTTTCTTGATCGACCTCTAAGCTATCATATACTCTCAAACCCGGTTTACCGTGCCACCCACTACCGTCTGACACCATCCCCTCACCCCTGGTCATATTAGCCGACTACATGCAATTCACCTGCTCCACCGATCACGGTTCTCCACCACCGGCCGACTAAAATTCCATCCACATTAATGCATGACAGAGAAAACAGTCAATTGCTATCTTGATCATCATTACTTGGTCAAAGTTAGAAAATGTAGATATTAAGTTACGAAATGGATCGGTCCAATGACTAAGCCCAATACCCTAAAGACCCAACAAAAATGACCCAACTGGCCGAGCTCAACTGCAATGACACGATAGATTAACCAAGTAATTCGACCCAAATCATTCGGCCCAATATGTGAAATATGATGACTTAATTGGACAGAAATCACGAATGGAGAAATTCAAAATCAATCCAACTCTGTTTATCTCGTGGGAACGTCAATCTCAGCAACCGCATGATTTCATGACGAGGATGGAAGTTTTACTGCAATCATGTTCTTCGCCTAGCTCTATATAGGTGCAGGGCAAAAAACAAAGTGATATACTGCATCCCTAACTCTCTCACTCAGATCTACACTCTTTTCCACATCGCGTCCCTGCCCTAACTCTCCCACTCTTATTTCAGCTGTCGTATCGGCGGCTCAAGATCGACGTCAATCTTTTTTCTAAATTGGCGGGTATACTCCCTCACTCAAATTTGATTGCAGCACATCTCTTTCCCCTCTCTTCCACTCCCTCTAACATCTAACGTAAATTGAATTAATTGCCATTAGTCGAATTTACTTTCAAATTAATTTGTTTACTAGGTATTATTCATTCATATTCAGATTAATTTGTTTTTTGGAAAATTTGAATGCTAATGGTTAGGCCCTGTCCACTGATTCATATTCAGATTAATTTCTTGTGGGTTGTTCATGATTTGTTTATGCTGACTTAATGTTCGATTTAGCGATCTCCGGCTGTCAGAATCTGGCCTTCTCCGATTGTAACCAAATGAAGAAGAATAATAGAAAAATGAAAGAAACAAAATCAAAACTTATTCTCCTTTCTTTTAATAAGTTTTTTACAAATTGCTGATGACTTCAACTAAATTTTTTATGTGGGTTCGAAAATTACATTAAAAGTAATTTGTTAATCAATATACTGATTTGAAATATGTCATATCAATAATTTATAAAATATTTATAGAATAGTTTGTGTCTGTAATATTATTCTATTTAAAATTATTGTTTACAATTTATAAACAATAAATTTTGTATTGTAACCGTATATTATTTTAAGTATCATAACTTCACTTGATTTGATCAATAAATAGCTAACATATATACCATAATATGTAACTTCTTGTAATAATTTTTTTCAAATTTTTTTTATTCCAACTCATAATATCAAACCAATAATTGTTCTCATTTTGTCTCTTTATATATTGTTATTATTATAGACCATTTACTATTTATAACTAATAAATTTTATAAACGTAATCGCCTATTATTTAAGAGTGTAGTTTAATATAGTACTTATCATGACTTCATCTTGATTTAAAACAATAAATAGCTACCATATATATTACTAATCCTAACTCCATATAATAATTTATGTTAGTCTTTATATATTAGTATAGATTATTAAGATATGGGAGGTAAAAACTTGTCTATATATTTGTCCAAATGTTTTTCAAGAGCAAATATATATTGTACTACTAAACTAAATTACTAATACATTTAGTTTTTTAATGACAAATTGTATTAAAATCAGGCCGGATCACCAATAAAAATTTGATTTTAACCAATTAATCTGTTTTGCTCAGACTCAACGACTAGACGGTTGAATCGATTGATCCAATGAACTGATAACTGGTTCGCAAGTATTACCGATTCCCTACAAACATATACGCGTAGGGAGAGTTAGATTGAAACCGAATCTAAAAACTCAAATCATACCAATTTTATCATCTTTAACTGCGATCTGTTTCAATTTCAAATCTGTCCCAATTTCAACCACTCACCTTAAGTTGATCCACTGTAATGAAAAAACCCTTTATGTAATGTATATATAATAAAGACTCTCCTTCGGTCTTTAATCTTTGAAGTTTGGGCTATGGAGTTGGTATTTTGTTTGTTGATAAATGGGAAGCATGAAAATGGAGAATGGTCCACTGGTTTTTGTGCATACAAATTTACCCATATATATTCATTGGTATTAAATCACATGTATTCTTTCTTTGCTAGTCATGAACATCACAATCAAAATTCGATTGGACCATCATGAGCATGACCACAATTTCTATTCTATGTCTCAATCGCCAAGTGAGAGAGCTCAGAGCTCCAATATGGTGTGTATTTTATATCATTTTCATTCTCCTACACATTTTCTACATTGTCCATCTATAAAAATAATGTAAAATACAAAAATGCAACTCCCATCTACTAATGAAATATTATGGAGCTTTCGGTTGTGGTCTATAACATCTATGAATAATGCTAAAGACACAAACTATTAATCTACAAATATTTTATAAATTGCTGATATGGCATATTCCACATCAACATATTGTGTGGGGCCGAAGACTACATTGAAACAATTTGTTGATCAATATGCTGAGGTGGACTATACCACATCAGCAGTTTGTAAAATATTTATAAAATAGTTTGTGTCTATAGCATTACTCAACATCTATTAGAAGAAATTTATTGCAACCCTAAAAGAACTACAAAATAACCATTTGTCCCCATTTTGTCTCTCTATATTCGTATATTCTATCCTTCTCAAGATAAAAGGCTTATTAATATTTTATATAGTCTCAAGTTAAATATTTACTCACATTAAATAATTTAAATTTTATAATATTTTATGTATAATACTCTTAATTATCATATTTTTACTCTATATACATATTTATAAAGCATCTAATTATGTACATAAAAATATACAACTAATTTAAATATTAATAATTTTGTTATTTTATCATCATTCTTAATAATAGCATAAATTCAACCCGGACTTTTATTATGTAAAAGAAGGAGTATATATGGTACTACTTCCTCCATTCCAAATTAATTGCTTAATTTTGATTTTTTAAGTCAAATTGACTATTTTTAAAATTAATAATTAAACATATATAAATATATTTCTAAAATTATAAAAATTAGGGTTAGTAATAAATTGTATATACTTTCTTTTGGTTATAATTTCTTCACTTATATTTTAGAAAAAATAGTAAAAAAATTAATTTTAAAAATAATTAATTTAATTTTAAAAAATTAAAATTGAATAATTAATTTGGGACCGAATGAGTAATAGATTAGCATCTCTCACAAGCCACGACCCACACTCACAAGTCACAAGTTCTACTCCGCAAATCTACGACGACGTTTTTCTGATTTTGGCACCACAATTACAAACTCAAAGTCACCGCCTCTCTCACGACTTACCTTCAGTTCACAGAGGGAGAGGCGTAGAGAAAGAATGGAAGAACTAAGGAAGTTAGAAAAAGTACAAACGACTATTTTATTCCTCCAATCCCGTGGCCTTGTCGATTCTTACAAATTAAACGATCCAGATTCCAATCGTTTTCTTGCTAATCTCATCCTTGTCTTGGTAAATAAATACCAATACCCTCTTCATATTCTTACTAATTCTTGTTTAAGATGATCATCATTTGTCATTTTTGCTTTTAATATGCTTGCATTTTGTTTGCTAATTTTGCTGTTCTTGGTTAAGGTGTTTTTAGGGTTTATTTTAACTCAAATTACCAAATGAGAAAGTTTCTCAATAAGCTTGGAGTAAACTTATTTTTGCTTTAATATTTAGTAGCTCTGAATGTAAGGAAAAATGGAGGAAAGGTCGAAACTTTGAACCTATTTGATGACTTTTTGAAAAATGGGTAGATTTCTAATAACCTGTGATTCTAAAATTCTTTTTACTTAAACAGCTTTTTACAATCAAAGTTAGTTTTGTTTAAAATTTATCCCGGATAAAGTCTCTTAAAAGGATATTTTCTTTTCTCTTTTTTTTTCGGGATTCTATTTCATATTTAATTAACTATACCATCATAATTTTTTTCCAATAATTACAATTAGTAGCCTCAGCATCTCATGCAACTAGGTGGTGCCTATGGAAGCAAAATGAATTCCTCTTTCCCTCTTTTTAAGTTGCATACTTGCATGTATAAAATGAGGCTTCAAGAGTACAAAGAGAGAAAGAGAGAGGTGGAAGCGGGAAGAGAAACCTTTTAAGTTTAAGAGGCAATAAAGTTAGGTGAACACTAACAGACTGTTAGTGATCCAGTTTGAAGTAGAAGCAAAGAAGTACACAATTTATTTTATATTTTCCTGAATGCCCATTTTATTTTATTTTTTTTTTCCCGAATGCTATAGAAACTGGCTTGAAATACACCATGAGAAGATGAAGAACATAATGGTGAAGAGAACGACATAGCCATAATTTTCTATTTCTTAAGAAGTTTTCCCTTGATTAGCATTTTCAAATACTTGCTGGTGCCAACAACGTGCTTCTGCAATCCAACTTGAGAAACAAAAGCTAATAACCAGTTTCTTTTATGTGCCAGCAGCACAAATTGTTCAATTTTTTGCCATCTATAATGCATGCCTCAATCTTGGGTCTTTAATGGTAGAGTGAGTGATGTGATGTGATGTGATGTGAATTTTTGAGGTCATCAGGGTAGTTATATTCCCTTGGGTTCTCTCTCTCCCTCTCACTTGTGTCGGCACCGCACACACCCTGTATCCAGGCGCCTGCACGTACGTGTGCATTCTGTGTGTACTCTATTCCTAGGGTATGTTGTCACACATTTGCTCCAATAGACTAAATTAACTCTTAGCATGAAAATTTTCTTTAGCAAACTATTGATTCTAGAGAAGGTAAATGCAAATTTTGTTTCTTAGATTTCTTTGTTTGATGCATGTATGTGACTGAAAGCATACAAATGTTCTTGTCATAGTTGTCTCTTGTTTGTGATTTTGTATTTTTTCCAATAAATTAAGCTAAAGTAGTTGATTGCTTGCTCATCCTTCTATATTTTGTTAAATTTCATGCTGAAGATACAACCATGTGGCAAACTTGACATGGATGCGAAATCCCAGTTAATTTCTGTAAGTTTGTCAAAGGTTGGTATAATTTGCCAATTTCTCTATTTACATTTCAGAAATTGCCTAGGACGCAATGAACAGGCTTGTCTATTATTTGACAGATTACAGCTGCATTTCTTGAGGACGCATTATTTTTGCTTGGTGAAGATGGTAAGATACTAGAAAAGCAATCCGTATCTTTGTAGCTATAAATACTGTAATCCTTTGTTATTGGTGTCTGCCTGCCAGGTATATTAACAATGTTTCCTATTAGTATTTTTCTACTGTTAGTCTGTTATGTTGGCTTTTTAAATACTAGAAATGTAGTGTCAAAAGAATTTTAAAAGAAATTGGGTAAATGACGTTAAAAAGTAATGAACTTTCACATACATTTTGTTTTTACCAACCAACCACAAAATTTTCATTTAAACAATAAACGTAAGAGAGATTCTATTTTTCCTAAAATTTTTGACAGATGTTAGTTGAATTATAATAAAAAAATAAACAGTCAAACGAATTCAACTAACGTTTGTCAACAATTTTAGAGAAAATAGAATCTCTTTCTTACGATTATTGTTTATTGTAGTTGGTTGGTACAAACAGAAAATTTGTGAAAGTACATTTGTTTTTATTGTCATTTACCCAAACTAATTCTATAGTTTTTTAGATTTTCTAAATATATTTTTAAGAAACTTCTGGAAAGCAAAAGGTTTATTGTCACTCATTCCATTTTTGTTATTGACAGACCTACTGAGTGAGTGGAGATCTGTTTTAAAAAAATTCCATTAATTTACTTCCTGAAAAAGTTGAAAATCTTTTGTCTGTTTTGTAGTTTTGAACTGTTGCCAAGTTATTAAGATTCCATAAAATTGGAATGTCATTTGAGATATTTGATAAGAAAATAATAGGAAGCGTTATTTTATGACTTCCCCCCTTTCTTTAGAAATTGGTTAGTTTTCTGGAGTTGGTTGCACAATATTGTTTTTGAATAATCTTAGCTTATGAAACTCTAAGCACTTAGCAGGTGATGAACATATTGAAAATGCTGTCCCGTCCCACTCTGATGAAAAGAAGGCTGTTTCTTGCTCAGTGAAAAATGATTCTGAAGAGATAGCAATGGTTGGGTTGGATGCAATGCTACGAGCAAATTCGACCTTAGAAGATTTTGTAAGTAGAAGAGCTTGACATTTGATGCATTTTCAAATTTTCAGCTGTCAAAGTTGAACTTTTAAAATATCAGAAAGTGGAAACTAAATAATCATTTCTAATTTCAAATATAGTGCTAGTACAATGCTTAATATGTTGTGTATAATTCAGCAAAGCACCAGAAAATAACATCCTATCTGCTTGAATGTTTTGATATATTGACCAAAGAGGTATGGTGTTCGATTGTGCCAAAATGAATGTATCAACAAACAGTTGATATTAAGCCAGTCAGTGTATGTAACTTTATAATTTCTTAATTATAATCCCTCTAGATCTCTACTTGAGTTGGACAAATGAGTGTTTCTGTAAAATAAATAAGGTTCAATTTTTTGAAAAATATATCTTTCTCCTCAGTTCATTTATGAGATATTATCAGTGGAACACCTCATTTTTTTTGTCCTCTTTATTATGCTTTGTTTTCCTTAACCCACCAACAAATTTGTGTTAGCTTCCATGTAATGCTCAATGAACTGATTTAGATTTTTAATGAATTTTAAAAATGAATAACATGCTACACGTGGAGTAGTTTCAGATACCTACCATTGCTTTCATTCAGAAGTGATATTTATCAGGTTTATCTTACTTTCTGTTATATGCTTATGTACAAATATTGGTTGCTGAGAATTATCCATCAGTTTTTCCTATTATTGATGTATTGATTCAGTATCAAATTTACAGTGCAGATCTTATTTTATGTTTCACGAAATGGATGCTAACAAGCCACAATCAATTTTCAGATACCTCCCATTTCTTTCATTCACAGAAAGTTATATTTATCAGGTGAACAATCTTACATGAGTCTCACGTTATGGTAAATACTGTCCGTGTGATTAGTGGGTTTGAAGATATGGATATTTGATCTTTCACCATGTTGTGAAGTGTTTATGCAACCTCCACTTGTGAGTGTGGTGTCTAATTTATTAGAATAATGAACCAAGACGGGCCTATGTTTATCAAACACCAAACCCTCCTCCTCCCTCCCCTACCAAAAAGAAGACAAGAGTCTTTGGCCTAAAGACAAATAACTGTGTTGAAGTAAGAAATTCTCCAACGGCCTTGGAACCAGTTGTGCATTGCAAATCATGAGCTGCCAGATTCTCTTTCTCCCTCGTGCCTTATGGTTTCATGGTTCTGCTCTTACAGTTGGACAACTTAAACGAAAAACTACTGCAAGTGCCAACCAGCAGAAATCGAGCTTTAGACAGACAAACTGATTCGGTAATGCTAACACCTACAGTTCCACTTCGTACAAAATCTTTTAAGTTGTGTGTCAAACTCTTAATTGGACCATGTGATTTTGACTGAGGTACAGGAGGAAAATTGGAGCTGGATCCCCAAGTTCACGGAATTGTTCAGAACTGATCCCTTTAGACCACTTGTCCTTCTTCTTGAGCGTCGTGGACTTTTGACACAGCGGTGCAACCTCTAGCTATATTGAGATGCTTTAATGAAAATATAGGGTGGTTCGAGTATGCTTTATGAATTTGTTGTTTTAATATGTACTTAATCTGTTCAGGATAAAAGAAGAATTTAAATGTGGAGAACAATATTGGACTGCAGAAAGAAAGCTCTGTTATGCACTAATAAACAAACTGGAGGTAGGGGGGTCATTTTTTTTTGACTGACTAATAAATAATCATTCAATATTTTAGGGGCAAACTATTTCCATAAGGGGAAACACTAGCTCCACGAGGCTCCTCTTACGTGGAATGCAGGTGGATCCCACATTCACGTGAGAGACATTTTGACCTAGCATATTCCCTTGCGGAAAGAGTAGTTTCCTTCTTTTAAATCCTTACGACGGGTTTTGGCAATTGTTCAATCTGTTCTTGTTGTTTTAAGTTTTACATTTTTTCTAAATCTAATTTGCACTTGCTCATATGTGTCTTGACACTATTATGTCCAGCGTGGAAAATATCTGGGAAACAGTAACCATTATTAAGGTTTGTAATATATGGAACAATAATCTAAAGCCCGTAACAGACGGTACTCTTGGATTGTATGTTAGAGCAATAATTTAAAATAATTAGACTAATTGGAATCAACTAATGAAGGAATAGTGATTTATCTTCCTTAATGTTTCCATGTATTTTCCATTCATTGCAAATCCCCATTGCGCACAACCAAGGGACCAGTACGGAAATTGGTGAATTGCATGGACTCTTTCTTCTAGAAATGCGTAACCAGGCTTTGATGTTTGTTATGACCAAATATCTGTGTAACATAGGCGTGGTTTGTGTTTTATGTAGTTGGTTTTAAGTAAATATATTCTCTACAGATTTCAATTGAAGATGTGATGAAGGCAATCCACCTGAAATCTTTTGATTATCGAGTTCTGAATCTTCTGTTGTATCAGTTGAGAGGAGAAAAGGTAAATTCCTGTCAGTGGTCACAGCTTTTTGATTCCTTGGTATGCGAATGCAGTTATTATGCGGAGATCTCCCATATTTATATGATTTTATTTATATAAAATTTTCATTTCAGAATATTTTTAAATACATCTAACTCAAATATTGTTCTTACTCTTAGGCCATGTTTGTTTGTAAGGATTATAATACCTGATTGAATATGATATTAAATAGTCCCCCATATTAAGTTATTTTATAATCTCTGGAATAATAGTGTCCTAATTTCAAATTTGAAAACTAAAAAGACACTTGGGAGTTGGGATTAATAGTCTATCTTTAAGTATAATCCTTGCAAACAAGATAGCCTTAGGGGGGAAAAATGTTATATATACAAGTGCTTCTTATAATAGCATTTTTTTAAAAAACAAAATTAGCCATTTCACATTGAACTATGAATGAAATTAAGTTTGTGTTAGTTTTAAAATGGCTTTGGAGGTATTACATTTACTAGCTAAGTTATTTTGTTTTCTTTGAAGCGCTGTGAAGGTTAACGAAATGCATATGGAATTCCTTTCAATCTCAGAATTCCTTGTAGAAGTATCTGATGATTTGTAAGTACTCTACTTTTTAAGCTAATGATTATGTAGTTTCTACTTCCACATTGAGAAATTCTGTGATTATTATATTTACTAATAAATTCTAATGAAACCTTCAATCATCCTCTTATTTTTTAATTTGCCTCATAAATGAAAGTAAACTGTATAGGATAGGTTTTTGTTGGTTCCTATGAGCTTTCATTTAGCTAAGCCCTTGGATAGTTGCAAGTGTGAGCTTTGAAATAGTCCAAGGGCCAGGTGGCCAGGTTGTTGCTTGGTATGATGGGAAAACTTGGGCTGTTATGTGTGAAAAATTCTACTTGACTATCTGTGCGAATAGTACCAAAATTTAGTACTTAATCTTGTCGAGTACACCCTCACACTAAACACCATAGTTCAAATTAGTGGGAGCAACAATGGCAAGTCCCAGTTACGTTTGAGATCCTTGCATCATGTCCTTGTGTGCTGAAATCTATGAATTAGTGCTATTGGAGTATGCACTTGTGTCTTTCTGCTTTTGTTCTCTTACATATTGTTCTATTATGTTGGTTAATATGTCTGCTCAATTTTAATTTTGCAATGCATGTGGAAAGCATAATATGACTTCTAACAACCAGAGTCTACATGATGACTATGCTGTAGGTTTGACTATGAGGTAAGCCCATTTAAATAATGGGTTCTCTGAATCCAATGCTTTTGGTTCCTTAATATGTTTCTCGCGCTTCAGAAATAAAAGATTGTTGTTTCTCTGTAGGATGATGTATTAGAGAACAGTTTCAATATTCTTCGCATGTTTGTCAGAATATATGGAGCATCCACAGCACCATCCATGCTGGTGAGTTCTAGTCTATCTCAAAGTTGTCATATTGAAGCTTTTTGGAATTATGTTTACTCATTTGCCATCTTTTAGACCTAATCAATTGTGAACCAATCCCAAAGATGCTCAAGAAGAAAAAATTGAAATTACCATTTGTGAACTAATTTTTCCTCCATACGTAGAAAGCACATGCAGCACATTGCACTGTAAATCTGTAATAAATTTTCTAGATTCTCTTGTGAGTGTGACTATAAGACTTGCCTGCAAGACTGACATTTTATTGAACTTACTGTTGTGGAGCCTGAAAACTCAAGTTATCAGCACTGTTATTGTTTAATTGGAACAGAAGCTACTGTGTGAAACCTTACGTTATCTGAGAGCGTTTATCACCGTTTATTTCCTAGGCTAAATCCATTACTGAGGCTGAAGGGAAGTACATTCGTTTGCTAAAAGCTCTGGATCCGAAACTGTCAATGAATTATCAAAGAAGATGTGAAGAAGCCACATGTGAAGGTAAAATATGTAGCCATTGCCATAGAGCGAAGATAAACAAACCCTTTTTGAGCTATTTCGATTGGCTGCATGCATACTGTTTCCTTTAATCTTTAAAGTTTCGAAATCCCCGGTCATTTGTCTTTTCAGGTGGCAAGAAGTTGGGTCCTCCTCTCGGAACTTGGAATATACCGCCAGTAATTGAAGATGAAGATTTATATCGATCTGAACATTTGACTTATAAACCATTAGTTTCACCTCAATGCACAACATCAAACTGAATGAAGTTGGGGATCAAAACTCAAACTTTTGCAGTTTAATTGTTTCATGGAAACATTTGTGTACAATCCGTTTAAGTAATGTTCTGAACATGAAAAATGTAAGGCTAGAAATAACAAGTTTTACACTATGGTTGTTAAAGTAGAGCTTGCTATAAAATGGATTCACATCTCTTTCATGTCATTTCTTTGGCGTTTGATAGGGTGTCATGAACATAGTTTAATTTATATTATTAAGTAAAAGGGGAGAAAATAATTGCTCTCTTGAGGTTGCGTCACAAATCTCTTTTCCCTTTTGCCTCTATAAATTTGATTTTATGACAATTTAGTCCTTTTTATTATTATTATTTTTCTTAATTCTACCTTCAAAATTTTGTAAAATTTCTAGTCTTTTATAATAATTGTACACACAATGCATGTGTCTCGAGAACTAATAGTTTTAAAGTGTTAACTATTTGCTTTTGAACACTTGTTATTTATGTTTTAAATAGATTAAATACTATTATGCAACAAATGCTACTATTTTAGTAATTTTAAAGGACATGTTAAATTTTCATTAAAATTCGTAATTTAAAAAAAATCTAATCTTAAAGTACATGGGAGTGTTAAGATTATGTTAATAGAAATAATTGTTATAATGTTATAAAATTATAACATATATATTTATGAATGTCTAGATTTAATTGTAATGATTTTTGGAATTTTGGAACTCCCATGTTCATTAAGTATAGAACTTCTATGTTCATTAAGTATGGAACTCTCATGTTCATTAAGTTTTAAACTCATGACTTTTGAGTTTTGAAACTTTCAAGTACATATATCTATAAATAAGAGGATTGTATAAGAGTATGAGAAGAGAATGAAAATATATAGAAAATATTATGAGACATGTCTCTTTTCTCTAATCATTTTTGTTCTTAAGTTTTAGTAATCTTTTATAACACGTTATCAGCACGAATTGCTTCTCACATTCATCTTGAAGATAATCATATTTGATTTGAAGGAGAAGATATATTTATCTATTATATATATATGGATACGCAAATTTTTTAGTATAACATACTGCATGTTATTCCATTCATAACCTATTATTAGAATTTGTTGATTCTTGGTTCTAGCATGCTAATGACTGTCATACTCATATGTAAGCCATCATCACACCACCCTCAAATTGTCTTGTTGTTATACGATGAAATATCTAAACTTCAATTATCTGATCCACATAAAGGTCGATCTCAAACAGGTTATCTCTTTATGTGTGGTGATACTGCTATATCATGGAGATCTACAAAGCAAACATTAGTTGCCACTTCATCAAATCATGCTGAAATACTTGCAATCCATGAAGCAAGTCGAGAATGTGTATGGTTAAGATCAATGACTCAACATATTCGTGAAACATGCGATTTATCCTCCAGCAAAGGAACTCCAACCATTCTGTATGAAGACAATGTTGCATGTATAACTCAATTAAAAGGAGGATACATCAAAGGTGATAGAACAAATCATATCTCACCAAAATTCTTTTTCACACATGACCTTGATAAGTGTGGTGACATTGATGTTCAACAAATTCAATCAAAAGATAATCTAACAGATTTGTTCACCAAAGCATTACCAACTACAACGTTTGTAGGATTGCGTCGCAATATTGGAATGCAACAGCTGAAGGACTTAAGGATACATTCATGAGGGGGAGCTAATACGCGCTGTACTCTTTTTTCCTTAACCAAAGTTTTTTCCCATTGGGTTTTTCCTGGTAAGGTTTTTAATGAGGCAACTTTCAATGCGTATGGCTATACAATAGACATCCAAGGGAGAGTGTTATAAAATTATAACATATATATTTATGGATGTCTAGATTTAATTGTAATGATCTTTGGAGTTTTGGAACCCCTATGTTCATTAAGTATGGAACTCCCATGTTCATTAAGTTTTAAACTCATGACTTTTGAGTTTTGAAACTTCCAAGTACATATATCTATAAATAAGAGGATTGTATAAGAGTATGAGAAGAGAATGAAAATATATAGAAAATATTATGAGACATGCCTCTTTTCTCTAATCATTTTTGTTCTTAAGTTTTAGTAATCTTTCATAACATATAAAATGTTTTTCCCTCCGGACCTCTTTATTTAGGAGAAAGGAGTCTTATCCATTGGGTGAAATAATGGTCACCAGAGCCGGCCCTGGGCATGGGCCAACATGGCGATCGCCCAGGGCCCAAAGTTGAAAGGGGTTCAATTTTTTTTAATAAATTTATGTATTTATGTGTATAAAAAAAATAAATAATAAAAAGATTAGCAATATTATGCATTAAAAATTATATGTTAGAAAACATTAAATATGTTAGTATAATTGATGATTTTGTATCTAAAAGTGTAACAAGAAGACATTTTAAATGACGTTTTGTGGTTTAGATTTTATTGGGGAAAACTAAAGAAATACCCACTGTAGTTGGTAGGCTTTACTGATTAAAATCATTGAACTTTTAACTTTTTAAATTACATCACTAAACTAATTATTATTTTGAAATTGGGTCATTCCGTCAAAAAAAATAAACGGACGTTAATTTTTTATCTACAAACTAATGAATTATCCACTGTAGTTGGCACATTTTATTGATTATATCATTGAACTTTTAATTTTTTAAATTACCCCATCAAACTAATTAAAAATAATTATTTTAAATATTTTTAAAAATAATTATTATTTTAAGTAAAAAATATTAGAAACTTTTTTACTTCATAAAATTAGTAGAGTTTCATAAAATATAGATTCAAAAAAATTAAAGTGATTTTAAATTAAATTAACGTCTACTTAATTTTTAAAAAGAATGACCCAATCTTAATATTATAATTTTTTTTAAAAAAACTAAAAATAGAAATTAAATAAAAAACAGTAAAAGATAAATAAAAAACTGATTCAATTTTTTCAAGAAAGAAATTAATAATTTTTATAAATAAATATTATTATCAAGAAAAAAATTTAGAAAATTCTTCATATTTTAAAAAAAATGAGTACAATTTTATAAAATATAGATTGAAAAAAATAAACTTTATTTTCAAAAGAAAAAAAAGATTTTTTTTAAAATCAGTAAGGTTTCATAAAACTTTAGTTTTTTAAATCTATATTTTATGAAATTTTACTCATTTTATGGAAAAAATTAAAGTTTCTAATATTTTTTACTGAAAATAATAACTATTATTAAAAATATTTAAAATAATAATTTTTTTAATTAATTTAATAGGGTAATCTAAAAAATTAAAAGTTCAATGATGTAATCAGTAAAACTTGTCAACTACAGTGTGTATTTCATTAGTTTTACCGATTTCATTGATATTTTTATTTTGTAGGTACATGTGATTAGTCTTTGTTTCGATGACATTTTAAAGTGTTCTTCCTTATCTTTTATAAATTCTTATAATTTTAATAAAATTAATTAGTTGATAATTTATTTATTTTTTTATTTAGTTTGTAAAAAGGGACACACTAAATTTTTTTTGCCTTGGGCCTTAAAAAACCCAGGACCGACTTTGATGGTCACAAACATCTTTGCTTGCCACAAAGTAAACGTTAACTTTACTTAACATCATAAAAGATTTGAAACAAGGCTATAGAATAAAAAAAATTAATAAATCCACAACAGAATATGATATTTTCATATTAAAATCGTCAATATAGATCTTATAACGATGATTTTCACCGTCGTTATACATCTATAGCGACACTTTTCATGTTAAAATCTCAAAAAATATTGTGAAAATATCAATTTCCATAGAATAAATATCCAATAAAGGGTGACAATTTGGAACGTTGTATTATCACCTTAATAACAATTATTCTCTCTCACAACTTAATAGTTTCATTATCACTATTTTTATTTTTTCTTTATTTTTAATTTTTAAGCATTATCAATTTAGAGACCATGCCTGCATAAAACCAGAAGGATGAAGAATGAGGGCCCCATCAAAGATTCTTAAGCAGTAAATATATAAAGAGTGCTCTAATTTCAGAAAATTTGCCATCCCACCATGTGAGTGTCATATAAAATCTTTTTCACTTGATACACAAAAAGTTATGAGCATATTTTCTATACAGAGAGAGGCCATTGTCCCATTGTGTTGAAAAATGACATGACATTACCCAAAACAAAAGGCATCTTCCTCAGCTTTATTGGCAATTAGAAGAAACCAAATTGCATACAACAATTTTATGCATCTATGTATGTATTTATGACCAAGTATTAGTATCATCCTCATTCACAGGTTTGGCATCTGTCTGTCTCATCCTTTCAGCTGACCAACAACCCTTTTGCCCTTTCTAATTTTTGTTACCAGGGTGATTTTAGTTTACCATCTCTTTCTACAAAAATATATTAGCATATTGAAAAGTTAAAACCATGTTCTACAATATACTAATATATATACATGGGACCTTGGCCAATGTATATTATATTTCTTTGTAGGACAAAATCAAGGAAAAAAAGGTAAAAATAATACATAATCTTATCATAAAGTAATTTGCCCTGTGCTGTGATTAATTGTAACTTTGGATTCTAGCTTTCATTTCACTCTTCTTGTCATTCTGACCCACCCTTCTTTATAATTTTTTCTAGCTTTTATGTTTGAGTAAGAGGGAAGAAAACTACATAACCACACACTGACATTGGGTTTCTCACTCTGTAAATATCAAGAAGTCAAACTATATATTCACATGAAAGGTACATCCATTCATATTTTACTAACAGAACTAAAATAAAGTCCATCATCAGTTACTTTTGACTCCTTTGATTAACACACCAATGATTTCTTCATCTTTTTTATTAGAAAAAAACTGCAGAATACTAAAGGCCACAACTCGTTCATATATATACATATTTGAAAGCATATGAACTTCCCAACAAGTAGTAACAGTAGTAGTAGTATATGCAGAAGTAAGGAAAATATAAACATACAAAAATTTCTTACAAATTTCTCATACAAATTGATGTGGCCTTGCATTTTGAAACTAATAACTTTCATTTGTTTCACAGAGATGAAATCCCAGTGAGTTGATCAATTGTATGAAGATTTTGTATGAAACTTTTATTTGTTGAACATTTTCAACACTTCCCAACAGCAGCAGAATGCAAAATAGTAATAGAACCTCTAATAAACTAAACTAAGAACTCCATCAAACACTTTAACAAGAAAAATTTCAAGGGGATTGAGGCCAATCATATCCGGCATCCTCGGCATTGGGACTGTCGTAAAACCACATTTCCACATCCTCGATACTCATTACATCTCCCGGAAACCCATCTGACATATTCTCATCAGAGTAATCATCCATATCACCAGCCACAAAATCCCATGCCAAATAGCCTGAAGAACCCGAGTAATTAGAGCATGCATCCCATCCATTTGTCCAATGATAATAATCTACAACAATGGGTCCAACCACCTTCAGGCCGTGGAAATTTTCGACAAATTTCTCATCAAGATTCACTTTCCAACACCCTCGAACATCCAACAATTCAAGCAGCTGACAGTTTGTGAGTATCTCAATCACACTTTCTGTGCTGACAAGCAAATAGGCAATTTCAAGGTGCTTGAGTTTGGGCATTGTGGCAGCAATGGCAAGAGCCTCATCGTCTTGAGAGAGCTTGTCAATTACCTCAAGTGGGTGCATTATTCGCCGCAATGTAGTGAGGAATTTACAGTGCTTTCCGATTGCCTCTAGTGCTTGGGCTCCCATCTTTATGCAGTAGCTCAAGTCCAAGAAAGTGATATTAGAGAGCATCCCAGCAACCTGTTCGACTATGGGATCGCTTATCGCACTTCTTGAGGACCGCAAAGTCTGAAGAGACTTGGCGCTAGCAACCAAGACACCAAACAATAAACAATAGCAAAAAGGGAAAAAAATCACCATGCCTAATACATAAAGAACATAATATTTTTCCAAAACAAGGATGTCGTTGGGCAACTGCCCGTAGTTTTAGTTAGTAATATGGTGAAATAACAAAACTATCATCGACTCGTCAATGAAACTAGTGAAATGACAAATTTGCTTGAAATATCCAAAACTAAATTGTTGTCGTTACCACAACTAGTTGCAACCACATCCATGCTATCCCAGTATAATTAATGTTTCTCTATGAGAGGGTTACGATATATGATTAATGAATAGATGAGTTGAAGCTTGTTGGACCTAAAACACATCATGAAGTTCATGAAAATTGTTTAACTTGATTAAGGAAGCCACAATGATAATCACAGTTATTTTACAAATATTGTGCTCGGCGATTGTCCAACAATTTTGTTCAAAAATAATAGAAAGTACTTACTATATTAGATTATATAATAACTGAAGTAAAACCCAGATTCTCAAGATCATAAACAAAATTATGAAGCAAGACAGTATAGATTGTACCAATTGAATAAATGAACCTTAACTGGAATGACATTAGAGTGATAGTAGTATTGTGAATGTTATATTGCACTTACTGGACTGCAATGAAGGAAAAAGTTTGATCATTGGATAGGCCAGAAAAACAAAGCTTTCGGAGCGAACCGCAACTTCTTCTGATAAGCATCTGAAGCATTCGATCAATGTTTTCAGGCCGCTGATTTTGGCTCCATTCTTCAATATCTATCTCCTGCCAGCAATAAGGCCCCATCACTGCTCTCCCCCATGATTTGCATACCCTTGGGACAACAGTAAGTATCTCTTGTAGAGGAAGGTTTCTGAATATTAGCCCAAGTGCATCAGGTAACAGTTCGTCCCAATTCCTAACATTACTACATCCTTCCTCCATTTAGTCTTTTCTTTCACTGCAAAATAATAAAGAAACACAAGAAAACAAGATGAATTTAGGGTCCATATAGAAACCAAAACCATAATTAAAAGTAATGTTACAGTGCCCAGAAATTAAACACCCAGATAGCCCAGAAATTTTCCAGGTACCATAGATTTTTCCCAGAATTAAAATGACTTCATTAATTCTTAATCCAACATATTATAGTGGGATATTTTGTCAATAAATAAATAATAAAAGATTGAGCATCACATTAGTAGTGCTGGTGCATACCAAATAAAGGAATCCACTTTGTACAAATTGGTGACATGTAAGATTCTCCCTCTTTATAAAAATATGTATGCATATGTTAGATAGAAGAGAGAGACATTGGTATACAAGAAAAGGAAAGGTTAATGTATTTTAATCTAATAGTAATACTAAAAATAGATGGACTATATTGAGGTTTCAATTCTGAAGCATCTAAAGATTAATTAAGCTCATTTAAAAAGAAACAGGAGGCCAAAATAATTAAGATATAGAAAACAGAGAAAGGAATCCCATCACCAAAACAATATTTCTTCGCAAAACACTGAAACAAACCACAAAGAAAAGCAAAAATGGAAAAACCCCAACTCTCTACAAATATCTAGCCCCGAATTCCACAACAAACAGTCAAACCCAAGATGAATAAAATTGACGGAAATTCAATCCCCAGGAAGAAATATTGCCAAAAATAACACAAACCCACAAGTTTATATAATCAAATAAACAAACCAAAACTATATCAGAGACCAAAAATTTGCATTAAATAAGCATTGCACAGATGATAAATGCTTAAAGCAAAGCTACCATTCAAGAGAACAGTAAAACCCCAGGTGAAGAAAATTGAAGGAAAATAAATCCTCAGGAAGAAACTATTGCCAAAAATAACACAAACCCTCAAGTTTATATAATCAAATTGTCAATCCAAAACTATAATAGATCAATAAATTCAATCAACTAAGCAATTACCCAAATGAAAAATGTTTAAAGCAAAGCTACCATTCAAGAAAACAGGAGAAAAACAGAGATATTTACAGTTACATCACTGTATAAATGTACAGTTTAAAGAAAAGAAAACAGGTGAAAATTAAATGCTTTTCAGTAAAAACCGATTCCAAGAAAATCAGAAATACCTGAAAACTCAAAAGCAAGACAGGACCATCAATTGTATGACCATCAATGGAAGTTAATGCATTTTTCATGAAATTTGTGAATTTAATCTTTGCACTGATGAAAATTGGTACAAGAAACAACTATGACAAGAGAGAGAGAGGGAGAGAAAGATTAGCAGCTATATGTACTCTTGGATCTAAAAAGGCACCGCTTTATCCGGCTAAAATGAAGGATAAGGAGAGAATTTCAGAGAGAGAAATAGAACAACAGAAAAACCAAGAACAGAAGCAAGATTTGTACTATTTACGAAGAGGAGAGACAAATGAAATATTTAGCAAAAAAAAAAAATGGAGAGACAAATGAAATGGTAAAAAGAAAAGAAAAGTATAGGGCGAAAATATTAATTTCACCTGCTTATTTATTTATTCCTACTACGAAAGCTGCTTGCTTATTATGGTTACTATTCATTTATTATATATTTCTTCTGTTTTAAATTATTATTAATTTTAAAAATTCGTTAAAAATATTTTAAGTTCAGAGAGAATTTATTAAAAATTTTGAAATAGTAAATTTTACAATAAAAAAATTTTGTTTTGTTAAATTTAAATAGTTTTTTAGATAGTATATAATATTTATTATTATATTAAATAAAATTTAAAAATAATATTAATATTAATTTTAAAAATATTTTAAATTAATTTCAAAAAAATCAATAAATTTATATATTAAAATTAAAAAAAAGTAAATTGGCTACAATAATAAATGAGTTTCACCCACGTAATTGTTTATTTGACAAAAAAGTTCCACTTGGCTAAGCTTTGTGAAATCAATTCATAAAGTTTTATAATTTAAAAATGGCATTAGTTCATTCGATTTTTTAAAATAATAAATATATTATTTTCAATATTTCATAAGAAGAGCCATATTTGTAAAACTTACAAATTTTAAGTATTTATTATTCTTTTATACTTATCTTTAAATATAATAAGTGTTTAGTTTAATAATAGTGGTATGATAATAAAATTATAATATTAAATTTAAGCATATTATATCATTTTATACTATCATCAATAAAAAAATAACTCTAACAAATGACACTTTTTTTATAGAATAGATAAAGTAATAAACATACGTTTTAGATAATTTTTAGTAATATTTAACTAAAATTAAATTATTTCAAATAATTTTGTATTGAAAACGTCAAAGGCAATCTATAATTAAAATTTGTTTTCGGACTTTTCAATTGTGAAAAGGAAAAACAAATAATGGCAGTAGCCTTGATATGGAGTAACTTTACCACAAAATATAATTTTTATTTAATTCATTTTTAGTTTCTAGTTAATGGCCTTTGATATAGGTTCCAAAAGAGTCTATTTTCGTTTACTCTCTCTTAATTCGCCATATAATTAAAATTTATCACTATACATCTATAGCTACACTTTTTCATATAAAAATATCAAAAAATCACATGAAAATATCCTAATAATAAATCAACTTCCATGAAACAATAATATAATCATTTGTCAAGTATCATATATTTTTAAGGATTCTGCGTTTGCACATATATATGAAGAATTTTCTAAGGCATCTAATTTCCATTTAATTTCACAAGAAAACTGATCAAAGAATCTACAAAATATTTTTGGAACGGTAATCTCGTAATCTAATTGATGTTTCTCAAATAAATTATACTCCATGAGGACCATTTTATTTATTAATTTTAAAAAAAAAATTAAAGTCATTTTATTTATTATTCTTAAAACTATCATAGCATGAATTCCATGATAATACCGCAGCATAAAATTACAGTCATTATATTTATGGATTAAATTTGGCATATACAAGTGTTATTATGAAATGTTGGGAGTAGTAACACATACTTCTACTAAATTATATATATAGTACTATATGTATATACATATTTGTATAATATACAGTCATGGCAATGGTTTTTTTGGACCATAGCGACGGTTCACTCGTCGCAATAAACCAGAGTAGATATAGCGACGGGTGAACACCCGTCACTATAGCCCAAAAAATCGACGCTATAGGCGATTGATATATATAAGGCCCGTCTCTCCAGTTAAAAATGAACTGGCTATAACGACGGTTTTGTCCGTCGCTATAGCATCTATAGCATAAAAAGTCGATTTTTATGTTATAGCGACGAAAAAACCGTCGTTATAGTTGATTTTTTTTAATTCGGTCATACAACCGTCGTCTATACTTTTAGCGATGATATATGTTGTCCGTCGCTAAAAGTATAGACGACGGTTGTATGACTGAATCGTCGTCGGGTCCGTCGCTAAAGGGAGGTGAGCTCAGGTGAATTAGATAAGAGGTTTGCTCTTGATCCTTGCTATATATATATATATATATATATATATATATATATATATTTTTACATTTACAAAGATTTATTTTAATTTAATTGACATGCATTTAGAGGAAGGACGACTAGATGCTATATATGTGTAAGGTCTCGTTCTGTTCGACGACAAAATTCTTCAAATAATATCCTTTCGGTCCAAAATGACAAACTTAAATCGATGGGGCCTTCAAGTGAATAATTTCCCCACCCATGTGTTTGTGTCTGTCCATTCAGTACAATTTTGTTTATTAAGAAAATATACGATTTTCAGAGGAGTTTTTTTTTATTTATAAATATTTAGAGCATAACATAATATGCCAATAGAAATAGAAAAAAAGTTGTGTAGAAAATATTATTTCTTTTTATATATTAAAATTTTCATCTTATGTGCTTAGAATTATTTTGAATGACTTTTTCGATATTAAACTTTTAGTGTTATATTTGCTATTAGGAATTTTCCGTTATTGTTTCAAATAAAAATCTTAATATTTTTTTAAAAATAATTGACCAAAAAAAAATAAATCTTTTTGTCATATAGATATATCAAGGAACTACCGACTACAACTACTACTTATATCACTTTAAAATAAAAGTGTAAATGAGTTAAATCTTGATTTTAAAAACAAGTTTGAAATTCATCGAATCGGGTCGAACAGAGTCAACTTAAAGAAGTCAAACTCGATATAGACTCGTTTATTTTTATAATTAAATAAATAAAATTATTCGACGGCGCAGCTGCGCTCATCCCAAGCCTAACTGCAACACAGCTGCGCCTGCTTACAGTTTTGTTTAATTGCTTTATTTGTAATCTGAATTTGACAGCTTGCTTACATTCCTATTCTAAGTCTTGAGAAAGAGTTATAATGACGTTTTGAGTGTTTACGTTGTGTAGTAGTAGTATAACATGAATGTTTCAAGAATTGTAAACGATTTATAAGAAGGTTTTCAAAACGTAAAGACAACGTTGATTTCAAAACTACTTGGTGTGGTAGTATGCTAATATGTGACCTAATTTTATAACAAAGATAGGATCCGTACTTGTTTCATGTACTCGAGTATGTGTTATATATGTGTGTTGGATGATTACTTGATATAACAAGTATGTGTAACTAATGAACGTGTATATTTACATAACTATGATACAATAGGACCCCAAAGTGTTGATAAACTATAGATTGGTAAACTACGATTAAGGCAAGCTCCCTAACTTCATTCTTATATTGAATGCAAATCTAAACCTTATCTCATATTGTGCAAACTTTGAATCATTGTTATACCAACTATATCTATATTGAGAAAATTTCTATATTTGTATGAATTGATATTCATATTCGGAAATTTAATATATATCTTGATTCATGTTGCATTGAACTTATTGTTCCAAAATGTATAGTAAAAGTTGTATAAGCCATTTGACTCGGCTAGACTAATATCATGTGCTAAAAAACTCTCCAAACCAATTGTCTTGGTGCGGAATCATATAAATCTACTGAGATGAACAACCCTCATTAAAGGGGAAAACATTATATTGTCGGGGAACCGACGTGCGCACAAATAACATGTTTAAATGTTATGCGTAACGTAGGGTACTTCAGGCTGATTGCCTATTGTATTTGTTTATATTGGATTATCGGTTTAATACTATTAATTCTAGTAGAAGTTCTTGGTCCATAGCAACTACTCGGTGTTGAAACCTTTGAATTCTTTTAAAATCTTTTGGTCTATAATGAATCATCATTTAACATTCAAAAGACTGTTTTGAAGCTATTGACATTTCGTTGTTACAACATTATTCCTTAACTCTCGAGTTATCCTTAATTAATATACCTTTGAACTTATTAACTTTATATTATGTTTGCTCACCGTTATTGTTATATACTTGCTGGGCAAACTTGTTGCTCATTCTTGTTTTCTTTAAACCTTTCAGTTAAGACAGAATGTGGTGAAACCTCAGGCAAAGATAAGGAAAAGGGCAAAGTTACGGATTAACTTTAGTCCTTTATGCTAGAAGTTTATGTTTAAGATGTAATAAAACTTGTTTATGTATTAAGTATGTTTTAAGTTATGATGTATTAGTAATGGTTACGGAACTTTGAGACACGAATAATTATAATAAATCAATGTAAATTATTCTATTATTCCGTTGTATGAGTTATTAGTGTATTATTAGAATGAGATCGTGAAGCATCGAATTCGAGATATTAATGTCTAAATTTGGGGGCGTCACAGGTTGGTATCAAAGCGTTAGATAACCTTAGGAGCGAGAATCCTTAAACTATAACCTTAAAATAATGTAGAGAGTATAAATAGATAAAACTCATGTAGAGTTTTCCTAGAGAGTTAGAGGCGTTATGAAATATATTTTTATTCTATACAATAATTTATGTTTTATTCTAATGGAGTTCGTTGATGTTGTCTTGGGTTTGTGGTTGTAGGATGTCAGACTTGGGAGGCCCTAGTCGGATCTTAGAGGAGGAGCCACGTGATATACATGTGGTGTACGAGGCACCTCTAATAGCGGATCCCATTTCGGCAGTGGCTCCTATCGATGATGAGAATGAGGAGGAGATGGAACCAGATCCCGTAGAGTCGGATCCCGAGGAGGAACCCATGGAGGATGAGCTCGTGGAAGATTCAGACAAGACCACGTTCGAGGATCGGATGTTGGGAGAATATGAGGAGCAAATCCTAGAGTTAGGATGCAGAGTTTAGGATTTAGAGTCTAAGGTTCAAGAGAGGCAAACCGAGATGCAAAAGCTGAAGGATGAGGACCATAATAGGAAACTTGAGATGCATGAGCTAGAGGTAGAACTTTCATATCGAAAAGAAGTAGAGACACAACTAGGAGCGCTAGTACACCATTTGTTGGCTAGGAATGCAGAGCTGGTAGGGAAGCTATAACAATCCAAGGAGAGGGAATTGAATGAGAAGACCGAGAAAGAAGCTCTTAGCACACATCTGGAGATGGAGGTCATGAGAGGATGCACTTCGAGGAGAAGTGGGAGGGAGCCAATGATAGGGCTAATAACTTAGAGGACGAGGTGAGATGCAAAAAAGAGGAAGATGAACAAGATGGGTTACACTTTTTGCACAACTATGGAGAGATAGATCGATGGTGTATACCATTATCCAACGGTGTAGGGACAAACCTATTACACCATGAGCAGAGATATGATGGCACACATGGGTCGGGTTGAGTATAAGAGCTCTGTGGAGCGCGAGATATTAGGTTAAAGTTATGTGTCCAATATCAGTAGTTTGTATTTATATATGTATTGTTATGTGTAAATTCCCATCTTTTGTGTAAGATGTGGAATAGTTTATGTAAACCCCGAGTATGTTCTTGTTAGAGGGGTAATATGTAACGCCCCCAAAATAAGGTATACATCACCTATTCTGAGTCGCCAAATACATGGTATAAAATACAAATACAAACTTAACTATACAGCTGTCGTGTAAAATATGATGACAAAACATAAACTGAGAGTTTAAACAAGAATATTGCCTTCTAGACAATATCCATTCTCAATGGAGTCCTCATAGACAGTATACAAACTCAAATTTAGTCCTCGTTACATTTATTATCACACTATTTAACAAAATAGTAAGGACAACTAATGTTATCATCTGGACCGTCACTCCGTTCCCCGACTCGTCCCAGCTATATTCTCATTTCCTGAAGAGAACAGTGAAAGAAAGGGTGAGCTCAAATAGCCCAGTAAGAAATATTATGACTAAGATAATGCAGAGTAAATTATCAATAGTCTTCAATAATGTTAAACTGATAAAATACAACAGACATCAAGTTTAACTGCAGCGGAATAAGAAATTCATAAGAAGAGTCAAGTAAAGAATAAAATCTACTATCTTCTATGATTTAAAATATTTTCATCAATTCTTATTGCTGAGACTCAACTTAATAAATAAACCGCATCATCGAATCATCCCTGCACTACGGGCCAATGATATTCATCAATGGTCATGACTATACCGAATAATCCTCGGTCATAATCATACCAAGTCCATCTCTGTACGTAAGCCAAAGATATACAACAATAAAATTAATAATCAACAATCCATCTTTGCACGTAAGCCAAATATATACAATATAATAATCAACAGTCCATCTTCGCACGTAAGCCAAAGATAACTTTCATCACCATATAAGCATGAGGATGATGACAATTATATAAGCATTAATCAAACTAAAACAAGGATAAATATTAAAGACTTTAATTTTATCCAAATATTATCCATCACTTAAATAACTCATAATCTAATATTGTTAATATTATAACAATATTTTAATCACCTCTTATGTGACGCCCCCAAAATAGGTATACATCACCCATTTTGAGTCGTCAATAACATGGTACAGAAAAAACTATAACTTTATTAATACAACATATAAACTATGAGTTTAAATACATATATTGTCATCTAGACAATATCCAAACCCAAATAAGTCCTCATTACAATTATTGGTACATTATTTTACAAAAATGGTGAGAACTACTAAAACAACTTCTAGAACCATCATTCCATACCCCGACTAGTACTCGCTACATTCTCGCCCCTGAGAAGAAAAATGGAACAAAAAAGAAAAGGGTGAGCTCAACTAGCCTAATAAAGAACATTATGACTAAGATAATATAGAACAAATTATCGTTAGTCTTCAACAGGGAAAAATTTGAGAGAATATAATAGACAACAAGTTTCAGATCAATATTCGCAGCGGAAATAATAATTTATAGAAGAGTTACGTAGAGAATGAAATCTACTGTTATCTATGAATTTAACAGTCCATCATCAATATTTTATCCATGTAACATCAATCAATATTCTTCTTGAATCAAATTTTCATCTTTGCAATACAGGCCAAAGATATTCATCAGTTGGTCATGTTCATCTCAACACCTGTTCATCTTTGCACTACGGGCCAACGATATTCATAAGAAATTCATTCATCTTTGCACTACAGGCCAAAGATATTCAATAATATCATCATTTAGGACTGAGGATGATGAAAAATATTTTAAAGAAAACGAATCCAGTGAAACAAAAGAATAAATATTAAGTATTCGTATTTCGGTTTATCCATGTCCAAAAATACCTCATAAATAATCATAGTGAAGTAAAATTCAAGAATAATCAAAACATGGATACAATCAAAGCTAGTATTAATATTAGAGATTTTGGACGAAAAACAAAAAATTTAATTTTTATGTGAATAGTGCCGTATTCATGAATAGTGTCGTATACGTGAATAGTGCCATATACATGAATAGTAACCCCGACACAAAAAGTTCCAAATTTGATTAAAAGTTCAGATCAATACTTAGGCATAATGATATTGAAAGAAATAATATCATTTTTTTAAAAAATAATATCCCTTACCTCGAAAGAATAATACTTCTAGTTGGAATACTGGGTAGAGTGCTGAAGGGAACTTGCACCGTATAACAACACTCAAAGTATCAAAATACTCACAAGAATACGTTCAATATATCGAGAGAGAAAGAGAGAGAAGATTTCAGTTTCTGATGTGATTTTCAATTCTAACCTAAGCACCTTATTTATAGGAAATTGCTTAGAACACCAAAGTAGAAAATTTAATAAAAGAATAATATATTTAAAAAAATTTCCTTAGCCCACCTCTAGACATCTGAATTCAACACATTGATAACACATGTGAGCTCACTCAATTGAACAAAAATGTTTTTCTTAAAAAAAATAACTAAAACTACTAAAAATTAATTATTTCAGAACTTCAGAACTTTATTAATTCATAATAAATAGCTCTTTTACCAGAAAAATTCGAACCACGTGTCTATTCCCTAGGAAATTTCATTCTCTACAACTTTGCAGAAGAAAGTTTTCCCAAATTCCAAATAAAAATTGATCGAAATCCACAAACGGGCGATTTTATAGGCTATAAATTTCAGTCAAAAAATGGGGTCCGCCGACACACAAAATATGTGTTAATCATTTAATGCAACAAAAATATTCTTTCTCCTCATATACTCATATATCCCACATTTATTGTAAAAATATCACCATATTTATATTATTAAAATATAATAATATATTTAAAAGAATTGTTTTATCAGAAAAGATAAAATATTAATTTTTTCAATAATTTTTACTTTAAAATTTTCTCCATTTATATCCACATAAAATGAATATTTTCTTTATCATAATAATTAATAATTAATTATTCATAAATAATATTATAGAATCACAGTACTGACAACCAGGCCGTTCCCAGGAAAGAGGGGGCTTTCCAATAAGGATTTCTCCTTACTAGCGCGTAATTAGATGATCAAACCTCTCCTTAGACAGAACTTTCTAGACATTGATAATAATGTTATCTAATAATATTATTCAAATAGTATGAATTATTGATCTGATAATGAAAATAATGTGCAGTGACAATTATTAAAACAACAATTATATAAAATATCAACGAAGCAATTATTGAATCAATAAAATAAAATATTGAACAGTAATTACTATAACAATTATTGAGTAGTGCCTTCTTACGTAAGAATCAATAATTGGTTCAATACCGTGTGCTACTGTGTTTTAACCACCGGGTATTCTAATAGTATTAACGGTAACAACTACGCCATTATTTATAAACAACTTATTCTTGTCATTTTCTTCATCCAATCGCTTTTTGTTAGGGGGCCCACATAAGGCCGCGCCGTTGTACGAATATTCCACGATCAAACGAATATTCCCCGACAACAATGAATATTTTATAACCACTTGCTTATTTGAAATATTTGCACATTTTACCCATAACTAACCACATTAATCAAATCAACCCTTACTATTTCAAAATAATAAATAGAGGAAATTCAATTTCATTAATATTAATTTGGGGTCTTACATCTTAAACTTATAAACAATTTATTTCAATTGTTTACACTTTATCAAATAATGCTTTTAATCATTCAAAAATATCATACTCATAAGATTTCATCACCAATGATCAAATCCATTATCAACAATCTACATATACCTTATATAGGATTTTCAAGTCATAAAATCCTATTTTCCAACTTTGTTACTTCACATAACATATTTAACTCATATGTTCGTAACTAAACTATTTTCATGAAAAATACCAAACCAGTCCTAAAAATATTTAATTTCTGCGATTTAGCATAATATAGTCCCATAATGAACATATATTTTTCTCAGAATTTTTAAAATGCATTTACTATTTTCCAAAAATCAATTTCTAATTAAATCCTTACAAAATTAGCTACCTCAAGGTTAACTCCAAAAATTCCCAAATCTTTTCAGAATCTTACACATATTAACGTGAGCTTCCAGTTTAAATTTCATGGTCATCGGAGTTATAGAACTCCAGTTATAGCATTTTTTGTCGGAAAAATCTAAATATTGAAATGTTCATAACTTGTTTATTCTAAGTCGGAATGAGCTCATTTTTGGACAGGAGGTACTTTATACCATATACTTTCATGTCCCAAAAGGCCAGAAGTTTTTTCACAAATTAAGTGGCTGAAATAGCCCTTTTAAAAACATGGGCAGTAGCATTTTCAAAATTGGCAGCTTTTGCCTCCTTTGCTAAAATCAGTTCACACGAAAATCTACAACACCTTTTACAGTGATTCCACTTGGAGATGCTACAAAACTCATAGATCTAACTCTAGAACTTGACCACACTAAAAAATTCGAAATATAACAGGAGATATGGTCAATTGAATTTCGTGTTTCGTTTTTATCAAAATCTGATTTTCAACCCTTTGTGATTTCTAAGAAACTTTCATGTTTTCACATAATAACCAATATAACTTATCATGACAATGACATAATAATTCAATAAAACAAGTTCACGAATTAATTTATCTAGGAACTAATAACGTCCAAATTATCAACATGATACTTCTTTGTAGAGTAAAATTCAAGAATGCTCAGAAGAATATTTCCATGAAAAGATATTGGATGAAGCGCAAATATCAAGGATATTCTACTAATTTCATGGAGTATAGAAGTCAAAGATTTAACCAACTAAGTATAAGAGAATATATGAAACTGCAAATGGATTTTCGTCCGCCATTCGATAATCCACTTAGACAGATCATTTCCATAATTTAATAAGAATGAATACGGAGGATCATTCACCATGCATGTGGAAAATCCACATAGACAGGTTATTCCAACGAATAATAAAGAATGGAATAACAGGAGGATTCACCATGCATGCGATAGAGACCGCACACACAGGTTATTCCCAACAGAGTAATAAATAATGGAACCAGGTTCGGCGTAAACACACAGACAGGATATTCCGACAGAATAATAAATGCGAAATAATAAATAATGGAACCAGGTCTGGCGTAAAACGTACAGACAAGATATTCCGACAGAATAATAAATGCAGAATAATAAATAATGGAACTAGGTCCGGCATAAAACGTACAGACATGATATTCCGACAGAATAATAAATGCGAAATAATAAAAAAAATTCACCATGTAGGCGGTACTTCGCATAAACAGGTTATTCCAACATAATAATAAAGAATGGAATAACAGAAAAATTTCACCATGTATACGTTACTTTGCATAACAGGTTATTCCAACAGAATAATAAAGGATGGAATAACAGAAGTTCTTTTCATGAATAAGAAAGAAATAATACCCCTTACAGGTACAACAAATAATATCCCTTACCTCAAAAGAAGACTGAATACTGGAATAGCGAGGGAGCAGACTTCTCTTCTTCTTTCTCTCTATAGATTTCTCTCTATAATAATGGCTCTAAAGCTTTAGTGAATTGGTGAGAAATGAAGTAAGAATGAGCTTCTATTTATAGGAAAACATAGTTTTGATAATTGCACGTTTTAGGGCTCAGAATATTACAGTAAAATACCTCCAACTTTTCTTTCATTTTTAATACAGTCATCCAAGTATTATGAAACTTACACCACCTCCCCTAATAGTAAATAATGTGATTCAATAGTAAATCATGTGAATTAATAGTTCTAGACATGTGAAAATACGAATTACAGTATAGTACCTCCATCTATATCTCTATTTTTAACTTAGTCATGCAAGTATTATGCAAGTATTAACTTAGTCAATCCGGTTAAATACCCGATTGGTGCAAGATTGATAATACTTGTATGACTAAGTTAAAAATGGAGGTATAGATGGAGGTACTATACCGTAATTCGTATTTTCACATGTCACCTATTGATTCACATGATTTACTATTGAATCACATTATTTACTATTAGGGGAGTTGGTGCAAATTTGATAATACTTGCAGGACTAAATTAAAAATGAAAGAAAAGTTGGAGGTATTGTACTGTAATATTTCGAGCCCCAAAACGTGCAATTATCGAAACTATGTTTTCCTATAAATAGAAGCACATTCTTCTTCATTTCTCACCAATTCACTAAAGCTATAGAGCAATTATTATAGAGAGAAATTGTAGAGAGAAAATCTATAGAAGAAGAGAAGCCTGCTACCTCACTATTCCAGTATCCAGTTTCTTCTGAGGTAAGGGGTATTATTTTTTTCATATTCATGAAGAGAACTTTTGTTATTTCATTCTTTATTATTCTATTGGAATAACCTGTATACGCGGTCTACCATATACTTGGTGAAATTCTTCTGTTATTCCATTATTTATTATTCAGCTGGAATAACCTATCTATACGAAGTACCGCACACATGGTGAAACTTTTCTGTTATTCCATTATTTATTATTCTGGTGGAATAACCTGTCTATGAGAAGTACCGCATACATGGTGAAATTCTGTTGTTATTCCATTCTTTATTATTCTGTTGGAATATCCTGTGTGACGCCCCAAAAACAGGTATACAACACCCATTCTGAGTCGCCAAAATACATGGTATAGAAAGCAAATTACAACTTCAATAATACAAATGTCGTGTAAAATACGACAATACAACTGTGAGTTTAAATACAAATATTGTCTTCTAGACAATATCAACACCCAAATAATTCCTCATTATAATTATTCATACACTATTTTACAGAAATAGTGAGGACTTCTAAAACATCTTCCTAGAATCACCACTCCATACCCCTACTCGATCCTGCTATGTTCTCACCTTCTAAGAAGAAAAATGGAACAAAAAGGAAAAGGGTGAGCTCAACTAGCCCAGTAAAGAATATTATGACTAAGATAATATACAACAAATTATTGTTAGTCTTCAACAGGGAAAAATCTGATAAAATATAATAGACAACAAGTTTTAGATCAACAAATGCAGCGGATACAACAATCCATTAGAAGAGTCACGTAGAGAATGAGTTATACTATCTTCTAAGTTTTAAAAGTCCATCAACAATATTTTATCCCTGTAACAACAATCAATATAAATCTTTAATCAAATATTCATCTTTGCACTTTGCACCAGTCGGTCGTGTTCATCTTAACACCTGTTCATCTTTGCATTACGGGCCAACAATATTCATCAGTTAATCATTCATCTTTGCACTACAGGCCAAATATATTCAGTAATATCATTATTTAGGACTGAGGATGATGAAAAATATTTTAAAGAAAACGAATCCAATGAGATATAAGGACAAATATTAGGGATTCGTATAACAGTTTATCCAAGATCAATAATACTTCGTAATAACCAATTGTGAAGCAGAATTCAAAAATAATGATCAAAACATGGATACAATCAAAGATAGTAGCCAAAATAGTCATCTTGGACAAAAAGAAATTTTTTTATTTTTTGGTGAATAGCGCCTTATTCGTGAATAGTACCGTATACGTGAATAGTGTCGTATACGTGAATAGTAACCCCACACAAAAATTTCCAAATTTGATTAAAAAGTTCACAAATATTTCGGCATAATGATATTGAATAAAATAATATCATTTAAGAAGAAAATAACATCCCTTACCCCAAACTAACGGTCCTTCTGACTGAATTTCGGATATAAAGTCAACAGAAACTTTCACGGAATAACAACTCTCAAAGTATCAAAATACTCACAATAATACGCTCGATAATCTAGAGAGAAAGAAAACTTGTTTCTGATGTGATTTTCTATTCTAACCTAAGCGCCTATTTATAAGAAAATGCTAGAACTCCATAGGAGACTAAAATATTAAAATATAATATTTATATTTTTTCTACGCATGTTCTTTGAAATCTTCAGCCCCTCAAATCTGAAAATTTCAACAGCCCACATGCTATTGACACCAACCAAAGTGGGTCCCACCCATAAATTTAATAAAAAATATTTTATTTTTTGAAACTTCAATAATTCATAGAAAATAGCCCGTTAATCAAAAAAATACGAATTTTATGTCCATTTTGCCTGAAATCGAATTCTCTAAAACTTCGTAGCTTTGAGTTTTTCCAAATTCCAAACAAAAAATATCTAAAATCCACAAACGGGTGATTTTTAATACTTCCATTCCGACAAAATACTGACAAAACACCTCAACATTAATTCCTTCATTTTTAACCACTTAAATAAATCCATCATTTATATCCACATCAAATAATTATTTTCTTATCATATAAATCAATAATTAATTATTCACAAATAATATTACAGAATCACAATTATGACAACCAGACAGTTCCCAGGAAAGAGGGGGCTTTCCAATAAGAATTTCTCCTTACTGGCACGCAATTAGGTGACCAAACCTCTCCTTGACAGAACTTTCTAGACATTGCCAATAATGTTATCTAATAATATTATTCAAATAATATGAATTATTGATCTGATAATGAGAAATACTGTGCAGTGACAATTATTGAAACAATAATAATATAAACTAACAATGCAGCAATTATTGAATCAATAACATAAAATATTGAACAGTAACTACTGTAACAATTATTGAGTAGTGCCTTCTTACGTATGAATCAATAATTCAACAATACTGTGCAACCACGCGTATTACTGTATTTTAACCACCGGGTATTCCAACAGTGTTAATGGTAACAATTACGTCGTTAATTATAAAAACTCATATTTGTCATTTTTTTCATCCGACAGTTATTCCGTTATGGGGTCCACAAATGACTGCGCCGTCATACGGATATTTCCGACAAAAAGAATATTCCACGACCAAACGAATATTCTCCGACAGAAATGAATATTTTACAACCACTTGCTTATTTTGCAAAACTTGCACATTTCACCCATAACCAAAGCATTATATCAAATTAACACCTTATTAATTTAGAATAATGAATAGAAGGAAATTTAATTTTATTTATAATAAGTTGGGGTCATACAACCTCTCCTCCTTATAAAATTTCGTCCTCGAAATTGACGTACGTACTTGGTGTTTCGAACAGATGAGGGTACCTCGCTTTAATTTCTGATTCCAACTCCCAAGTCATTTCTTCAATAGCATGGTTTTTCCATAAAACCTTAACTTATGGTATAACCTTGGTGCGTAGGACATGCTCTTTTCTATCCAAGATCTTAATAGGTACCTGCTCGTACGTTAAATCTTCGGCTATCTCGTCTGGTTCTAACTCAATAATGTGGTTTGGGTCTTTCACATATTTACGAAGCATAGATATATGAAAAACATTATGAACACGAGACATGTTTGGAGGTAATGCGAGTGTATTGGATACATTTCCTATTCGGTCAAGAATCTCAAATGGACCAACAAATCTTGGATTGAGCTTTCCTCTCTTTCCAAATCTTGTAACTCCCTTCCATGGAGCAACACGTAACAGTACATGATCTCCAATATTAAACTCCATGTCCTTTTTATGAAGATCAACATAACTCTTTTGTCCATCTTGTGAGGTTTGAATACGTTTTCGAATTATTTGGATCTTTTCTGTAGTCATGCGTACTAATTCTGGTCCTAACAACATTGCTTCTCCCATCTTGTCCCAGCATACTGGAGAATGACACTTTCGTCCATACAACGTCTCGAATGGAGCCATGCCTATACTTGCTTGATAACTGTTGTTGTAGGAGAATTCCACCAGTGGCAAGTACTTATCCCAACTTCCTTTGAAATCTAGAACACAGAGCCTTAATAGATCTTCAAGGGTTTGAATAGTCCTCTTTGATTGTCCGTCCGTTTGAGGATGATATGCTGAACTGAATCGTAAATCCGTGCCCATAGCATTCTGCAAGCTAACCCAAAATCTTGAAGTGAATCTTGGGTCACGATCCCAAACTATGGATACTGGCATGCCATGCAATCGCATAATCTCATTCACGTACATACGAGCAAGACGTTCAAGGGAATAAGTCTCACGTATCGAAAAAAAATGAGCAGACTTGGTTAATCTATCAACAATAACCCAAATCGCATTTATGCCTTGAGAAACTTTGGGAAGACCTGTAACGAAATCCATGGTAATGTGTTCCCACTTCCATTTCAGAATCTCAAGTGGTTCCAATGGACCCTTTGGCACTTGATGCTCCACTTTTACACGTTTACAGGTTAAACACCTCGAGATAAACTGCGCGATCTCTCTCTTCATATTATTCTACCAAAATGTATGTCGAATATCATGATACATTTTGACACTCCTAGGATGGATTGCAAATGGGGTGTTGTGTGCCTCCATCATGATTCTATGCTTCAAGTCAGAATCGTTAGGAAAACAAAGTCTAGAGTTGACTCGAAGTATTCCTTCTTCATCGATTCTTGCTTCTGGAATAGTACCTTCTTGCACTTTCTTCTTCATACGCATCAGCCTCAGGTCCGTAGCTTGAGCAGCTTTAACTTTATCGATTAAAGTCGGTTCTACTCGTATATTCGCCATCATCACGTGGGTTCTTGGAGTCTTTAACTCTATTTCCATCCTCTGCAACTCATACAGAATGGGCCTTTGCGTTGACAATATCTCACTCGTACTTGCATATGATCTTCTTCTCAATGCGTCAGCTACTACATTCGCTTTTTCAAGATGATATTGAATAGTGTGATCGTAATCTTTCAATAGCTCGAGCCAACATCGTTGCCGCATATTGAGTTCTTTTTGGATGAAGAAATATTTGAGGCTTTTATGGTCCGTATAAATCTCCATTTTCTCCCCATACAAGTAGTGTCTCCATATCTTCAACGCAAAAACGACTGTTGCCAACTCCAGATCATGAGTAGGATAATTCCTCTCATATTCTTTGAGTTATCGCGAGGCATAGGCTATGACTTTCCCATGTTGCATGAGAACACATCCTAACCCTTTTCCTGAAACATCGCTGTAGATAAAAAATCCATCTAAACCAGATGGTATTGCCAGAACAGGTGCCGAAATGAGTTTCCTCTTGAGCTCTTGGAAACTCTTCTCGCATTCTTCGCTCCATACGGATTTTGTATCTTTCCGAGTCAGCTGAGTTAACGGAGTAACGATTTAAAAAAATCTTTCCACGAATCTCCGATAATAACTAGCTAAGCCCAGAAAGCTGCGTACTTCGGTCACCGACTTCGATTGCTCCCAACTTTGTATTGCTTCAATCTTTGTCGGGTCAACAGATACTCCATGTTTTGACACCACGTGCCCAAGTAATGCTACTTCCTCAAGCCAGAACTCGTATTTCTTCTGCTTGGCATATAGATTGTTTTCACGAAGCCTTTTAAGTATCAGCTTCAAATGGTGCTCATGATCTTTACGGCTTTTGGAATTGATGAGGATGTCATCAATAAAGATAACAATGAACTAATCCAAATATTCCTTGAATACCCGGATCATCATATCCATGAAAGCAGCAGGAGCATTAGTCAATCCAAAAGACATTACTAAGAATTCATAATGCCCGTAACGAGTTCTGAAGGCAATCTTTAGAATATCCTCAGTTTTAATCTTCAGCTGATGATATCCAGAACGAAGATCGATCTTTGAAAAGAATTGTGCTCCTTGTAACTGGTCGAACATATCTTCAATGCGAGGTAGCGGATACCTATTCTTGATGGTGACATGGTTCAATTCTCGGTAGTCAATAAAAAGTCGCATACTCCCATCTTTCTTCTTTACAAATAAAATAGGAGCACTCCAAGGAGATGTACTAGGACGAATGAAACCGATGTCTAATAACTCCTGTAGTTGAACTTTTAACTCCTGAAGTTCAATAGGAGCCATTCGATATGGGGTTTTAGAAATGGGTTTTGTACCCGGTTCAAGGTCAATAAAGAATTCAACATCACGTTCTGGGGGTAGACCGGGAAGTTCTTTAGAAAATACATCAGGAAATTCTCTAACAACAGAAATATTATCCAAATATGACTTATCTTTATTCAAATCCATAACATGGGCTAAGAAAGCTTGGCATCCATTTTTTAATAAACGAATATCTTTGTGGCTTGATATGACAGTGACTGATCTTAGTGGTTTAGTTGTTTGAATTCGTATGACAGGTTGGTTAGGAATATGAAAACAAACAACCTTACGAAAATAATCAATTTCGGCATGATGAGTGGTTAACCAATCAATTCCTAAAATTACATCAAAAGCAAGTATCTTTAAAGAGATAAGATCAACAGATAATGTAGATGTAACGAAGGTTTCACCCAACGGAGTTTCAACAGACAAGTTAAAATCCAATTTCTCCGGAGTCAAGTTTAAACGTTGAGCACAAGCAGGAGAGATAAAAGAATGGGTAGAACCGGTATCTAGCAAGGTATAAACTTCGCAAGAGTTCAAGATTAGCTTACCCGTGATCACCTCGTTCGGGTTCCTAACGTTTTGGCCAGTCACAACAAACGCTCTTCTAGGAACCGCTGATTTTGACTTATCCGGGACAGCCCTTGGAGTCACCATCCCCGCTGAACTTGGTTTTGCTATAGTACAATCTCGAGCGATATGTCCTTCCTTTCCACAATTATAACATACCTTGGATTGTTGTCGGCAGTTTGGACTGATATGTCACTCTTTCCCTCATTTATAACATCTAACTAGCGGTCGTTCTCCTCCCCTAGAATTTGTTGTTGGTGCTGACGCTGCTGCTGATGTCTTCCCGTCATTATTGAATCTCATCTTTCTGAAATTTCCACTTGACTCACCTCTCTTATTATCATGGCCACGATTACCACCCTAGTGGTTACCGCTTTTATCCATATTTTTCTCTCCTCACTGGTTATCATCGCTCTGATGGCTGTTGTCACCGATATGACCCTGGTTGTGGTCCCTCGGTTGAGTATACTCATTATCTCTCTCTAATAATTGAGCCCTATTGACAACATCTGAATACAGAGAAAATTTATGAGAGATAAGGTATTGACGAATCTCTAGTTTTAGACCTCTTAGAAACATCCGTGTCATACGTTCCTCATTTTCTACCAAATGAGGTGTAAACCTGGATAACTCCGCGAACTTCGCCTCGTACTGGGACACCATCATGTTATTCTGTTCCAGTCTAATAAACTCTACCTCCTTTATATGACGAATACTTTCTGAAAAGTACTTGTCATTGAACAGTTTCTGAAATCTTTCCCAAGACATGTTGAGTGCGGCTGGCTGTGTACGCTTCACGGATTCCCACCAGTAATCTGCCTCTCCACGGAACATAAAGGTGGCGAATGGAACCTTCTGTTCCTCCGTGCATCCCAAGACATCGAATATCTTGGTAATTTTCTTGACCCATATTTTCACCTTAATCGGATCGGGCTTCCCCCAGAAATCTGGTGGTCCCAGCTCCTTGAACTGCTTGGCTGTGACAGAACACGCGTTGCCATCATTTTCACCCGTATTTTTTACACAAGTCTCCCTCGTCGGATTTTGCATGAACTGCAAAAAGCTCCTAAACATTCCATCATTCATCGTTTGCTCGGTAGCGTTGTTTACAGGAGGAATATTGTCTTCCTGTTGCACGTTTTCCTGGTTTGTGACTAAAGGTTGTTCCACAGTCTCATACACTCCATTGTTAACGTTCTCAGCGACCATTCTTAAATACTGCCATAAAATAAGGGTTAATCAACTAAATTAATATATCACATAATATCCCTATATTATGACCAACCAACAAATAAGCTTAGTTAGGACACACTAGCGAAGGATTTACTCATCTCTCCCCTCCTAGTTCTATTCCCCGATCTCCGCCAGAGACCATTTACCTAAGCTTTGATACCAACTTTGACACCCCCAAAATAGGTATACAACACCCATTCTGAGCCGCCAAAATACATGGTATAGAAACCAAACTACAACTTCAATAATACAAATGTCGTGCAAAGTACAACAACACAACTGTGAGTTTAAATACAAATATTGTCTTCTAGACAATATCAACACCCAAATAATTCCTCATTACAATTATTCATACACTATTTTACAGAAATAGTGAGGACTGCTAAAACATCTTCCTAGAACCATCACTCCATACCCCGACTCGATCCTGCTATGTTCTCACCTCCTAAGAAGAAAAATGGAACAAAAAAGAAATGGGTGAGCTCAACTAGACTAGTAAATAATATTATGACTAAGATAATATACAAAAAATTATCGTTAGTCTTCAACAGGGAAAAATCTGATAAAATATAATAGACAACAAGTTTTAGATCAACAAATGCAGCGGAAACAGCAATCCATTAGAAAAGTCACGTAGAGAATGAGTTCTACTATCTTCTAAGATTTAAAACTCCATCATCAATATTTTATCCCTGTAACAACAATCAATATAAATCTTAAATCAAATATTCATCTTTGCACTACACGCCAAAGATATTCGTTTATATCACCAGTCGGTCATGTTCATCTCAACACCTGCTCATCTTTGCACTACGGGCCAAAGATATTCATCAGTTAATCATTCATCTTTGCACTACAGACCAAAGATATTCAGTAATATCATCATTTAGGACTGAGGATGATGAGAAATATTTTAAAGAAAACGAATCCAATGAGATAGAAGGACAAATATTATGGATTCGTATAACAGTTTATCCAAGATCAATAATACTTCGTAATAACCAATTGTGAAGCAGAATTCAAAAATAATGATCAAAACATGGATACAATCAAAGATAGTAGCCAAAATAGTCATCTTGGACAAAAAGGAAAATTTTCATTTTTTGGTGAATAGTGTCGTATTCGTGGATAGTACCGTATACGTGAATAGTAACCCCGACACAAAAATTTTCAAATTTGATTAAAAAGTTCACCAATATTTCGGCATAATGATATTGAAGAAAATAATATCATTTAAGAAGAAAATAACATCCCTTAAGTCAAACTAACGGTAATTCTGACTGAATTTTGGATATAAAGTAGACAGAAACTTTCACACAATAGCAACTCTCAAAGTATCAAAATACTCATAATAATACGCTCGATAATCTAGAGAGAAAGAAAACTTATTTATAGTGTGATTTTCAATTCTAACCTAAGCGCCTATTTATAGGAAAATACTAGAACGCCATAGGAGACTAAAATATTAAAATATAATATAACCTTATATTTTTTCTACGCATGCTCTTTGAAATCTTCAGCCCCTCAAATCTAAAAATTTCAGCAGCCCACATGCTATTGACACCAACCAAAGTGGGTCTCACCCATAAATTTAATAAAAATTTTTTTATTTTCTGAAACTTCTATAATTCATAGAAAATAGCCCGTTTATCTAAAAATACGAATTTTATGTCCATTATGTCTGAAATTGAATTCTCTACAACTTTATAGCTTTGAGTTTTTCTAAATTCCAAGCAGAAAATATCCGAAATCCACAAACGAGTGATTTTTAATACTTCTATTCCGACAAAATACTGATAAAACACCTCAACATTAATTCTTTCATTTATATCCACATAAATAAATCCATCATTTATATCCATATCAAATAATTATTTTCTTATCATATAAATCAATAATTAATTATTCACAAATAATATTACAGAATCATAATTATGACAATCAGGCAGTTCCCAGGAAAGAGGGGCTTTCCAATAAGAATTTCTCTTTACTGACGCGCAATTAGGGGACCAAACCTCTCCTTGACAGAACTTTCTAGACATTGCCAATAATGTTATCTAATAATATTATACAAATAATATGAATTATTGATCTGATAATGGGAAATGCTGTGCAGTGACAATTATTGAAATAATAATAATATAAACTAACAATGCAGCAATTATTGAATCAATAACATAAAATTTTGAACAGTAACTACTATAACAATTATCGAGTAGTGTCTTCTTACGTACGAATCAATAATTCAACAATACCGTGCAACCACGCGTATTACTGTATTTTAACCACCGGGTATTCCAACAGTGTTAATGGTAACAATTACACCGTTAATTATAAAAACTCATACTTTGCCGTTTTCTTCATCTGACAGTTATTCCGTTATGAGGTCCACAAATGACTGCGCCGTCGTACGAATATTACCGACAAAAAGAATATTCCACGACCAAACGAATATTCCCCGACAGAAATGAATATTTTATAACCACTTGCTTATTTTGCAAAACTTGAACATTTCACCCATAACCAAAGCATTATATCAAATTAACACCTTATTAATTTAGAATAATGAATAGAAGGAAATTCAATTTTATTTATAATAAGTTGGGGTTTTACATCCTGTCTGTGCGTTTTACGTCGGATCTGGTTCCGTCTTTATTATTCTGTTAGAATATCCTATTTGTGCGTTTTACGTCGGACCTGGTTCCGTCTTTATTATTCTATTGGAATATCCTGTCTGTGCGTTTTACGCCGGACCTGGTTCCGTTATTTATTATTCTGTTAGAATAATCTGTCTATGCGAAGTACCGCATGCATGCTGATTTCTGTTGTTATTCCATTCTTTATTATTCTGTTGGAATATCATGTCGGTGCGTATTACGCCTGACCTGGTTCCGTTATTTATTATTCTGTTGGAATAACCTGTCTATGCGAAGTACCGCATGCCTGGTGATTTCTTTTGTTATTCCATTTTTTATTATACTCAGTTGGTTAACGTTTTGACTTCTATACTCGTTATGAAATATCATTTTATTTGATATTTTTTGTTATGAGTTACTATTCACAGGTTACTATTCACCCGATTACTATTCACTCTAGTATTATTCACTCGGGTATTCGGGGCACTTTTTATGCCGGAATACTATTCATGAGTTACTATTCATCGAAATTACTATTCACCCGAATATTATTCACTCGAATATTTGGAGTACTTTTCATGTCGGGGTACTATTCACGAGGTACTAATCCTGAAGTACTACTCATTGGGTACTATTCAAGACAAAAAATTGATTCTTTTATGTCCAAATTATTTTTGGTGCATGCATATTATTCTTGAATTTTACTCTACAAAGAAGTATCATGTTGACAATTTGGACGTTATTAATTCTTGAATAAATCAATTCTTGAACTTGTTTTATTGAATTCGTATATCATTGTCATCATCCTCATGTTTATATTTTTGAAAGTCATCTGTGGCCTGTAGTGCATAGATGGACATGGTATGATTATGACCAAGGATTATTCGGTGTAATCATGATCGTAATGTTACAAATGATGTGGTAAAAGTCATCATTGGTCCGTAGTGCATTGATGGACAGTTGTTGGCATGATCATGACCATTGATGAATACACGAACACTACAACAAAAAAGCCTATCAGCGACCGCCTATCAGCGACCACCTGTGGTCGCTGATATCTATCTGCGACCATCTGCGGTCGCTAAAAGGCGTCGCACAAAATCTGGTCGCTAAAATGCACATCAGCGACCACTATTAGCTACCGATTCTTCGCGACCGATATCAGCGACCGAAAAGGCAAATCCGGTCGCTAAGCTGAGTCAGCATGGGCCATGGCCAAAGCTGACGTGTTTCACGTGACCGGCATCAGCGACCGTATGCGGTCGCTGATATTAAAAAATAAAATAACAGAATCTTGTTGTTTTTGCATAAATCCCAAAAACTTGTACCTGTTTTGTACCTGTTTTATCCCAACACACATACACAACAATATAAAACATCCATCTAGCGTCCATCATATAACACATACACTAAACTAGAATATAAACCATTCAAAACCAATATGATTTTGAATAAATATAATAACATTTTAAAAATTGTTTAAGTAACAATATACAAACATCCTAAGAATGAAACAAGTACAAACTTATATTATAACTATAAAACTAATCTAAAACATGTACTAATCAAGCATCACCGCCTCCTTGATCACCCTGTAATATTAACAAAATAATAAAACAAGTTATAAATATTTACTAACTATGTTAATATTGGTATATTACGACAATATACAACAAATTGATTTTATACCTCGTTGCCATCCCCGTGTTGTGATGCTGGTGCTGCCGCTACTGCTTCAGCTAACTCCTCAGCACTCAGAGCCCCCAGATGTCCGCCCAGTATCTTCAGAAGATCCCGATCTTGACATATAGCTCTCACACAGTCAGCCGGAGTATGAACAGCTGGATGGCTAGATGACTGTGTAGACTGGGTAGAAGAGCAACATGAGCCACTGAAGGATGGGCGTCGTCGTTGTCCTTGACCTTTAACGTAGTTCTTCTTCACAACAGACGCCCTCTCCCACAACTCTTGATCGATAGACGGACGTGGAGTGCCTTCAGGATAGCGCTCATTCAATAAACGCTTATAAGTGTCCTGCATGTCATCATGTTAACAATTAAATAGTTAAAAATAAATTAATTTTGTAAGCATTAATTAAAGATCAAGTTGTTAAAATTTATTACCGCTATCTGGATAGCCTCAGGCAGACCATCACGGGTGGCCACGTACACATCCAGCCAATGGATAGGCTGACCTTGAGACTGAGACTCCTATACAAAAATAACACAATATTACTAAGTAAAAATGGGATATATTTTTTACAATTCATGATTGAAAACATATTAAAACTTGTAAATACGTACCCTGGCAGTGATATGCTGCAACTGTGAAATACTGCCGCCCTTGTATGTTCCTTTAGCCTTTTCGCCTTCGGATACACCCGAGGCTCTGTTGGTGGCGGCAGTCTTTCGTCTTTTCACCCAGCTCTCAGCTCTCCATTGGGTACACATCTCAGCCCATATGGACTGGGTGCACCACCAGGGGCTATGCTCGTGCATATAATCTTCTCCCTGGCCTGGATGGTCGATCTCGGCATTGTGAATGGCTTTTTGTCGTTCTTTATTTAAGTTATCCTTGGTACGGACCGCGCACTTCTGCCAGAATAATGTCTGAATCACCGAAGCCTGCGCGTCCTCCCATCTATACCTTTTCTGCAAATAAAACAACAATAATAACATTACTAAAAATTATCCTTTGAATATTATATTAATATAATCTGTCATAATTAATAAAAACATACCTGAAATTCAGTCCAAACTGCATCCTTATGGGCGAGAGGTGTGCTCGCCCATGTAATCACTGGCGTAGGCCAGTTCTGTAAGCATAATTGTGAAATGCACTTCACAATTTTACTATCTTGAAAATCACTACAATATACAGTAATTTACATTAAAATATATTTATAACAATGAAAATATTAAACCCTTATATATACACGATGTTTAACTTACGTGCTTTCTGGAGGAGGACGGATCTGTATAAGAATGCGATCATCCGGATTAGCCGGGGCCTTCGGCACATGATTAGGGCCCCGACCCAACCCTCTAACTGGATTACAATTCATTATTGTCCAATTCATCAGGTTCATCTCCACCCTCTAACTGGATTACATCATTATTGTCCTCTATATTTATTATAGGAGGTCTCTGAAGCATTTTCTCTTGGTAGAAATCCTCGTCTATTACTTGGACATGACTACGCGCGGGAGTATGAATTACAACTTGTCAATCTGTAGGTGGTCTATCCCTTTTCCTAACAGGACTAGGAGTATAGTAAACTTGTACTGCTTGAGTTGGTAAAACAAACAGTTCGTTGGAGTACGCAGACCTATGGAGGTCAATATCGACGATTCCATGTCTGTCAACACGTATCCCTTTTTTTGAATCAAACCAACGGCACTTGAACAAGTGAATATAACCCCCGTACGTGCCCTTGTACGACAACTCTACGATTTCCTCCAACACCCCATAAAAGGCACGACCAAGCTCATTGTAACAATCTCCTTGGACACACACTCCAGAGTTCGTTGTTCTTTTACCGCGCCCATATGCCTTTGTGTGAAATTCACAACCATTTATTTTGTAACCATTCATACATTCCGGGTGACTATACGCATACTCTAAAAACACCTGGCAACCAGCTCTAAATTCAGCTGTAGCACCTATCTGGGCACTTGACTTTCGTCGTGCCATCCAACTACGGTCTGAATAGAGGTCCATGATTCCACGGTACCTACTACAGACAACATTATAAATGTTAACATATGACTTGAGCATACTTGTAAGCATGCATATGATTAACATTTAAGCATACTTGTAAGCATATGAGTTGAGCATACTTGTTATCAATGCAATGTCGGTGGTATAATTGTATTTTACTTGGGTATTAGGTACTACTTGTAGGATGATGATATTGAGGATGAGCATGATGAAGGATTCAAGCAATGAAAACGACGACGAAGATGCATCGTTTATTGTATTTTGAAAAACTTTTATTACATTTTTCCATGTGGTAATATCAATTCCCTACTTTTATTGTATTTGGAAAAACTTTTAGTACACTATCTTTGATAGAATATTTGTAATACTACTCATCCATAGAGAACTTATCTATTAATATTTATAAATAACTAGTGTAAGATAAAAGAGTACATGTGTACCACTTTTGGTAATTTGAACTTCAGTCATGGTATAAAATAAATAGGGTGCTAGTCTAATCAGCTCAAGTCCAGGTATGATCAACATGTGGAATGGACCTTCTCCTAATATACATTTCTAACCTATTTAGAGAAACACAAAATACTGAAAACTACATACAAAATTTATTTAACATTAAGTACTTGAACTATTAATCTGCATATGACAATACAAGTAAACAAAAATATAACTTAAACCAGACACTTCATAACTTCCTAGCTTACTGAATTAAATTTATCACAAAATAAGCAAGAATCCTTATGGTTCCTGCAGTATTATTGATTCTCACATCACCAAATCAAAACCAATGCAAATAAAAACAAAAAAGAAACATTATTGAACAAGATGAAAATATTTTAGCATCATACTATTCACTACACTATTCAGCTATCATAGGTAACAAATTCATAAAAATCACACTAACAATACTTTACAAAATTTCTGATTTGAGAGAACACTATTGAAGAAGATGAAAAATTTGTAGTTAATACCTGAGTTTTTTAGATGGGCGACGGTGGTGGCGACGCGGTAGCTTGCAATTTCCCTCCCCCTTCTCTTCTCCCCCTTCTCCCTCTTCTCCCTCTTCCGTTCTCCCTCTTTTTCTTTCTTCTGTTGTTCGTCGAGCGAATGCCTGACTGTGATTATGTTTAAGAGGATCAGCGACCGCCATCTGCGACCGCTTGCGGTCGCTAATTTTTAATGACGTGTACTTATCAGCGACCGCTAGGCGGTCGCTGATAAGAATTGGTCGCCAAAAACATCCGCGCCAACGTTTCGCACCAAATTTTGGGAGGGAAATTCAATCTAGCGACCGCTTAGCGACCGCATGCGGTCACTGAAATAAACTAGCGACTAGAAACAATATCGATCGCAAATGGCCGTCGCTATTATCATTAACAGCGACCAAATATTGCGGTCGCTGAAAACTTTGGTCGCTGATAGAAGTTTTTCTTGTAGTGGAATGTCCTTGGCCCGTAGTGCATGGATAATTTATGGTCGTAATACTAAAGAATATCTTTGGCCGTTGTGCGAGGGTGGTTCGATGATGTGAATTATTTATTAAGCTGAGTCTCAGCGATAAAAGTGATGAAAAACCTTTTAAATCATAAAAGATAGTAGATTTTATTCTCTACTTGACTCTTTTAATGAATTTCTTGTTCCGCTGCAGTTAAACTTGATGTCTATTGTATTTTATCAGTTTAACATTGTTGAAGACTAATGATAAATTATTCTGCATTATCTTAGTCATAATATTTCTTACTGGGCTAGTTGAGCTCACCCTTTCCTTCACTAATCTCTTCAGGAAATGATAATATAGCTGGGATGAGTCGGAGAACGGAGTGACGGTCCAGATGATAGCATTAGTAGTCCTCATTATTCTGTTAAATAGTGTGACAATAAATGTAATGAGGACTCCATTGAGAGTGGATATTGTCTAGAAGGCAATATTCTTGTTTAAACTCTCAGCTTATGTTTTGTCGTATGTTACACGACAATTGTATTATTAAGTTGTATTTTATATTTTTGTACCATGTATTTGGCGACTCAGAATAAGTAATGTATACCTGTTTTGGAGGCGTCACAAGGAGGTCGTCCCAAAGTCCCCCGAATGACCCTATAAAGACACTAATATATTATTTAATTAGTAACTAATAACAATATTAAAACTAAGAGCTAAACACACATACATACACTCCTCGAATGACTGAAAGTCAGTGGTATGTACCATTGAGCTTATTGTGATTATTCTTCATATGTTCAGATTTCTTTTTAAAATCATCGTCCTCCCAATAAGAACATGTTGGAGTGTGATTATTTGGGTCTAGCCATGATGCAGCCCAATCTATTTAATGGTCCGGATCTGGTGATGGCCCATATGTATTTATTATGACAATGGAAGAGTCCTTATTAAAATAGGATTGTGTTTCCTTATTTGGAGGGATAAGGAGTCCTTCTCCTAGTAGGAGAAGGGTAAATGTGCTTCTATATATATGACTGCAAGCTAGGGTTTTAGAGAGGAAGGACACAAGAGATACAACACAAATATACAACTTGTACTCCCAATATTATTATAGTGGATTACTCTCTCTCCGTGGTTTTTTCCCAATTGGGTTTCCACGTAAATTCTTGTGTTCATACTTTATATTTCTTTATTTATGTTTATGCGAGTGTATTTCGTGAGTTTGATTTCATAACAATTACTCCATTAACCGTTGGCGCTATTTTGGCCTGCTGTTTTGGTGATTTCGTCAGGCGTACAAAATCAGGCGTTAACATTGGCGCCGTCTGTGGGAATGCAAAATTCTGTTAGAAAAATCACCAAACTTAATTTGAACAAAATTGCATATATTTCGATTGATATTTAATTAGCATGGGGAGAAATATTTATAAACTGTCTCGGTTTGAAGTCGAGCCATCATAATCTATTTATCTCAAGAGGCGAAGCAGTACGCGGTCCAGAGATAAAAATTGAGATAAGTCCCAAACATACTTCTATATGATTTATTGATATTTAATGTAATTATATATTATTCAATATTATAATGGTCATGTCATTATAATTTCCATGTCATGTATAATTTCCAAGTGGGATAGTTCTGCACTATGTACACTGAAACGCGTGTACCTATTAACATGGGTTAAAATTTCAAACAAGTGGGATTCATATTACTTGCATTAATATATGGGCTCATGCATGCTCTGACCTAACTCTATTACCTGGTCTAATTTTTGTTTTTAGGAGAATCTTGTAAAGGCGGAAAAAGAATCCCCCTATTATGTTATTCCACTTCATCAGCTCATATGAATCACAATATTGATTCTCTGCAAGATGTCAAGTCTACCTACATTACTTGTAGAAACCGTATTCCTCGTGAGGCATTTGAAAACTGCCATGAATATTTCCCAGAAGTACCTGTCGTTCGGGTCCTCAGCCTCGACCGGCGTCACCTCATCCTGCACTTGGTGATCTCTTGACTTCCACTCCCCTCTCCATTCCCATGCCGACGACGCCCGAAGCAACGCCTTCTCCTAATCGCGCTCGTCCAATCTCGGTGATATTCCTTACACCGACGACCTCGACTCAAACTACGTCGTTCCTCAATTGCAGTCTCAAACTCCATCTGAAAGCTGGAATCCTACCCTTACTTCATCGTCTTCTCCAGTTCCTGCTCTACTCAACCTCTCCTTTAACCAGGACTCTGGCTGCTTTGTCGTCGGTACTGACCACGACTTTCGAATTTATAATCGCACCCCTTTCGGGAAATCTTCAAGCGTGACTTTGACTCCGGTGACGGAATCGGCGTGGTTCAGATGCTTTTCCGGTGCAGTATACTTGCTTTGGTTGGTGGTGGCCCCGAGCCCGAATACCCATTGAATAAGGTAATGATTTGGGAGGATCACTAGAGCCGGTACATTGGGGAATTGTCGTTTCGGTCAGAGGTTAAGTCGGTCGTGCTCAGGAGGGACCGGATTGTGGTTATTTTAGCATAGAAGTTATTTGGGTATAATTTTGCGGACTTGAAACTTCTGCATCAAATCAAGACCATTGCTAATCCAAAGGGGCTTTGCGAGGTATCACATGTTTCGGGCATAGGCGGATCTATTTGAGGGCAGTGGGGTCAATTGACCCCACTCAATTTTTATGTCAGTTGATTATCCTTGAGGGGTAGCTGTGAAGACCAATCATGTACTTGAATTACTAGGGACCCAACTGATTATATACTCGCCGGAGATTGATAGGGTCATGTTTAATTTTCTATGAAATACTTGTGATCACCATTTGAAGAACAGAAGAAGAAGATGAAGAAGAAAGAGTTCTCTTCTCTCTCTGTATAATTTACTTAACTCAAATTTATATCACTCTTTTTCTTTTTCAGTTATTTAGTCATAATATTAACCCATCAAAAAAATTCTTTAAAAAACATATTGTAAATTTTCTTTTTTATAATTTCACAAATTTAATAATTGTTTGTGAATTTTTATAATTGTTTATAATGAGACTATCATGATATTTTTATAACAATGTCGACCCATAAAAAAATCCAAAAATGAATGGATGAATGATTGTTTAATAACTTACATTATTGAATATGACATTTTTGTAGTTATTAAAAATGAAGTTATCAAGCAACAATTTCAAGTTATGGAGTTTTGAAAAATATTATTGTAAACAATATATGAATATTATTTAATTTTATGATTTATTGTATAATATTTTTATTTTTCATTGATTTTTTTTTAAATTTGACCCCACTAAACTAATGGGCTGGATCCGCCCCTGGTTTCGGGTATACAATATTATGGATGTCTCATTGCTTCAGAAAGAAAACTTGGACCAATTACATGTGCTATACAGAATGCATCATTCCAAATTGCCAATGACTTAGAAAGCAATAGTGATACCGTGCAAGAGAATCTCAAGAAACCGTTGTTCGGTCAATGACATCATCAGGATGGGTTGATCAAAAAATTTCATCATGTCTTCGGCTGTTCGTCAAATATAAAGTCTGCTCGAAGCCTCCCACAGGGGTCGGGACGGATATTATGGCGGCATAAGGTTGAAGGGGTTATAAGGTCGGACAAACGTCCTTCGGGAAGGCTTTGATCTCCCGAAAGGATGAACATTTTACGGATATAAGTCCCGAGGATAAAAATCCAGCGGATATTAGTTCCGAGGATAAAAATCCAACGGATATAATTCCCGAGGATAAAATCCCGAGGATAAAAATCCAGCGGATAAAAATTCAACGGATATAAGTCCCGAGGATATTAATCCCGAGGATAAAAATCCAGTGGATATTAGTCCCGAGGATAAAAGTCCCAAGGATAAAAATCTCATGAAAGGAAGCTTCCCACTAGGGGTCGGGACGGATATTATGGCGGCATAAGGTCGGAGGGGTTATAAGGTCGGACAAACATCCTACGGGAAGGCTTTGATCTCCCGAAAGGATGAAAATCCAGCGGATAAAAATCCAGAGGATATAAGTCCCGAGGGTAAAAATCCCAAAGAGACTTTGTGAATAGTCTCTTATAAATAAGGTTCTTATAAATAAGAGACTGGGGGGAAATGGTTGGTATAAGGTTGGAGGGGTTACAAGGTCGGACAAACATTCCGAGACGGACCGACATCCTCTCCAACGGATCACATCCTCATAGACGGACCAACATCCTCTCCAACGGATAACATCCTGAGACGGACCGACATCCTCTCCAACGGATCACATCCTCCGAGACGGACTGACATCCTCTCCAACGGATCACATCCTCCGAGACGGACCGACATCCTCACCAATGGATCATCGTCCTCCCGAACGGATTACTTCCTTCGGGACGGACCATCATCATCTCGATCGGACAATATCCTTCGGGACGGACCAACGCCCTCCCGAACGGTCAAAATAAATATTTATACGGTTCTTCGGAACGAATACGTTTAGTTCCTCGGAACGAAATTTATAATTTATATTTGGTAGTGATAAGGTTGGTTCGGTTGGTATAAGGTTGGTTTTATATATATTGGGTTGTGATAAGGTTGATTCTTTATATCTTCGGTAGTGATAAGGTTGGTTCGGTTGGTTCTTTATATATCTTTGATAGTGATAAGGTTGGTTCGGTTGTGATAAGGTTGGTTCTCTATATATTTGGATGTGTTCGGTTGGGATAAGGTTGATTCGGTTGTGATAAGGTTGGTTCGGTTGGTATAAGGTTGGTTCTTTATATCTTCGGTAGTGATAAGGTTGGTTCGGTTGGTATAAGGTTGGTTCTTTATATCTTCGGTAGTGATAAGGTTGGTTCGGTTGGTTCGGTTGTGATAAGGTTGGTTCTCTATATATTTAGATGTGTTCGGTTGGGATAAGGTTGATTCGGTTGTGATAAGGTTGGTTCGGTTGGTATAAGGTTGGTTCTTTATATCTTCGGTAGTGATAAGGTTGGTTCGGTTGGTTCTTTATATATCTTCGGTAGTGATAAGGTTGGTTCGGTTGTGATAAGGTTGGTTCGGTTGGTATAAGGTTGGTTCTATTTTGTCTTTGGCAAATATGATCGTTTTGTGGGGATATATTTGTATAGTCTCTCATTTATAAGTTCTTTATAAATAAGAGACTGGGGGGGTAATGTTGGAGTGTGATTATTTGGGTCTAGCCATGATACAGCCCAATCTATTTAATGGTCCGGATCTGGTGATGGCCCATATGTATTTATTATGACAATGGAAGAGTCCTTATTAAAATAGGATTGTGTTTCCTTATTTGGAGGGATAAGGAGTCCTTCTCCTAGTAGGAGAAGGGTAAATGTGCTTCTATATATATGACTGCAAGCTAGGGTTTTAGAGAGGAAGGACACAAGAGATACAACACAAATATACAACTTGTACTCCCAATATTATTATAGTGGATTACTCTCTCTCCGTGGTTTTTTCCCAATTGGGTTTCCACGTAAATTCTTGTGTTCATACTTTATATTTCTTTATTTATGTTTATGCGAGTGTATTTTGTGAGTTTGATTTCATAACAATTACTCCATTAACCGTTGGCGCTATTTTGGCCTGCTGTTTTGGTGATTTCGTCAGGCGTACAAAATCAGGCGTTAACAGAACACATAGTCGCCCATGTAACATCAAATATATGAAGCGAATAATAATCATAGAGAATACTTCCGAACTTACAATTTATTACATAAAGTACCTAATTTGATACAATGTTGACTCTAATTTAATAATCTGACCAAAATTGACCTGAATACCTGACCTGTCCAAGAATGCGGTTGAGTCTCAAGTATTTAATAGGGTTAAATACATTTATGTTACATTAAATACCATCAAATTCATAAATCGACCTCCAGAGTATTCATATTAACTTTGGAAATACAGTTTGACTGTATTTATATACATGTTGACTTCATTAAAAAATTAAAATACTTCTAAATACAATTAACTCCAAATTAAAATATTCTAACTACAATTAGTCATAAATTAAAATACTTTTAAATATAATTAACTCCCCAAATTAAAATAATTCTAAAGTCAATTAACCCCAAATAATATTGACTTTGAAAATATTAATCTAAAAATTATACCAAATAATGTTTAACAAAAAATAAAGAAGAATTAAGAGACTCTTTTTAATTATTAAAAATTCATACAAATGTAATAAAGCAATAATTTTTCAGGGATTTGGAGAATATTTTTTCATGATTTTTTTTTTCTGTTATTACTCTTTACGCTTATACCAAGTTTTATTTTAAAATGATGAACAATAATATTAACAATCAATTTTTTCAAAACAAAAAATTAAAAAAGGGACAAATTTTGTTCCAAAATGATAAACACCGGTATTAATATTCAATTTTTTACAAAACATGAATAATTGTGCAACAACAACATAAATAACTTCTTCCCTCTAATAAATATTCATAATAAATAATTTTATTAATATTAATAATTTTCTTCCATAACTTCTTCTCTCTAACACAACAATATCGCGACATGAAGTTGAGGTAAAACATAATTGGCCAACTGAGTTGCTTCAAATCAGATGATTGGTACCCAACTGCGGTGTATTGGGGAAAAGCTTTGCAGAAGATTGCCATTGGAGTTGCGGTGATAGTGAGCATATACAAATCTTAATTGGTGGAGTAATCGATGATGGAAAAAGAGTGTTGACATTTAAAATTTGTTTGTTCAATTTTACTTTTGATTTTCTATTTTAATAATATATATATATGGGCTATATGTATATACACAGTCGGGTTATGACAACGGATTTTTTGGGCTATGGCGAAGGTTCACCCGTCGTCGTAACCCAAAATAACTATGACGGGCGACGGTAAAAAACCGTCGCCATAACCAACTGTGTACTACACATATGTGTACATACATTTTTATCTATATACATATATATATATATATATATATATATATATAATATCTATTGTGTTGTGATTGTGAAGTTTGAGATAAGATTAAAGTTTAGGGAAGAAAATGGTGCTTGATTGATGATGGTGATAGAGTTTAAGAAAGAAATAATGAGATTTTTTATTTGTTTTTATATTATTATGTCTTTAAATTAGTTATGATAGAAATAATTTGTTAAATTAATTTGGAACTACATTGTATGCAATTAGACACTTTATGTAGTAAATTGTAAGTTAAACTTTATTTTAATACGGTTAAATCGTATAATATTATTTATCTTACCGGAAATTAAGGTATTATGGCTAATTTTAATCATATTTTATGTAGTAAATTGTAAATTTAAATTTCTTTAATGTGAAATTATTAATATGATGGTTGATTTAAAAAAATTGTATTTAGCCCGTTAATTTATGGGCTTCAGAAGAAGGTCCATTCTAGGTTTTACTTTTTCCTATGCCGGTAGAAGACGTAATTAAAAAAAGCTGATCAACAAGTTTCTGCATTCTGTTTTCTTCAATTTTTTTTATTACTTTTATTTACATCACTGTAAAAAAAGGTGTTAATTACCTTGGGTACAAAAGAGTGGCAGTTCACCAGTGACTACTCTCTCTCTCTCTCTCCTCTCTCTCTCTATATATATATATATATGGATCCGGTTAACATAAATTAATTTTATAGTACGTAAGTTGGTCAATTGACCAATGCAGTACTACCTTATTTTTTCCAATGATGTTATTTGCTATTTGCCTAATTTTTATCCATAACAAATACTTGCTATGGATCATATATATATATATATATATATATATATATATATATATATATATATATATATATATATATATATATATATATATATATATATGGGAAATGATCCGTGTAATACGTTAGTTATTAACCCTGTTTCAACTAAAGCTCGAAGTTAATGGCTGAGATGAGCGCCCAACCGCTAGAGGGAGTAGCGGCCAACAAATTTCTTTTAGGCTGGCCGCTACTCCCTCTAGCGGCCAGTCAAAACTTTTGACTAAAGTTTTGACTGGCCGCTAGAGGGAGTAGCAACTAACATAAAAGAATTTGGCTTAATTACTGATTATCCTAATTATTTTCGTAAAATAAAATAAAATAATAAATAATTATAAGGATAATTAGTAATTATCTTTATACTTATCCTTATACTTATTAACAAAATAAGTATGTATAAGAATAATTACTGATTATTATTTTATGATTTTTAATTATAAATAGGAAATAGTGACTGAGTTTATATATTTGAGTAGGAATATAATATAAATTCAATAACTATTTTTTATTTATAATTAAAAATTATAAAATGATAATCAGTAATTATTCTTATACATAAGATTGAATTTATATTATATTCATACTCAAATATATAAATTCAATCTTATGTATAAGGATAATTACTGATTATCATCTTATAATTTTTAATTATAAATAAAAAATAGTGATTGAATTTATATTATATTCCTACTCAAATATATAAACTCAATCACTATTTCTTATTTATAATTAAAAATCATAAAACAATAATCAATAATTATTCTTATACATACTTATTTTGTTAATAAGTATAAGGATAAGTATAAAGATAATTACTGATTACCCTTATAATTATCCTTATAATTATTTATTATTTTATTTTATTTTACTAGAATAATTAGGATAATCTCCCTCTAGCGGCCAGTCAAAACACGTCGTTTTGACTGGTCGCTTGAGGGAGTAGCGGCCACCATAAAGAAATTTGATGGCCGCTGCTCCCTCTAGCGGCTAGGCGCTCATCTCAGCCATTAACTCTAATTTTGAACGGCTGGATGAGAGTAAACATGGTTAATAGCGAGAGCAGATCTTTTGTCCCCATTTCTTCTGTCCCCTTGTGTCCCTCCATTTATATTTTGACACTTAATCTCTTATTTAACATCAATTAATTTTAAAATTAAATAAAAAGACATGTGTTAAAATATAAATGGAGGAACACAAAGGGAACAGAGAAATTAGGGACAGATGATCTGCTCTCGTTAATAACTAATGTATTCTACGAATCATTTTCTATATATATATATATATAGGGAACTCATCCATAGCAAACGTTTGCTGCAGCAAACAAGTTCTCCCTGCCGCTACAGCTTGTAGCGGCAGTCCCTTTTCCTCTTAACCGCTACAGCCTGTAGCGGCAGTGTGGGCAGTGTGAGCCATATGACTATAATATTAAAATGAGTTTATTTTTAGGTATACATAATGTAAAAATAAAAGATAATGATAAGATAAGTATGAATAAAAGATAATGATAAGATAAGTCTGAATAAAATATCTTTTATTATAAAATAAATTTATCTTTTATAATAATATAAATTTATCTTTTATTATAAAATAAATTTATCTTTTATTATAAAATAAATTTATCTTTTATTAAGACTTATCTCATCATTATCTTTTATTCATACTTATCTTATCATTATCTTTTATTTTTACATTATGTATACCTAAAAATAAACTCATTTTTATATTATAGTCATATGGCCGACACTGCCCACACTGCCGCTACAGGCTGTAGCGGCTAAGAGGAAAAGGGACTGTCGCTACAAGCTATAGCGGCAGGGAGAACTTGTTTGCTGCAGCAAACGTTTGCTATGGATGAGTTCCCATATATATATGTGTGTGTGTGATGTGAGGTGAGGTGGCATTTCAGTGGCAGGCCTGATTCTGGAATGTCACTGCCAACTAATTGCTATGTTCTATATATAATATCAGATCAACAAACAAATCTGGAAAAATCAATCAAGTAAACCTAAACTGTACTACCTACTACTAGTTATGCTAAACTCACGTCGCTTGCGTGTAACATTTGTGTATACTTTCTCATTCTGTTATACCAAAATAGTCGCATTTTAAAATTATCTTCAAGTATAATGATAGTTTAATTTAATAATAGTAATATAATAATGTAATTATGAGGCCTCTTCTAAAGTAAGAGTACTCTCGAATTAGAATATATATATACTAGTTGGGTTCCGTGCCTCCGGTACTATATGAATGGTAAAATTTATTTCAAACTTTAAACGGTTCAGATGATATATACGGTTCGATCATACAACCGTTGTCTATACTTTTAGTGACACTATATGTTGTACGTCGCTAAAAGTATAAACGACGGTTGTATGACCGAAATCGTCGTCGGGTCCGTCGCTAAAGGGGGTGAGCACGAGTGAATAAGATAAGGGGTATGCACTTAATCCTTACTCTCTCTATATATATATAACAAAATACACCTGATTTTAAATTTTTCGTCCACCTAATAAATTATCTGGGCCGTCCAAAATTTAAGATAAATCTCACTGTCCATGTAGTGCCGAAGCCACGGGACACAGCTAGTATATATATACTAATAATTACCCGTGCCTGAAGGCATGACGTAACGAAAAAATAGATTAAAATTTGAAAAATACGATATTACCTAAATACTCTTTTCAACTTAAAATAACTTACAAACATACAAAACAATTATCATAATATACCACCCTATCACAATAATTAATTTTTCTTTAAAAATAGATATCAAGAAAAATCTAAACGTGTCCACAAAATTTACAATCATCAATAACTGTTAAGTGGGATTCGTACCCGCGATTTAGCCCTTTTTGTTGCTTGATGTTGATGTCTATGTTCAATCTTTTGATTAGGTTGCTTAGTTATTTCACTGTTTCCCCTTTTAAATCTTTCCAGGCTTGTCTTGAGCTTTGTTACTGTAAAGTGGCGCCTCAGCGCCAAACTTGGAGCCCCAGCGCCAGTCTTTCGTGGACTTTACTGGAAACTGGCACCCCGGCGTCATCTGTTGTACTAAAATCCGCGCCGCAGCGCGAGAAGTAGCTTCATCCATACTGAAAAGTGGCGCCCCAGCGCCGAGAGTCGCGCCCCGGCGCTATAAGCTATAGCGCCGCAGCGCCGTGTACTGTACCCTAGCGTCGCTAGTAACCGCGCTCTGGCGCTGCCAACTGCGCCCCAACGCCATTGCCTTTGTTAATGCTTGCGCCGCAGCCCGAGCTCCAGTTTCTCTACAGTAACTTGTGTGACGCCCCCAATACAGGTATACATCACCTATTTTGAGTCGTTAAATACATGGCACAAAATTTAAATACAAACTTAAATATACAACTGTCGTGTAAAATACGACAAAACATAAACTGAGAGATCAAACAAGAATATTGTCTTCTAGACAATATCCACTCTCAATGGAGTCATCATAGACAGTATAAAAACTCAAATTCAGTCTTCATTACATTTATTGTCACACTATTTAACAGAATAGTGAGGACTACTAATGCTATTGTAAGACCCCAACTTATTATAAATAAAATTAAAATTTTTTTTATTCAGTATTCTAAATTAATAAGGTGTTAATTTGATATAATGCTTTAGTTATGGGTGAAGTGTGCTTTTACAAAATAAACAAGTGGTTATAAAATACTCATTTCTGTAGGGGAATATTCATTTGGTCGTAGAATATTTTTTTTGTCGGAAATATCCGTACAAAGGCGCAATCATTTGTGGGTCCCATAACGGAAAACGGTTGGATGAAGGAAAATGACAAAGTATGAGTTTTTATAATTAACAGCGTAATTGTTACCAATAACACTGTTGGAATATCCGGTGGTTGAAATACAGTAATACGCGTGGTTGCACAGTATTGTTGAATTATTGATTCGTACGTAAGAAAGCACTACTCAATAATTGTTACAGTAGCTACTGTTCAATATTTTATTTTATTAATTCAATAATTGTCGCGTTGATATTTTATATTATTATTGTTTCAATAATTGTCACTGCACAATATTTTCTATTATCAGATCAATAATTCATATTATTTAAATAATATTATTAGATAACATTAATGCTGAGATATTTTATCAGTATTTTGTCGGAATGAAAGTATTTTATTTGACTTCTTAGAGCAACTACTTCTCTTAATTTATTAGTCTTATTGAAATAGCTTAACCAACCGCTTCTTTCGCACGTTTAGATAAGATTAGTAACGATTTTACCTTAATATTTATTTTCTGTTAAGGCGCGTATACTTGCGCGTGTTTATCGATTGCGTATTTAACTAACAATAACAATTATCATAATTCACCACACCACCACAATTATTATTATTATTATTATTATTATTATTATTATTACTATTACTATTACTATTATTATTACTATTACTATTACTATTACTATTATTATAATTATTATAAAAATAATAATTATTTATCGATTGCGTATTTAACCAACAATAACAATTATCATAATTCACCACACTACCACAATTATTATTATTATTATTATTATTATTACTATTACTATTATTATAATTATTATAAAAATTATTATTATTATTATTACTATTATTATTAGTAGTACTATTATAATTATAATTATTATTATTATTATTATTATTATTATTTGTTTGTGTGTGAAGAAGAGAGGAGAGAGAAAGATTTTGTGTGTGAACATGAGAGAGAGTAGGGTGTAGAGGTGAATTTGATTTGGGCGGGAAAAAATATGAGCCTTTAGATTAAGTTGGAAGAATTAAGTTACAATGAATCTGAATCATCCTTGTGCTTTGTCAAATGAAATATTCAAAATAGGTTCTGTTTTATTATATATATATATATATATATATATATATATATATATATATATATATATGAGAATTACAGTAGAACATCTATAAATTAATATTGTTGGGACTGAATTTTTTTATTAATTTAAAGAGTATTTTTTTTATTCGGTGAACATAAATTTAATTACATTAAAATTATTGAATTTATTGATGTTTATATCATACTTCTTTTTGATGCAATGTATAATACTTATTAAATTAATGTATCATACTTGTGAGGATGATACAATACATTTGGAACCAATAACCATACTTCTTTTTGATGCAATGCATCATACTTATTAAATTAATGTATCATACCTGTGAGGATGATACAATATATTTGTGAGAATAGAATCATATTTTACAAGATTACCCTATATATATTTGTAATTTAAAAGAATTATTAATTTATGATTTTGATGGGACCATATATTTATATAAGATTTTTTTTAAAAAATTATTATTTTATTATTTTATCAAAATTATTAACTTATCCCATTAGCCCAAGTCTGGACTGGGAAAAAATATTATTTTAGAGAGAATACTAATTTATCGAGTATTAATTTTTAGAGGATCTACTGTGTGTTATTTCAATTATCATAAATAAAAATAGGATTTTTTAATTTAAAAATGAACACTTTTTGTGGAAGCTAAAGAGTATTTTCAATTCTAAATATATCATTTCAATGGTAATTATACAATTTTAAAGAGTATGATACATCATGCATAAGTAACATTTTACTTAGACCTGTGTCTGCGTGTTTTATTTTGGAAGGGAAAGAAACCGAAGGAATGAGAAGAAGAAGTTTTTGTTTGGATGAATAGAGATCAAATAATTAAGTGTAAAATTGATTCTTCATTTGTTTTAAAATAAAATATATAATTTGATTTTTGAGATTAAATGATGACATATTAAATTTTAAATTGATATTTTAATTTTATTTGATGCAATTATTATAATTGTATAGTATATAACCAAAACTATTAATCACAAACTTTATTTCATTCTAAATTTTTATGAGTTATAACAATTTTGAAATTTAATATACCGTCGTTTGACCTCAAAAGTCAAATTATATGTTAGAATTTAAGAACGAATAAAAACACACTCATACAGATATTATATGAAGAATGAAAAATAGAAGAATACACGATATACCCAGATTCACCAGTTTGGCTAGTCCTGTTTGTCTGATGTATTCGTAAGACGTCTCATTGCTCTACAATGATACACACACCGAACAATATTTTATAACAACTAGAAAACCCTAACTGCTATAACATGGACTCAACCATGAGACCCAATACATTAGTAAAATTCAAGACCGATTTACTAAGCCTAATTGTACCTTGCGCTTTCAGGGGAGCTACCCCTTGCAATCCCTCGCCAGTTCACCGGCGAGCTGGGTATCCGCTCGCTCATCGAGAAACGAGACCCCCGATTACTCTGTCGTAATGATCATTAGTCAAATCCGCAAAAGTATAAATCAATTTTAACATTATATCTCTAATTTTAAAACAAAAGTAGTACTAAGGAATTTAAAAAACAATGTTACATTCATTGAAACATAATGTATTTATGGCAAGCATATGCATTGATTGATGAAGGGAGGGGAGGAGCAGGACCTGGACCACAAGAAGAGTAGACGACTGAATAGTAGCAAGTGAAACTTCTAGTCCACTTTTTTCTTAATACCGCCAATTTCTTGTTCAATTTCAGTGTCTAAAACAATAAATTTCAGGCCACAGCATAGCCATTGCCACTCTCCAACCTCATTAAAGCACACAAGTTAGAACAAGTACTCCACTCTTCATTGTCAAAAAAATTATTTCTCATTATTATATTCAATTTAATAAGGGGATGGGTTATTTTCGAAAGGCCTGCAAAGATAATTTGAAATTTGATATATCTTATAATACAAAAATTCCGTAGATACATTTATAAATTTAATGTAGCACGACTCAAAGAGAATTCGTAGAATTTTAAGGTATTTTGTTGGTGGATTTGATGATTTTGATTTATTTTTTTTGAATGTGATGACTTTGATCTGTTAGAATTTGAGCTTAAATTTAAGCGGGTTCCATTAATCAAGTATTAGATACAACTAAAAAAATAAGAATACGTGATGAAACTTTGTCATGATTTTTAAAAATAATTACAAAAAATAATAATTTGTGATGAACTTTTGAGCAATCACAAAATAATAGTAAATATGATTACTCCTAGTGAAGGCTAATTTTGTCATTTTACGCAAAATAAAATTTATTTTTGTCACACATTAAGTCATCACTTATGGATATACCCTTTTTCGTAATTGCATTTAATCTATCACTAATATTTTGATGAAAAAAATAAGCAAAACAATATTTTTGTGACCGCCATGACAATCATTAAAAAATATACATTTTTGTGACGACTTTTAGAGAAATATTTTTGTTTCTTAATATAAGTCGTTTGAGAATTTCAAGTGAGCAATAATTACTTAATTTTCAATATTATCCCAAATATTAAATGCAACTTTGATTCTCTCACTTTTTTCTATCCAATAAATAACAATTTCTTTTTCCAATATAAGGGTAATATAGACAATTAATATTATAGTTAATGTTATACAATTATTTTTTTAATATTTGTACACAACTTTAAAACGACCTATATTTTTTTAATATTTGTACACCCCAAAGATTGAACTCCTAACTTTATGATAAATATGGGTTCAGTCATACCATTAGACCAAAGACTTTCGATTATATATAGTATTTCATCCGTTCTTTAATATAAGTCGTTTTAGAGTTATGCACAAGTATTAAGGAAATGATTGTAAATCATTAAATATACTATCAATTGTCTATATTGTCCTTATATTAGAAAAAGATAGTGTTATTTATTGAGCAAAAAATAGTGGGAGAACTAAAGTTATATTTATTACTTGGGGTAATATTGAAAACTAAGCAATTAATGCTGACTTAAAATTCTCAAACAACTTATATTTAAGAATAAAAATATTTCTCTAAAATGATTTATATTAAAAAACGGAGGGAGTACAATTTATCCTAACACATTAATTGTAAGAGTGATGCTAGGCAGACAGAAAAGCTGGACAGGAAAATTGGACCGGCCAATTTTTATTTTTTTTTTTTATTATGACTCCCAAAAAATATATAGTATTTATTCCAACAGAAATTTTTACAAAATATGGTATTTTAGGTGTAATTTGGATACATATACAAATACAAGTCTGTATTTGTATATGTATCCAAATTACACCTAAAACACTATATTTTGTAAAAATTTCTGTTGGAATAAATACTATACATTTTTTGGGAGTCACAATAAAAATAAAAAAAAAAAAAAAATTGGCTGGTCCAATTTTCCTGTCCAGCTTTCCTGTCCGCCCAGACTTATCCTAATTGTAAACTAGTAGTAGTATTAAAGGGGAGGACTATTCTAAAGCTGGCCCACGCGTTCAAGGGTTTTAGATGTCGAAGGCCACTATCGTCTATCAATATCCAAACTCAACTATAATGCATATATATATATACTAGCTGGGTCTCGTGCCTCCGGCACTGTATGGACAATATAATTTATTTCAAATTTTGAACGACCAAAATAATTTATTTAGTGAGCGGAAAATTTAAAGTCATTTGTATTTTATTAAATTATTATTAGATTATTAGATAGATAGATGTATTTTATTTGATAGATGTATGAACGGTGGGATTTATCCCAAACTTTGGACGGCCCAAATGATTTATTGAGTGAGCGAGAAATTCAAAATCATTTGTATTTTATTAGATATATATATATATATATATATATATATATATATATATATATATATATATATATATATATATAGCAAGGATCAAGTGCATACCCTTTATCTTATTCATCAGTGCTTATCCTCCTTTAAGCGACGGTTTCGATCATACAACCGTCGTTTATACTTTTAGCGACGCTATATATTGTCCGTCGCTAAAAGTATAGACGACGGTTGTATGACCGAAACCGTCGCCTAAAGAGGGGTAAGCACAGGTGACTAAGATAAGGGGTATGCACTTGATCCGGACCGTATATATATATATATATATATATATATATATATATATATATATATAGACAGGATCAAGAGTAGACCTCTTAAGTAGTAGAACTCTCTTAAATAATAGAACTTTATCAAAACGACGTAGTTTTGATAAGACGCGGTGGTATTTTTGTAAATACGCGGTGGCATGGTATTTACAAAAATGTCACCGCGTCTTATCAAAACTACGTCGTTTTAATAAAATTTTATTATTTAAGACATTTTACTATTTAAGAATTCTACTCTTGATCCTTTCCGTATATATATATATATATATATATATATATATATATATATATATATATATATATATATATATATATATATATATAGGGAGATGATCCATGGAAAACGTTAGATATTAACACTATTTCAACTAACGCTAATCTAGTCGTCCAATATTAGAGTTAATGGCTGAGATGAATGCCCAGCCGCTAGAGGGAGTAGCGGCCAGCAATAAATTAAAAAATCATCTCTGCTGGCCGCTAGAGGGAGTAGCGGCCAGTCAAAACGTCGACGTTTTGACTGGCCGCTACTCCCTCTAGCGGCCAGCAGAGATGATTTTTTAATTTGGCTCGACTGGCCGCTACTCCCTCTAGCGGCCAGTAGAAAGGATTTTTTAATTTGGCTCATGCTCCAGCCGCTAGAGGGAGTAGGGGCAACAATTTTTTTTGGCTTAATTACATTATCCTGATTATCCTCTCACATACTATTTATTAATCAATAAATAAAATAATAAAAATTTATAAGAATAACTATAAGGATAATCAATAATTATCTTTATACTTATTAAGATAATTACTGATTATCTTTATAATTATCCTTATAATTTTTTAATATTTTATTTTACTGATTAATAAGTAATATGTATATGGATAATATCTTAATAAGTATAAAGATAATTATTGATTATCCTTATAGTTATTCTTATAATTTTTTATTATTTTATTTATTGATTAATAAATAGTATGTGAGAGGATAATCAGGATAATGTAATTAAGCCAAAAAAAATTTGTTGGCCCTACTCCCTCTAGCGGCTGGAGCATGAGCCAAATTAAAAAATCATCTCTGCTGGCCGCTAGAGGGAGTAGCGGCCAGTCAAAACGTCGACGTTTTGACTGGCCGCTACTCCCTCTAGCGGCCAGCAGAAATGATTTTTTAATTTATTGCTGGCCGCTACTCCCTCTAGCGGCTGGGCATTCATCTCAGCCATTAACTCTAATATTGGACGGCTAGATTAGCGTTAGTTGAAATAGTGTTAATATCTAACGTTTTCCATGGATCATCTCCCATATATATATATATATATATATATGGTACTAACTTAATTCAGCTCTGAATTCTTGCTGTAATAACATGCGAAGACTTTATTATACTCTTTCTTCCAAAATACTCTCTCCCTCCACTTTTATTTATTCAATTGATTTTTATATTTAGAATAAAAAAATATTCAATTGATTTTTATATTTAGATATAAACATAAAATTTTTACCATAAAAAAATATCAAATATATTATCAAAATTAACTAATTTGATTTCAAAATTTCTAATACATTTGTTTAATTATTAATCTTAAAATTAGTCAAATTGATCTTAAAAGGTCAATTATGATAAGTAAAACCAGACGGATCAAGGAATAATATATATATATATATATATATATATATATATAGGGTTTTAAAATTAATTTACAATTTTTTAAAACTTATTTAAAAGAAATATAAACAAATATAATTATGCTTATCGGTTAAAATTTTTAATTAATTAAAAAATTTATTTCTTACAAAACTTAAATGGAATCCTCGTCGACTGGGGACACACCCCTTTCTCTGACATCAAATTCACTATAACGATCAATTAATGAATGGTGGGTGAACTCATTTTTCGATTATATCAATTTTAAATTTAATATTTTTAAAATTTTAAATGTGTAGTGAAGGAGTGTAAATTTAAACAAACGTTATCAACCTAATTTATACAATAAGGTTATCGTTGTTTGTCTAACGATGTTTGAAGTGTTTAGTTCAGTGTATTTAAGAGTTCAAATGTACTTGAAAATCTTGTTTATATAAAGAAATTTATTTCAAATATAACTTTTAACTCTAGGTCTGCACCCAAACTCGATGAGGCTCGTTCGATCTAGACTCTAATGAGAGATGATTTTTTAAAATTTATAGTATTAGGATCGGGTATGAAATATTGCCACACCCTCCCCCTGTCCCAATTATATATATATATATATATAAATCAACATTTTGTACATATAATTATGCATTTAAAGTATTTTACTATAAATTTATAATAATTGTATTATAATATGTTTTTATTAATAGAAATGTTGTATGTTATTTAATTCTAAATTAAAAATAATTGTACAGAATAATATAAAAAATTTAGAAAAATTTAATTTGAAAAAAAAAAGTGAACGAGTAATCTGATTTTTTAACCCAGTATATAGGGATGAGCATGGTGCTGTTTGAAACACAAATCGCACACGAAACCGCTTAGGCGCGGTTTGACAAATACAAACACGTACATGAAACTGTTTGTGATTAATGCGGTGCGATTTTGAACTATGCGGTGCGGTTTTATTTTGTGAGATCCCGAATTTTATGAAATAAAAGTATTCAATTTTTCTATTTTGGTAAATAGTTAAATTGCTAAAAGTTTAAAGTTAAGGATGATATTTAAAAATTTTATAAAGTAAGCAAGTTGTTATTTGTTGTGTCGGGGAATATTCGTTTTCACATGGAATATTCTTACGACGGCATAATCATTGGTGGACCCCACAACAGAAGTATTGTCGTATTTAGAAAACGACAGAATTATCTTTTTATAAAAATAACGACGAAAGTGTTACCGTTAAACCTGTTGAACTACTCGGTAGTAAAAGTACAGTGATACGCGTGGTTGCAGAGTAGCACACGGTATTTATTATTGAGGCTTACGTGAGAAGTCACTCAGTTATACTCAATTATTGCTACAGTAATTGTTACATCATATCTCTCATATTATTGATTCAACCCCTCTTTCCTAGGAACGACCTGGTTGTTAAATATTGTAAATTATAATATTAATGATGAATAAGTTCGTGTTGATTAAAGATGAAATTGATAGTTCTATTGTGTTGGAATTATTAGTGTTAGTGGAAATGACATTTATTTATATAATAATTGATGTCTGGAGGTTATATTGACCAATCGGGTAATTAATCGGATAAATGAGCAATTAATTGCTATTAATTCACATGATTATAACTATTTATTCACATGTGTGTACTATTGATTCACATTCTTGTACTATTAGGGGAGGTGGTGCAAGATTGATAATACTTGCAGGACTAAATTAAAAATAAAAGAAAAAAGGAAGGTATTATTCTGTAATATTTCGAGTCCCAAAATGTGCAATTACTGAAACTATATTTTCCTATAAATAGAAACTCATTCTTTCTTCATTTCTCACCAATTCACTAAAGCTATAGAGCAATTATTATAGAGAGAAATTATAGAGAGAAAGAAGAAGAGAAGTCTGCTACCTCACTATTTCAGTATCCAGTTTTCTTCTAAGGTAAGGGGTATTATTTTTTCGTATTCATGAAGAGAGTTATTTTCTTTCAATACTCGTAAGGGTTGTTATTTCATTCTTTATTATTCTGTTGGAATAACCTCTCTATGCGAAGTACCACATACATGGTGAAATTCTTCTGTTATTCCATTCTTTATTATTTTATTGGAATAACCTGTCTGTACGGTCTATCGCATGCTTGGTGAATTCTGTTGTTATTCCATTCTTTATTATTCTGTTAGAATATTCTGTCTGTGCGGATTACGCATAACCTGGTTCCATTCTTTATTATTCTGTTAGAATATCCTGTCTGTGCGGATTACGCATGACCTGGTTCCATTCTTTATTATTTTGTTGGAATAACATGTCTGTGCGGTCTATCGCATGCATGGTAAATTCTTCTATTATTCCATTCTTTATTATTCTGTTGGAATAACATATCTATGTGGATTAACACATGCATGGTGAATGATCCTTCGTATTTCATTTCTTGTTAAATTGTGGAAATGATCTGTCAACGTGGATTACCGCATGGCGGGCAAAAATCCATTTGCAGTTTTATATATTCTATTATACTCAATTGGTTAAAATTTTAGTTTCTATACTCCATGAAATTAGTGGAATATCCTTGATATTTGCGCTTCATCCAGTATCCTTTTATGGAAATGTTCTTCTGAGCATTTTTGAATTTTACTCTACAAAGCAGTATCATGTTGACAATTTGAACGTTATTGATTTCTGGATAAATTAAATTATAAATCTTTAAAATTTATCCTTAAACTTGTTTTATTGAATTGTCATCATCCTCATGCTTATATTGTGATTAAAGTCATCTTTGGCTTACGTGCATAGATGGACTTGGTATGATTATAACCAGAAATTATTTAGTATAATCATGACCGTAATATGACGAATGTTGTGGTAAAAGTCTTCATTGGCATGTAGTTTGTGAGAACCCAGATTTTATGAATAAATATTTAATTTTCTCGAAATAAATTTTTTAATATTATGGTGTGAATTTGAGATAATGTTATAGGTGTGGGTAATATTTACAAATTTTGCAAAGTATGCAAGTTGTCATATTATATTCGATTGGTCGAGAAATATTCTTTTTGTCAGAAAATATCCGTACGACGGTACAATTATTGGTGGACCCCACAACAGAATTATTGTCGGATTGAGAAAATAACAAAAATATTTTATGAAAATAACGGCGGAAGTTTTACCGTTAATACTGTTGAACTACTCGGTAGTAAAAGTACAGTAATACACGTGGTTGCATAGTAGCACACGGTATTTTTAAGACCCCGACTTTTATGAATAAAAATGAATCTTCTATAAATATCATTTTTGAATATTATAAAATAAATTTGATATAATGTTATAGTTGTGGGTATTATTTTTAAATTTTACAAAATACGCATGTAGTTTTATAATATTCGATTGGTCGGGGAATATTCGTTTTAACAGGGAATATTCGTACGACGGCACAATCATTGGTGGATCCCACAACAGAATTATTGTCGTATTGAGAAAATGACAAAAATATTTTTATAAAAATAACGGCGGAAGTTTTACCGTTAATACTGTTGAACTACTCGGTAGTAAAAGTACAGTAATACGCATAATTGCATAGTAGCACACGGTATTGATTATTGATGCTTACGTGAGAAGTCATTCAGTTTTATTCAATTATTGTCGATATTTTATATATTATTAAATCAATAATTGAAATGACAGATGTAAGACCCCAGCTTTTATGAATAAAAAATAAATTTTTTATAAATATCATTTTTGAATATTATGGAATAAATTTGAGATAATGTTATAGTTGTGGGTAATATTATGCAAAATATACAAGTTGTTGTTTTATATTCGATTAGTCGGGGAATATTATTTTTATCAGGGAATATTCGTACGATGGCACAATCATTGGTGGACCCCACAACAGAATTATTATCGGATTGAGAAAACGACAAAAATATTTTATTGAAAATAACGGCGAAAGTTTTACCGTTAATATTGTTGAACTACTCGGTAGTAAAAGTACAGTAATACGCGAGGTTGCATAATAGCACACAATATTGATTATTGATGCTTACGTGAGAAGTCATTCAGTTTTATTCAATTATTGTCGATATTTTATATATTATTAAATCAATAATTGAAATGATAGAGTTATTAAATATTTTAAATTTCAAAATTAACTATGTCTAGAAGTTCTTTCAAGGAAATGTTTGGTCACCTAATTGCGCGCCAATAGAGAGAAATTTTTATTGGAAAGCCCCCTCTTTTTTGGGAATGACCTGGTCGATTAATATTGTGAATTATAATGATGATAATAAATCTTGTTAAAAATATTGAGGTGATTTTTATGAAGTATTTTTTTTATAAATTTTACTTATTATTTAGATTTCCACTTACTCATTTTTTCAAAATTATCGGAAGGAAGTTATAAAGTATATATATATATATATATATATATATTTGACTTTTGTGTATGTGTTTACGCGTGTGTAGGAGTGTGTGTGTGGTAGTGGATTTTGGTGGGGGAATAAGGTGTTGAGTGGGAGTATTATTATAATTGTGAGTGGGATGGGTGGTGTAGGCTTTTGGTGTAGGTTTTGACTTTGGTGGGTGGATTTAATTTACGTATGGGGAAAGAGATGTGATATTATTGTGGAAGTTGTCAAATTGGTGGGGGATGAATAATTTGGTTATCACATGATGTGTACTATTTCATTATTATATGTAAGAGGTTTGAAAAGTTTGCAAAAAGAAAAAAAGAAAAGAAAAAGAGTTCACGGGGTTTTCACCCGTGAAATTTTTCTACGCACATATTATAATATATATATATATATATATATTATATTTTATTTAAAAGATTTTTCTTTAAATATGGACCGTCCGATTAAAGTAAATCAATCTGGACCATTCATGGATTGGTTACAATTCATTCCATTTTTCTATAAATAGAAGCTCATTGCTTCATTATTTCTTATGAATTCACTGAAACTCTAGAGAGAGAAACTATAGAGAGAAAGAAGAAAAGTATTTTGCTACTTCACTACTTCTATATCCAGTTCTTCTTTATTACGGTAAGGGATATTATTTGTTGTACCCGTTAGGAGTATTATTCTTTTGTATTCGTGAAGAGAACTTATGTTATTCCATTCTTTATTATTTTGTTGGAATAACCTGTATACACGAACTACCCTACACTTGATGAAATTCTTCTGTCATTCCATTCTTTATGATTCTGTTGGAACATCTTGTCTGTGCGTTTACGCCGGACCTGGTTCTATCCTGTTGGAACATCCTGTCTGTGCGTTTACGCCGGACCTGGTTCCGTCTTTATTATTCTGTTGGAATATCCTTTCTGTACATTTTACGCTGGACTTGGTTCCGTTATTTATTATTCTGTTGGAATAACCTGTCTATGAGAAGTACCTCATGCATGGTGATTTCTGTTGTTATTCCATTCTTTATAATTCTGTTGGAACGTCCTATCGGTGCGAATTTCGCCTGACCTGGTTCCGTTATTTAGTATTCTATTGGAATAACCTGTCTATGCGAAGTACCGCATGCATGATGATTTCTTTTGTTATTCCATTCTTTTATATACTCAGTTGGTTAAAGTTTTGACTTCTATACTCCATGAAATTAGTGGAATATCCTTGATATTTGCGTTTCATCCAGTATCTTTTCATTGAAATATTCTTCTGAGCATTCTTGAATATTTCTCTACAAAGAAGTATCATGTTGACAATTTGGACGTTATTAGTTCCTGAATAAATAATTCCTGAACTTGTTTTATTGAATTCTTATATCATTGTTATCATCCTCATGTTTATATTTTTTTGAAAGTCATCTGTGGCATGTAGTGCATAGATGGACTTAGTATGATTATGACCAGGAATTATTCGATGTAAACATGACCGTAATATTATAAATGATGTGGTAAAAGTCCTCATTGGCCCGTAGTACATTGATGGACAGTTGTTGGCATGATCATGACCATTGATGAATACACAAATATCCTTGGCTCATAGTGCATGGATAATTTGTGGTCGTGACCCTAATGAATATCCTTGGCCGTAGTACAGGGATGATGTGGATTATTTATTAAGCTAAGTCTCAGCGATAAAAGTGATGAAAAACCTTTTTAAGACATAAAAAATAGTAGATTTTATTCTCTAATTGACTCTTTAAATGGATTGCTTATTCCGCTGCAGTTAAACTTGATGTCTATTGTATTTTATCAGTTTAACATTGTTGAAGACTAATGATAATTTATTCTGTATTATCTTAGTCATAATATTTCTTACTGGGCTAGTTGAGCTCACCCTTTTTTTCACTGTTCTCTTCAGGAAATGAGAATATAGCTGGGACGGGTCGGGAAACGAATTGACAATCCAGATGATAACATTAGTAGTCCTCACTATTTTATTAAATAGTGTGATAATAAATGTAATGAGGACTGAATTTGAGTTTGTATACTGTCTATGAGGACTCCATTGAGAATGAATATTGTCTAGAAGGCAATATTCTTGTTTAAACTCTCAGTTTATGTTTTGTCGTATTTTACACGACAGTTGTATAATTAAGTTGTATTTGATTTATGTACCATGTATTTGACGACTCAAGATGGGTGATGTATACCTATTTTGGGGGCGTCACAGTATTAATTATTAAGGCTTATGTGATAAGTCACTCAGTTTGTTTTATTAGTATTATTAACGTAATAAAACAGTAAAAATTTTTATATAAAACAGAATACTTTTATTAAGTTATTCATTTTTTTAGGCTAATAGTAAAATCTTTTTATATAAAACAGAATACTTTTATAAAGTTATTCGTTTTATTAGACAATAATTAGATTATTTTATATTTTATTATGCATAGTGTTGTATAGTGTTGCATAGTGCTTGCATAGTGTTGTATAGTTTTTTGCATAGTAAAATTTTTTTATATAAAACTGAATACTTTTATAAAGTTATTCATTTTATTAGATTATAAATAGAATATATTATATTTTATTTAAAAGATTTTACTTTAATTATGGACCATCCGATTAAAGTAAATCAATCTGGACCATTCATGAGTTAGTTACTATGCAGTCCATTCTTCTATAAATAGAAGCTCATTCCTTCATTATTTTCTTACGAATTCACTGAAACTCTAGAGAGAGAAACTATAGAGATAATTCTTCTTCTATAATCTTGAGCGTATTTCTTTAGAGTTTAAGAAAGCTTTGAACGTAGTACAAGTTTCCTTCGAGTATATCCTCGCCCTACCAGTCGGAATACTTTTCTTTCAAAGGTAAGGGATATTATTTGTTGTACCTGTAAGGGGTATTATTTCTTTTGTATTCATGAATAGAACTTCTGTTATTCCATTCTTTATTATTCTGTTGGAATAACCTGTATACGCGGGCTACCCTATTCTTGGTGAAATTCTTCTGTTATTCCATTCTTTATTATTCTGTTGGAATAACCTGTATACGCGGGCTACCCTATACTTGGTGAAATTCTTCTTTTATTCCATTCTTTATTATTCTGTTGGAATAACCTGTATACGCGGGCTACCCTATACTTGGTGAAATTCTTCTGTTATTCCATTCTTTATTATTCTGTTGGAATAACCTGTATATGCGGGCTACACTATACTTGGGGAAATTCTTTTGTTATTCAATTGTAATATCTTGTCTGTGCATTTTACGCTGGACCTGGTTCCGTCTTTATTATCCTGTTGGTAATAACCTGTCTGTGCGATTTCTATCGCATGCATGGTGAATTCTTCTGTTATTCCATTCTTTATTATTTTGTTGGAATAACCTGTCTATGTGAATTACCACATGCATGATGAATGATCCTTTGTATTCATTCCTTATTAAATTGTGGAAATGATCTGTTTACGTGGATTACCGCATGACGGACGAAAAACCATTTGCAGTTTCATATATTCTCTTATACTCAACTGGTTAAAGTTTTGACTTCTATACTCCATGAAATTGGTGGAATATCATTGATATTTGCACTTCATCTAGTATCTATTCATGGAAATATTCTTCCGAGCATTCTCCAATTTTACTCCACAAAGAAGTATCATGTTGACAATTTGGACGTTATTGGTTCCTAGATAAATTAATTCTTGAACTTGTTTTATTGAATTATTATGTCATTGTCATGATGAGTTTTCTTGGTTATTATGTGAAAACATGAAAGTTTCTTAGAAATCACAAAGGGTTGAAAATCAGATTTTGGTGAAAATGGAACATGAAATTCAATCGACCATATCTCGTATTATATTTTGAATTTTTGAGTGAGGTCAAGTTCTAGAGTTAGGTCTATAAGTTTTGTAACTTATCCAAGTGGAATCACTGGAAAAGGTGTTGTAGATTTTCGTGTGTACTGATTTTAGCAAAAGAGTCCAAAGCTACAAAATAGCAAAAAGCTACTGTCCAGATTTTTAAAAGGGCATTTTCGGTCACTAAATTTGTGAGAAAAATTTTGGCCTTTTGGGACATGAAAATATATGTTATAAAGTACATCCTGTCTAAAAATGAGCTCATTCTGACTTAAAATGAACAAGTTATGACCATTTCAATATTTAGGTTTTTCTGACGAAAAATGTTATAACCGGAGTTCTATAACTTCGATGACCATTAAATTTAAACTTGAAACTCACGTTAACATGTGTAAGATCCTGCCAAAATTTGGGAATTTCTGGAGTTAACCTTAAGGTAGCTAATTTCTTAAGAAATTAATTAAAAATTAATTTTTTGAAAAATAGTAAATGAATTTTAAAAATTCCGAGAAAAATATATGTTCAATATGTGATTATATTATGCTTAATCCCAGAAAAGAATAATTTTTGGGACTGATTTGGTATTTTTTATGAAAATAGTTTAGTTACGAACATATGAGTTAAATATGTTATGTGAAGTAACAAAGTTGGATAATAGGATTTTATGGCTTGGAAATCCTATATAAGGTATATGCATATTTTTGATAAGAAATTTGATCATTGGTGATAAAATCTTATGAGTATAGCATTTTTGATGATTAAATGCATTATTTGGTAAAGTGTAAATAATTGAAATAAATTATTTATAAGTTTAAGAGGTGATTAAAATATTGTTATAATATTAATAATATTAGATTATGAGTTTATTAAGTGATAGATAATATTTGGATAAATTAAAAGTCTTTAACATTTATCTTTATTTTCGTTTGATTAATATTAATGCTTATATCATTATCATCATCCTCATGCTTATATAGTGATGAAAGTTATCTTTAACTTACATGTGAAGATGGACTGTTGATTATAGAATTATATATCTTTGGCTTACGTGCAAAGATGGATTGTTAATTATTGGTTTTATTGTTGTATATCTTTGACTTACGTGCAGAGATGGACTTGGTATGTTTATGACCAGGGATTATTCGTTATAGTCATGACCATTGATGATTTAATGAATATCATTGGTCGTAGTGCATGGATAATTCGATGATGTGGTTTATTTATTAAGCTGAGTCTCAGCGATAAAAATTGATGAGAACATTTTAAATCATAGAAGATAGTAGATTTTATTCTCTACTTGACTTTTCCAATGGATTGCTTGTTCCGCTGCAATTAAACTTGATGTCTATTGAATTTTATCAGTTTAACATTGTTGAAGACTAATGATAATTTATCCTGCATTATCTTAGTCATAATATTTCTTACTGGGCTAGTTGAGCTCACCTTTTCTTTCAATGTTCTCTTCAGGAAATGAGAACATAGCCGGGACTAGTCGGAGAACGGAGTGACGGTCCGGATGATAGCATTAGTAGTCCTCACTATTCTGTTAAGTAGTGTGACAATAAATTTAATGAGGACTCCATTGGGTTTGGATATTGTCTAGATGGCAATATTCTTATTAAAACTCTCAGTTTATATTTCGTCGTATTTTACACGACAGCTGTATTATTAAGTTATATTTGAATTCTGTACCAAAATAAGTGATGAATACCTAATTTTGGGGGCTTCACATAGTTCATTAATGGACAGTTGTTGGTATGATTATGACCAGAGATTATTCGGTATAATCATAACCATTGACGATTACATGAATATCCTTGGCCGTGGTGCAGAGATGAGGTGGTTTATTTATTAAGCTGAGTCTCAGCAATAAAGTTGATAAAAATCTTTTTAAATCATAGAAGATAGTAGATTTTATGCTCTACTTGACTCTTCTAATGGATTGCTTATTCCACTGCAGTTGTTGATCTAAAATTTGTTGACTATTATATTCTATCAGTTGTTATACTGTTGAAGGCTAAGGACAATTTATTCTGCATTATCTTAGTCATAATATTTCTTACTGGGCTAGTTGAGCTCACTCTTTCTTTCATTGTTCTCTTCAAGAAATGAGAATATAACTAGGACGAGTCGGGGAAAGGATTGACGGTCCAGATGGTTGTTTTAGTAGTCCTCACTATTCTGTAAAATAGTGTGATAATAATTATAATGAAGACTCCATTAAGAGTGGATATTGTCTAAGAAGACAATATTCTTGTTTTAAACTATCAGCTATGTTTTGTCGTATATTACCCGACAATTGTATAATTATGTTTGTATTGAATTTTTGTACCATATCTCCGGCGACCCAAGATAGGTGATGTATACTTGTTTTGGGGGCGTCACACATTTGGTGCGATTTCGATTCCAAAACCAATTGAAATAACAAACCCGAAAATTTAGTTACAAGTTATATACCAACTCCAATTTGATCCCCCCTCTTGTGGCCATAGTTTACTCCGACTAATAAATTTTGAAGCTTTTCAATGCTTTTATAAATCTCACAATCACCTCGGGGCTTTAAACCACCAAATTTTAATGCAGAATCTGTTCAATGTGGTGGCCACAACTCATGGACCTGTGATGAATCTAAGAATCTGCAAACGTATTACGCAGTGAACACAATCATGAAGCTAACTTAGCAAAATAGTTTCAGACATCAACAATTATATGATTAATTAGTACTATGTTATCACATTTAATTTAGGATATAGTAAGTCACTCTTTATTTCCAAATATAATTGATAATGTTGATTTTTCATTCAACCCTGTAATATCTGTCTTCTAAAATAAAATGAAGAGAATATGGTACAGTAGAGAAATTATATATACTCGTAGCAAAATTGAGAAACATAATAATTATTTGTTGCAATTTCAGTTTTATACGTGCGATTTTAGCTAGTAACTAAATTGAAACTGTAAATTTGATTTTTCAACCCACCTAAAATTGCCACATACACCAGAACTGTTGGTGCGATTTTAATTGGTGCGATTTATGCAATTTTTAATACAGTTTCGATTCCAATTTGATTTCTTACTCAGCACTACCAATATATGTTTGTACTAATTTGGGCGGAGTTTGAAGGATATTATCCCATATTTAGCAGGCGAGTACGAGTATGAAGATTATCAAGCTTATTTAACTCTCAACTCGCAACTTTTATATACTACAACAATGCTACTATCACATAAAAAAGATTAAATAATGCTCACATACACACACATATATATATATGTATGTATATTGTGGGTCCTCACCTAATATGTAGGGCCGGTAATATATGTATGTGTATTTGAGCATTATGTGACCTTTTTTATTTGATACAGTAAAACTTTTACTCCCTCCGTCCCAAATTAACTGCTCAGTTTTGACTTTTTAAAGTCAAATTGACCATTTTTAAAACTAATCTTTTTACTATTTTTGCTAAAATATAGGTGAAGAGATTATAACCAAAAGAAAGTATATACAATTTATTACTAATCCTAATTTTTATAATTTTAGAAATATATTTATATATGCTTAATTATTAATTCTAAAAATAGTCAATTTGACTTTAAAAAGTCAAAACTGAGCAGTTAATTTGGGACGGAGGGAGTATTTAAGAATAGACTTGGGACCAAACTATTTGTATTCTAATTGAGAGGTTATTACTAAATAGAGCTATTGGTACAAAATATTTTTCAAACACCCAAAAATATCCACTTTAACAAAAATATAGATTTTATAACAAAAATTAAAGAAAACATAAATTATTTAGATTTTCAAACTAGAAAAATGTAATCTTTTATAAGAAATATAGTCTTTCAAAGGAAAATATGATCTTTTATAGAAAAATATGATATTTTATAACTTACCTAAATTGGGATTAAATTTTTTTATAATATTGTAAAGATTATTTTTATATAGAGTATTTTTAAATAAGAATTTTACTGGTAGTAGGAGGATGTTTTCCCAATTCCCAATCCACGTACTACTAATAGGCGATGCATACTGACCAGTGGGGGCATAAAAGAAACAAAAGTGGCCAAAAACTCCGTCCTTTTACTCCTCTCAAATTTTATCTCGTTCTTTTCACTTTTCAGTACTCCCCCCTCCTTCTCTCAATCCTACTCCTCTTCTTTACCAAGTAAATCACTTCACTTTCATCCTCATAATTGTTTAATTTCCTTGTAGCCATCAGCCAAACGGAGTATTAATTTTCAAGTGGTAATTCTTTCCCCTCGGTTTCTTTTAATTTGTTCATGGGGAAATGAAACAAATACTTTTCCATGGCTATGAATTTCTCAATTAACTCCTTATTTAATCTCTCTACCAAATTAGCCATATTTATTACATTTCTACACCTTGTTTCTCCATCCTCTTGCTTCTACTCACCCAAACAACCCCCTGATTCTACTCGGGTAAATATATATAAAGCCCTCTTCTACTATTTTTTTCATTTATATCTGAATTTATTATTATTAAATGTAATGACCGTGACTGGGTTTGTTATGTAGGGTTTGTTATTTGGAGAGAAGACCAGATTGGGTTCAACTCCGCCGAGCTGTCACAACAAGTGCAACCAGTGCCACCCGTGCATGGCGGTGCAAGTTCCTACTCTACCGAGTCACAACCGAGTCCAACCCAGTCTGAGTCGGCCAGGCATTAATCCTTTTGACTATTATGAGTCTACACCTTCATCAGCAGGGAACAGGTATTCAAATTACAAACCACTTGGTTGGAAATGCAGATGTAATAACGACTTTTACAACCCTTGAAAAGATTAGATTTTTAGTAGGTATATATGTCAAATAATGGGTTTAATTTTATGTAATTTATTTTTTATTTTTTATTTTTGTTTTTGGTGTAAATAAATAGGGTCTGTGCATATGCATTTGTTGGTGTACATTGATTATTGTGAATACAGAGATGTTGCTGGATGTATAAGAAAGAAAGTTGTAAGTTTCTGAGTAGTGACAGAGTTCCTCAATAATTGCTCTGTTTTTTATTTTTTCAGTTTTCAAAGTGTTGTGTTAGTATTTTTGGAATTATCTATTTAACTTGGTACCCAACTGTATTCCTACCTTTCTTTATAATTAAACAAATAAAATTTTTAAGTGCGACGTTTGAGAAAGTGTCTACTCAAACATAAGCTAAATTAACAATTTTATTATTTTTAAAAATATCCGCAAAACACTATATATCTTTTAAATTTACTATTTTTACAAATAAAACTGTTTTTTGTTTTGGAAGAAGGAAAGTATTTGCTTACGGTAGTGATCATAATATATACAAGGGAGAATAATTGTTGGGATTTTAGTGATAAAAAAGACTAAATTATTTCTACATGAATATTGCGTAGGGGTGTACAACATGTAAAAATCGGCCTGACCGGACCTGTATCGAAATTAGCCAAATTTTGGTATCGATACCGGTATCGGTTGACCGGTATACCGAATCGATTTATCGGTTCGGTATCAGTTTTTATCGAAAATTAATATTTTTATTATTTTTATTATTATAATCATTATTTTATTATTATTATTTTTATTAATTATTTATTATTAATAATAAAAAATTTAGAAAATCGGTATATACCGATTCGGTTCGGTAAAATCAAACCATAAATAGGTTGTATCGAAATTGATATCGAAAAATCGGTATATACTGATTTTTTGTATCTAAATTGGATCGGTTCTTTTTATATCGAACCGACCGATTCAATCCGGTCTAAAAAACAAAAAAACCGGATTATATGCAGAGTCTTAATATTGCGCATCACAAAGAGGGAAATAGAATCACCCAGATCAAATAACCGATTGACCAAAGTTCATCGATATCCTAGTGTAATAGTGTCGAATTCGGTTATTATAAAATTAACTTTTATAACAAATTAAATATTATAAAATTAATTTTTATAATAAATTAATTAATTTATTATTTATAATACAATGTTAACACGCATAAAAAAGAAATTACCTGTCGACTCATGTGTTGATGTCAAAGTTAACTTACGAAGACGTACCCAACATACATTAACTAAATAAAATAATAAATAAAGCTATACTAGCTCCTAGTGCCCAACTATGAACTTACATACATACAACGTGTCAAGATTGATTGTAGTTTTGTGTTTCCCTAGAGTCTAGACCCTATTTCACCATGTCTATTCATTTATTGGATTGTGTGATTTTTCGAGATGATACCCTTATTTTACTATGGCGTATGAGGCGTCCACATATTTTTCTCCCCGTCACGTGACGATTTTATGTCACTTAATTAGGCTTGAATTTAGAGGTGTTAGTAGAAGAGAGTAACTCGATACTCGATTCGAGATCGGTTTAAAAATATAATTTAAAATTTGAATTTGAAATTGATTTGAGTCAAATATGATTCATACTCGTTTTTTGTTTAATGATATACGAGTCAAATTTGAATATACCAATATTCGCTTAGATTATGGTTCGAATATTTTATTTTTTTCTCGAACCATACTCGATGGATCATATTCTAATACTTGTCTGATCCATACTAATAAGCTAAATATGTGATATTTGTATCAATCTTTATAATTTATAAAGTGTAGTATTAAATTGTGTAAGTTTGTACTTGAATAAATCAGTGAATTGATTTTCAATTCGTATTACATTCTTTGTAATTTCTTTAAATAAATAAAAGTAAAAGACTTTTATATATAAACATTAGTTCAATAATCAATTTAGTATATAGTGGTTCAGTATTAAGCGACATGGTTCATATTCGAAACTCAATTTGAAAGTTCGTGAGTAACTCGTTTTGTAAACGACTCGAGTACTTACGAGCCGAGTAGGTCCGAGTAATGATTCGAGTCGAATCTGGCGCAAAATTAAAAATTTCTTATCGAATTCGAGCTCAATTTTTTTGAATCGAACCGAATCTGAGCATTAGAGTATTCGTTGAGATTCGACTCGTTTTCACCCCTAGGCTTGATAAGGTTGTAATTAAATTAATGGTCGAATTACACTTTTGATTATTCTTGTTATGATATTAAAATACCTCTAATTAGGTTTGGCAATATGTTAGTACGTTTTCTTTTTCATTGATCAAACAAAATAGTTTATATAATATGTGATAAACCCCATAGTTTTAAGTAATATTTGTAGAATTATGCTGATGATCATGCTAATGAGATTTAAATTCTTAGATAACTTAAAACTAAAATAGTTCTTAATCGTTAGATTACTAAAAAAGTATTAGTGAATCCGGATAGATTGATACATACGTTACTTGCTCTTAGGAAGAGTTTTATTAATCTCATAATCATTTGTGTGGAGACGCTAAAACAAGTATATATGTACTTATTGGAAAACAAGTACACTGAAAATGAGTCGCTAGTTAAGGAATACTTAATAGAGTTTTACTCGTCTGTCAATAAGAATTCCTGTAGTAATAGTAGTACAAATGAACCTTAGACTTGAGATCATCGTAATATCTTGTGTATGATAAGTTATAATTTGACATATTCCTTAAGACTCTTAAGTTATATTTGTTTGCAAGTATTATAATCCCGGTATTATTAATCCTAAAATTATAATCCCGGTATTATAATTATAATGTCAAGACTATTAAGTCATTTTAATAGTCTTATCCCAAGTATAATTCTTGCAAACAAACATAGCCTTAGGGTATATCAAAGGGTATACTTAGGTATAATAAGTTGTACATGAAAATAATGTATGATCAACAAAAAATTTATCTCTTCTAATAAAAGAATAACAAATAATCAAGAAAATGACCAATTGTAACAACAACTAGTTGACACCATATATATATATACTCCTTAAAAAAAGTATTGGCCATATAACGCTACACCTAAATTTGAATAATCTATCTTTAACAATTCACGTACCGAAAAAAATTTCACGAATGCGAAAAAAAATTCCAATCGAAGAAAGTAAAGTCTCCCAAGAGATGATAATGAAATCCTCTCATAAAAAAGAAAGAAATAAGTCATCATAAAGAAAATAAGTCACACAAAAGAAAAAAAAAACTCAACAAAAAAAGAAGAAATTATATTCAATAATTCAAACAGAAAGTCCACCGAGGTAAAGTTATTTTAGTACGTTTTCGGGTGTATTTTCATGTGTCGATTAAACTATTTTTTTTCACTAAGAGTACTTTTGTCATATTTTAAATCTTTAAAATGTAATCTTTATATTACGTTTGAATTAGAGTAATAAAAATGATAATAAAATGACTTATTTATGTCTTAGATTTAATTCTCATTTAGTTTAGTTTATTTTTTCATTTATGTGAAGTTTATTTTCTTTTTATGTGAGATTTGTTTGTGAGTTTTTTTTCTTAATCATTTAATGAGGTTTGATTGATTCTTGATATTATAATAGTGATAAAATAATGTATTTAATTATGAAATTATATTGTATACCCAAAAAATAGAGTTTCAAAAAAAAAAAAAATCACCCAGTCGATGACAACTCTATTAGTTATTCTCAATATCAAAATTTCTATAGGAATTCTTAAACTTAGTAACTCATTGATGGTTAATGAGTTTCGGTTATCAACTAGGTTATATTTTTTTACAAATATTATAATCTTGGTATTATAATCTTTGTTATTATAATCTATGTAATTATAATTCAAAAACTATTAAGTCATTTTATAATTTTTAGACTAATAGTTTAATGTGTAAATTTAAAAATAAATAAGACACTTGAAATTAATAACCATATCTTAAATATAATTATTATAAACAAACATAGTCTTAGGATAAGAGGTCATACTTATTGTAAATCTAATACTCGCTCCGTACTTAAAAAGAAGGTATAATTTTCTTTATCCACATAAAAATATTCATCACTTTATATAATGTTGTGAGACTTTTGAATTGAGGGAATGAAACAAAAGGACCAACAATATTCCTAATACAATAATGTTACTATCACATAAAAATGTCATATACCGCTGACGGCACCCATAAATTTGTTGTTGAGTTGTTAAGTTAAGTGGACCATGTCAACAATAAATCCACGAACATAGCTTCTAGTTAGAACATTTTGCCGACAATTAGTACCAAAGGTTTGTTCCTAAAAGTCATACATTAGGGAAGCTTCAATACCAGATAGTTCTGGGCAGGCAGGTTACATGACTCGTATCTTCTTCTTTATCTCGTATTTTTTTTATAATAAAAGAGATCCGATTGTATAAAAAGCCATAAGAAAAGAGGTTGGTCCACTCCGATTTCATAACATTGGAGGTAACAATATGATATCATAGAAATTCTTCTACTATAATTTACTTTAGGGCGTGCAACTAGTAATTTAGAGTGTGTAAGTAAACTCTTCTACTATAATTTTAAAACAGACTAAAAAAAATGAGAAATGATACTAACAAAAAATGATGGATACGTGATAATATTTATTTTTTAGACAAATTTAACCTTATTATTAACATTAGTCGCCGAAACCAGATCGAGAGCAAATCTTCTGTCTCCATTTTCTCTGTCTCGCTTGTGTTTCCCCACTTAAATTTTGACATCTAACCTTTTACTTAACACCAATTAACTCTAAAATTAAATAAAAGACCATATGTCAAAATTTAAATAAAGGGACACAAGGGGACAGAAAAAATAGGGACAGAGATAATCCTCTCCCAAGAGGTTTAGATTTTATCTGACGCACCATTCTCACTCGACAGAAATTCCACCACCACGCTCACCATGGGCCACTTCTTCGGCATCTCATGGTGTTTCTCCTTCCCCGCCCGGCTTCGCTTCATCCCATAACCTCAACAATCCCATAAAAGCCCACCAATTCTTTCCCAACTTTTCTTAAACCCAGCCTAAAAAACCTGATTTTGATACTAACCACCCCGCAAAGTCGCCTTTTCTCGTAGCCATTCTGCACAATGTATTACCATAATCAATAGCCAATAGGCTTCGAGAATTTTCAAATGTCCTGCTACAAAAACAAATCCAATCCCGAAAAGCTTATAATAAGATCAAATGGTATTACGTCTATATTCGGAGCCAAACGAGTTGGTCGTTTTAAATTGAGCCAAATGAATAAGATTATTAAGGAAAACTTCGTCCAAGGGCAAAATTATATACATCTAATTGGGACTTAAATAGAAACGCTAGTTTATCCGTTGGTCACCAGTAGGGTAAAAGGTAGTTAAATCCGTTAGAACATCACAAAGACTATAAATTATTACCAGTGCCCAGCCACTCGAATCACACCCGCCACAATCTATACATAAATAATACTATATCCATTTAAGCAAGGAGTTCAAAAATGGCGTCGATGCTTCTCCTCCCTCCAAACCCCCCCTCTCTCTCTCATCGCCACCCTCTCTTCTCTCTCCACACCTCCCTCTTTCCCACTTTTACTCTCCCAACTTCTTCTTCTTCTACAGTGGGGCGGCGGCGTGTCTCAATTTCAGCATCTTCTTCACGGTCACTCCAAGCTCTCATATTCGACTGCGATGGCGTCATTCTGGAGTCGGAGCACCTTCACCGTCAAGCCTATAATGATGCTTTCTCTCACTTCAAAGTCGTTTGCCCCTCCTCTCTACCCCTCAATTGGACACCTGATTTCTACGACGTTCTCCAGAATCAAATCGGCGGCGGTAAACCTAAAATGCGATGGTCTCTCTCTTTCTCTATATGAATCTCTCTCTTTATATATATAGAATTCCTTTTGTGTTAATTTGATGGGTCGAACTGGAAAAATCAGGTACTTTAAGGAGCACGGATGGCCTTCTTCTACGATCTCCAATACACCTCCAGAGACTGATTCCGATAGGGCAAAGTTAATTGACACTCTCCAGGTATCATTTTAAGTTATAATTTTGTATAAATAGATGAATTTAGCTATACTACTATTTTATTTGCTTGTATAGTTGTTGAAGTTTCGGGTTAGGATAATTATAGAAATGTATATTCCGGATGAATAAACATTTGTTGATTGTGTTCTGGATGTTTATTTAGTTTGGTGTTGTTTATTTGAATATTTCTATAGGATTGGAAGACTGAACGTTACAAAGAAATTATCAAATCTGGCACTGTAAGCAATAATTTACTTGGTAATAATAACTAGGAATGAATTCTCATTACTGAATTGTGAGGATCATTCAATTGGTATTATTTTTGACAGGTGGAGCCAAGACCAGGGGTTTTGAGGTTGATGGATGAAGCCAAGGCTGCCGTAAGATAGATTTTTATTTTTCTTAAAAGTTCTCTTTCATCGTACTTCTATTTTATTCATTCTGTCAGTTAGTCGTGTACTCATGTTTTAATTGTGTATATTAAATCCGAAAAATCGTACCCCTAGTCTGAAGTTTTTTTCCCCTCCTTATATAAAGGTTATTTAAATTGTTTTACAGGTTTTTTGTGCATGCATAATTCTTTGCTGTAGGGTAAAAAATTAGCAGTTTGTTCTGCTGCAACTAAGAGTTCTGTTATACTCTGCCTTGAAAACCTTATTGGAATTGTAAGTGTTTCCTCGTATATTGCTTCTCAGAGTACTGTTGCATTTTTGTTTATTTTTGCTGTAATTTTTATTTATTCAGTGTTCTATGTTTGTTATAGGAGCGGTTCCAAAGTCTTGATTGCTTCCTTGCAGGTACATTGGCCAGTTTTTCGAAATAATTATTGTACTACTTGTTGACACCTTGTGTTCATATACGTTTTGGCATGCATGAACCCCCCTCCCTCCTCCAAGCATGGCCTGATTTGGTTGCCATGCATATAGTTTAGTAAAGTTTCTCCTAATAATATAGTTTTTCATGTATTCAATTATTTGCTTTAATCTATTTGATATGGAAATTCTATCAAGATACCATTTATGTTGTACTTGCCAATATTCTATCTGATCAATTTTAAGGCCAACTATTAAACAACTAGGATAATCTTGTTTACCAATTGCAAGGTCTTTACCCTGACAAACAATGATCCCATAATGTTTGTTACATGAATCGATCCTAAAGATTGATTTTGCATAACATTCATAACCTATAGCAGTTGGATCTTGTATTTACATTCTGAAATCTATCCTATCAGAAATTAGCCACTGAATCACTCTCCATTGAAGAGGCTATGGATATACGGGGATAGCTTTATTTCTCTGCTGTCTAGAAACTTGACATTAACATCAATAATTTATAGAAAGTATCATAATTCCCTTCTCACATTATAAATTTTTTTTTCTTAATTCCAGCCAAATGCATTTTCACATATAACAGCAAGATGTAGTCTATAACTATTTGATTCCTTAAAATATGTTTTTTTGCTTCTTTTTCTTTTTGTAGGTGACGACGTGAAGGAAAAGAAGCCCGACCCTTCAATTTACTTAACAGCCGTCAAGGTAATCAATACAGAACAAAGACTATTGTTTGTGCATACAATGCTCTGATTTCTAATGTTATTTCTTTGTGATATTGAAATTTTTCAGAGACTGGGGGTGTCAGAGAAAGACTGTGTGGTGGTGGAGGATAGTGTCATTGGGCTACAGGTTAATCTCTTTAGTTTGCTTAATTATACTACTACATTAAATATTTTGGTTATAAGATGAAGGATAGTGTCATTAAATATTTCAGACTGAATCATATCTCTGCAGGCAGCAACTGGAGCTGGGATGTCATGCGTGATTACGTATACATCATCAACGGCTGAACAGGTGAGGCATATTCCTTGGTTCTCATAAGAACAATAGTATAGAGTCAATTCAATTGGATAAGAAATTTTTTATGCAAACAAGTTTTATAAAATTTCATCGTAATAAGCTGCAGACTGACTTACTGTCCCACTTCTGATTTAGGATTTTAAAGATGCGATAGCCATCTACCCTGACTTGAGTGATGTTAGGTATTGTTGCTAACTACTTCTTGCAGTTTAGAATTTTGCGGATATCATATTTACTCCCTCCTGCTAAATGCCCATTCAGATTGACAGACTTAGAGTCATTGCTTCAAAATGTTGTCGCTGCCACCTGAATCTCTTGCATGCCCTTGCAGTAAGCTTGGCTGGCTGCCATAAAAATCGTTACAATCTTTTCCAATGCTGGCATTCAATTGTTCCATTATAATTAATTTGGAACATTATTGGAATATTTCTAATGTGTTGTTTCCATTAGCTGGAAACTTCGAGATGTAAAACTATTATGACTGAATCATTTGTTTATAAAATCCAACAAAAGACTCATTTTCTCATTCTTTTAGTTTATGTGTAGGTATGTGACCGGAAGTCCGGAACTAATGTAGAGAACAAGTGCAATCAGTTCTTTTGTGTGAATGATATGATATAGACTCCAAACACCAATAAAACTTTTATGATTGGGTACATAAGAAACTACGTGGGAGACAGAAGTTAGATTAAACTCAAACCATTATGTGGTTCGGCTTTGGTGCCTGGCCCATCCCTGAGCTGCATTGTAGGCTAGGCAACTAGCCGAGGCTTTGAACCGTGGCATTTCACCCGACGGCCGACACTGTTAAAGTTTGAAACAATTGTTTAGGGCTAGGTAACCGATCCCTTGTAATGTTTAATGGTAGTCTTATAGTAATATTTTAGAAAATTTACAGTTTTTGCTCGTAAAACTTGCATGTATTCATATAAATAATACTTGTGCATTCCAATTTATAAAAGATCATTATTTTTAAAAATAATAATTTATAAGATCATTATTCTTCTAAACTAGGAACTTAGGATCCATCATGTGACGTCATCAAAATAGGTTCACACAATCCATATTGAGTCGTCAAAATACATTATTACAAACACAAATTCTCTTATTTAAAATTATTACAATGTCGTATATAGTACGACAATATTCACACTCAAATTATTATAATGCCGTATAAAACGTGACAACACATATTTTAAGTTCTCAGTACAATTATTATGCCACAATGTTCTATAACTTGATGATGACCGCCATTAATTCGAAAAGTCACTCTATATCCCTGTTCTCTCTGCTAGTCCCAACTACTCTTTTATTTTTTGAAAAGAATTGTGAAGCAAAAGGGTGATCACAAATAGCCCAGTAAATAATATCATGATAATTAAATTATCAATAACTTTTATTAGCAATAAATCAGATGTTTAGAACATATGGTAGATGATAAAAGTTTTCAACCATAATTGCAGCGGAATCAATAATCCATTAGAAGAGTCAAGTAGAACATAATGTCTACTATCTTCTCCAAATTAAAAGTCCATCATCAATATTTTATTCCTTATACTCAAGACGAAAAGAACTTTCACCAACTGTCTTTACCTGAAACACCAAAGATCATGATTATACCAATTCACAATTCATGTTCATAATCATGCTAATCAATTCATTTTTGCACATAGGCCAAAGATATTCATTTATAACACTAATGATCATGATCATACTAGTCTACAGTCTTTAGTCATAATCATGTCAGTCAATTCATCTTTGCACTATATGCCAAAGATATTCAATTGTAATACCAATGGTCATGATCATATACTACAGCCTTTGGCCATAATCATGACATACAACATTTCTTCTTTGCACTCGGGCCAAAGAGAAATTTCACCATAATGATTACAATAATGATATAAAGGATGAAGAGAATAATAAGAACATTAAGGTTAAGAATAAACATTAGAGATTTACAATTCAATTTATCCAAAGTCCAAATATGTCTAAATTGTCAACATGACGACTAAAATGTGGATTCAAATTTAAGAATGATATTAAAGATTTATATTTCAAAGATAACGATTAAAACTCAATAAAAAGATCCAGGTAAATGAAATGATATTAGATGAAGTGCAAACCTCTTCTAATTATTTCAGGAATTATAGAAGCAATACTTACCATAGTAAGTTCAGATTTAGGAGTATGGAAGAAAGTGATATCCTTTTTATGAATATGAAAGAAATAATATTATTTACGAGTATTGAAAGAAAATAATATCCCTTACCTTAGCACGTGAGTAGATGTTTCTTTCTATGAAATTGATCAACCTGAACAATGTTTGTTTTCTTTATCAACACTTGGAGTAACCTTACACTCAAAAGAAATACTCACAATATTACACTCACAATATAATAGTAGAAGAATCTTATATTGTAGGTGTAGTGCTGGTGTGTTTTGTTGCTCATCCGAGCAATCTATTTATACTAAAAATTGAGTAAACAACTAGCACACATGTTTTGACAAAATAACCAAATGAGCTATATAACAATACCGATAATGAAATTTATCACCCCACATAGAAAATTAAATCAACTTGTACACGTTTTAACAAGATCTTTTTGTTAATTGAGTTGTGGTCCAAACTACTTTAGGAAAAGTAGAGTGTCGATAAGTCCTGCCAAACTTATTTTTGTAAAAAAAAAAAAAATTGAACAAACATTACTTATCATACTTATCTTTAATCAACATTTTTTATTCATCAATTATTTACACTTTTTCAATCTTTCAACAATTATTATAATTCCGTGGGCCGTGCTTTTGAACCAGTTGCTGTAGCATTTCGTCCTCTTCAGGACTCCATGGGCCTTTGATGCGATCCATATCTCTCTTTGTGTTGGACATTATTTGTGGTCTGGAAGAAAAAGTTAACAGTGTTGAAAGATTTTCAGTTTTGTTGGTTATGGAGTTTAGAGAAATACCATGAGCAGATGGTGGCTGGTGGCTGAGAGAAAATATATATTTATATGACACGGGAAGGAAGAGGTGGGGGTATATAAGGGGGGCGAGGGGATAGGGATGACCGGTTGAGGTGGTAAAGGGAAAGGAGTTGGAGGCGTTATGGCACCGCTTCTTCCAGGCAAGCGGACACGCGTCACATCCGAGACATTCACTGATTCCCACACACTCAATTACTCACTCTCCGTAACCTCTCGCCTGTGCGAGCGAGCGAGCGAGTAGTTTATTTTATTTTCATTGTTGTTACTTGTTTCCCCCACTCTGTAATCTTATTTGGTTATTTTCATAAATATATTTAAATTTTGGCAATAAACCTCTTTTACATTAATAATGGAGTATGAGTTGTCAAATTATTTTTATCACCGTTTGATAATTATAATTCAAATTTCAAACTTTTATTATGGTAGGAACAATATATATGTATGTGTGTGTGTACATAATCTTATTCCATAACACTTTAATTTGAATGTTTATATTTATAATGTGTACTCCTATGTTTCCAAATAGAATAAAAAGATGTACTGGCGCCCATAAGAAGAATGCATCGCCGTGCCATTTTCAAATATAGCATCCAACTACCTCTCCCTGAATTCATCTATTCTTTTCTAGGGTTGATTGGCACTGGATTCGCCCAGCAGATGCCGAATTCCTACATTTACCGAACTTCTTTCCTTGCCTTCTGTCATGAATTGAAAATTCCCTCAGGTTTAGACTTTTTTTCCGCTTTATTCAGCTTATCAAAAAGTGGGGAACCTGGCTTCCGCTACCTGGGCCTCCGCCCTGGATGGTCCCCATAACCCCCCCCCCCAACAAAGGTTGGCACTTATAGTGGATTTTTATCAAGGGAACCGACCTGAAACTTCTATCGAGATGGGCTTTTACCAACGACCCTGTACTCAAAGTTTCCACTTTCCGTAAGAAAAAATCAACTCCTTTCGGGCCTTCTATAGCAAAATGAAGAAAACCGAATGGCCAATCAAAACATTATCCGACCCAACTTGTATTTACCATCGCGGATGTACGTAAGTAAATTTTCCCATAGCTTTACCTCCCAGCTGTATATTGATCACTCATTAATACATTATTCTTCTGCACATGTAGTATCAATCTTCAAACCCCAGTGCCTTGAAGCTTCTAGCTCATAACAACCTTGTACCCATGATAGCCATCCTGACTCCATCACAGACCAAGATCCCGATGCTGAGACCATACTTATAACAGAAATCCCAACTGATACGCCCCTGAACGCCTCTTCTTTAGCCGAGATCTCTCTCAACATCGAATCGAACCTCTTCGACCCCCCTTTGAAGGTGCAACTAATCACTGTTATCCCTATGGCCCCCAAACTATCCACACAAAAAATCTACCAAACTAACCCGGTCTGACAAGCTAGTTCTGATGAAGAAACAACTGAGGAAACACATCAAAGCTGTGACGCCCCCAAAATAGGTATACATCACCCATTCTGAGTTGTCAATACATGGTAAAGAAATAACTATAACTTTATTATTACAATAGTAAAACTGTGAGTTTGAATACAAATATTATCTTCTAGACAATATCTATACCCAAATAAATCCTCATCATATTTAATGATACATTATTTTACAAAAATGGTGAGGACTACTAAATAACTCTCTCTATAACCATCATTCCATACCTCAACTCGTACTTGCTACATTCTCGCCTCCTAAGAAGAAAAATGGAACAAAAAGGAAAAGGGTGAGCTCAACTAGCCCAGTAAAGAATATTATGACTAAGATAATATACAAAAAATTATCGTTAGTCTTCAACAGGGAAAAATCTAATAGAATACAATAGACAACAAGTTTTAAATCAATATTCGCAGCGGAAAATATTAATTCATAGAAGAGTTACGTAGAGAATACAAACTACTATCTTCTATGTATGAATTTAAAAGTTCATCATCTATCTTTTATCCCTGTAACATCAATCAATATATATCTGGAATCAAATATTCGTCTTTGCACTACAGGCCAAAGATATTCATCAGTTGGTCATGTTCATCTAAACACCTGTTCATCTTTGCACTACGGGCCAAAGATATTCATCAGAAATCATTCATCTTTGCACTACAGGCCAAAGATATTCAATAATATCATCATTTAAGACTGAGGATGATGAAAAATATTTTTAAAGAAACGAATCCAGTGAAACAAAATGACAAGGATTAAGGATTCGTACTTTATTTTAACCATGTTGAAAAAAATATCTCAAAAATAATCATAGTGGTGTAAAATTCAAGAATGATCAAAATATGGATACAATCAACTCTAGTATCCACAATAGATATTTTAGACGAAAAGGAAAATTTTCATTTTTCGATGATTAGTGCCGTATTCGTGAATAATGTCGTATACGTGAATAGTACCGTATACGTGAATAGTAACTCCGACACAAAAAGTTCTAAATTTGATTAAAAGTTCAGATCAATACTTCGGCATAATGATATTAGAAGAAATAATATCATTTAAAAATAATAATATCCCTCACCTCGAAAGATCAGTACTTCTAGCTGAAACACCGGATATAGGCTATGACTTGAACTTGCACCGTATAGCAATACTCAAAGTATACTCAAAATACTCACAAGAATACGCTCGATAATATAGAGAGAGAAAACTTCAGTTTCTGGTGTGATTTTCAATTCTAACCTAAGCACCCTATTTATAGGAAAATGCTTAGAACACCAAATCAGAAAATTTAATAAAATATATTATTAATAATAAATTTCATACGCCTCCTTGGAAAATTAGATTTCTAACATATCCCACATGTTCATCTTCTAGAAAAAGTGAGAAAAACGTTTTTATTAAAAAAAATATTTAAAACTTCCAAAAAATAATTATTTCGGAGCTTCGAAACTTCAATAATTCACAATAAATAGCCCTTTTATCATAAAATTCAAATCTTGCGAATTTTTATAGGAAATTCAATTCTCTACAACTTTGCAGAAGAAAGGTTTTCCAAATTCCAAACAGAAATTGACTGAAATCCACAAACGGACGATTTTACATGCTATAATCAAATTTCAGTCAAGAAATGGGGTCCACTGACATGTTTAACATGTTTTAAATATTTTTTGGTAACAAAAATATTCCTCCTCCACATATACTAATATATCCCACATTCATCGTAAAAATATCATCATTATTATATTATTAAAATATAATAGTTATTTTATCAGAAAAAGATAAAATTTCAATTTTCAACAATTGTCACATTAATAATTTTCTCCATCTATATCCACATAAAATCAATATTTTCCTCATCATATGAATCAATAATTAATTATTCACAAATAATATTACAGAATCACAATATTGACAACCAGACAGTTCCTAGGAAAGAGGGGGCTTTTCAATAAGAATTTCTCCTTACTAGCGCGCAATTAGGTGACCAAACCTCTCCTTAGACAGAACTTTCTAGACATTGCCAATAATGTTATCTAATAATATTATTCAGATAATATGAATTATTGCTTCGATAATGAAAAATACAGTGTAATGACAATTATTGAAACAACAACAATATAAAATATCAACGCGGCAATTATTAAATCAATAAAATAAAATACTGAACAATAATTACTGTAACAATTATTGAGTAGTGCCGTCTTACGTAAGAATCAATAATTGGTGCAATACCGTGTGCTACTGTGTTTTAACCACCGAGTTTTTTAACAGTATTAACGGTAACAACTACGCCGTTATTTTTAAAAACTTTAATTTGTCGTTTTCTTCATCCGACAGTTATTTTGTTACGGGGCCCACAAAAGGCTGCACCGTCGTACGAATATTTCTCGACAGAAAGAATATTCTACGACCAAACGAATATTCCCCGACAACAATGAGTATTTTATAACCACTTGCGTATTTTGAAAAAAAATTCATATGTCACCCTTAACTTTAACCTTTTATCAATTTAACCATTTACTGAATTGTAATTATAAAAAAAATTGAATACTTTTATTTCATAAAATTCGGGGTCTTACATGAACCATTAATTGGTATGATTATAACCAGAAATTATTCAGTGTAATGTTATAAATGATGTGGTAAAAGTCCTCATTGGCCCGTAGTACATTGATGGACAGTTGTTGGCATGATCAAGACCATTGTTGATAATAACGAATATCATTGGCCCGTAGTGCGTGGATGATTTATGGATGTGATAATAATGAATATCCTTGACCCGTAGTGCATGGATAATTCAGTGATGTGGATTATTTATTTAGCTGAGTCACAGCGATAAAATTGATGATAAACTTTTAAATTATAGAAGATAGTAGATATCATACTCTACTTGACTCTTCTAATGAATTATTTGTTCCGCTGTAGTTAAACTTGTTGTCTATTATATTCTATCAGTTTAACACTGTTGAAGGCTAACGATAATTTATTCTGCATTATCTTAGTCATAATATTTTTTACTGGGCTAGTTGAGTTCACCATTTGCTTTCATTGTTCTCATCAGGAAATGAGAATATAGCTGGGACTAGTCGTGGAATGGAGTGACAGTTCAGATGGTTGTTTTAGTAGTCCTCACTATTCTGTGAAATAGTGTAATAATAATTGTAATGAGGACTTTATTTGAGTTTGGATATTGTCTAGGAGACAATATTTGTGTTAAAACTCTCAGCTTATGTTACACAACAGTTGTATAATTAAAGTTATATTTGTATTTTGTACCATGTATTTGGCGACTCAGAATAAGTGATGTATACATATTTTGGGGGCGTCATAATTTGATTTGGTAGAATGAGAGATAATGGAATAAATCATTCTGTTAAAATAAAAATTATTTTATTTGGTTTCACCATTTCGTTAAAAAGATGTAATCTGGCTGAAATACTGGCCAATTATTAAAACAAAAATTCATTCACGGAGGGGGGAGGCAAAAATAATTGCATCCTATCTTTTAAAAGGTAAAATAGGAAAGCAAAAGAGCTTCACTTTTTTTGTTTACCAAGAAAACTATCTCAAATCCCTCCAACTTTATAAATATACTAGTTGGGTCCCGTGCCTCCGGCACTGTATGAACAATATGATTTATCTTAAACTTTGAACGACCAAAATAATTTATTGAGTGAGCGGAAAATTTAAAGTCATTTGTATTTTATTAAATTATTATTAGATTATTAGATAGATAGATGTATTTTATTAGATAGATGTATGAACGGTGTGATTTATCTCAAATTTTGGACGGCCCAAATAATTTATTGAGTGAGCGGGAAATTCAAAATCTTTTATATTTTATTAGATAGACTAATTGGGTCCCGTGCCTCCGGCACTGTATGGACAATATGATTTATCTCAAACTTTAAACGACCAAAATAATTTATTGAGTGAGCGGAAAATTTAAAATCATTTGTATTTTATTAAATTATTATTAGATTATTAGATAGATAGATATATTTTATTAGATAGATGTATGAACGGTGGGATTTATCCCAAACTTTGGACGGCTCAGATGATTTATTAAGTGAGTGGGAAATTCAAAATCATTTGTATTTTATTAGATAGATGTATGAACGGTGGAATTTATCCCAAACTTTGGACGGCTCAGATGATTTATTAAGTGAGCGAAAAATTCAAAATCATTTGTATTTTATTAGATATATATATATAGAGGGTAAAATAGTCTTTCAACACAAAAAATTAGAGGTGTTAACAAAAAAAAAATAGTAACAACTGCTGATGCGATGCTTGAGGGCAAACCACATGTAATTTCTGAGGCATTACAATTACTCTTTACCCAAAAATAAACATATATTGAAGCTGAGTCTTAATAGTGTATTTCTGAGTTTGAAGATAAAAGAAAAATAAGAAATTTATGAGAGAAAAGGGAGCGAAAGAAATAAAATTTACTTCTTTCCTCGTGTTTTTGACTTTTGATAACTTAAAATAATACTCTTCCCGTTTCAAATTTTAAGATCGATCGTTATTAATTTTTAAAAGTCAATTTGCGACATTCAAACTCACAATTGTGATGATTCACCAATAATTATGAAATATAATAAATTTGGCAATGAGTAGTAGTATTTAGATAGTATACAATTTTCATCATTGTATTATTGATTTAAATTAAACAACTCTATTTCAATTTTGAGTTTAAAAATATATTGAGTCGACTTTAAAATTTAATAATGATCTTATAATTTGAAAAAGATGAAGTGTATTACTTCCTTCTTTCTAAATTACAAGATTAATATTGACTTTTTAAAAATCAATTTCAAATATTTTGAAACTCAAAATTGATATGAAGTCGTTTATTTATGTCAATACAATTATGAATGCTTTAAACTACTTAAAAAGTATTACTCCCTCCGTCCCAAATTAACTGCTCAGTTTTGACTTTTTAAAGTCAAATTGATCATTTTTAAAACTAATCTTTTTACTATTTTTGCTAAAATATAGGTAAAGAGATTATAACCAAAAGAAAGTATATACAATTTATTACTAATCCTAATTTTTATAATTTTAGAAATATATTTATATATGCTTAATTATTAATTCTAAAAATAGTCAATTTGACTTAAAAAGGTCAAAATTGAGCAGTTAATTTGGGACGGAGGGAGTAGTATTTATAAGATTTATTGTTTTTAAAATTTAAATTAATGATTAATCATGTCAATATTAAATTTAAAATGTTTCAAATTAATTTTTAGAAAGTTAATATTGATCTTATAATTTAAAGCATATTGAGTACTATTTTACCTTTATTGTTTCTCTTGTTTTTAAAACTTACAAATACATTGTAAATGTCACACGATTTCAGTCTTATCTCCCTTTGTTTTTTTTTATTTGTCGTTTAAATAATGAAATTTATTCCTTTTTATTTATCATTTATAAATTTTTAAAAAATATTAATGATTGATTTTTCCATATTATTCCCATCTTAAATTTCAATTTATTTATCGTTCATCTTTCCAACTAATAAATTTTAAAAAGATAATATTAAAATTTTACAACTGTTTTAGAGCATCTCCCAAAAGTAGTAGTAAAAAAAACTCTTTAAATTGATGTTTGTAGACGTACGTGGTAATTTGGATAATATTATTTATTATTTTCATATTTTGTGTCTCATCAGTCTCTTCAATTTAATGAGCTATACATCAAACCCATCAATCGTAATAAATATTTGTAGCCTTTAATTGTAGATTTAAATAGTGAAAAGAAGTTACAGATTTGAAAAGTGAAAAAAATATTTATTAACCTAGGAGACAGTTGAATTTTTTTTTTCTAATGTGACTCATCTATTTAAATATTTCAAAATAGTTAAAGAGACCGTCAGACAAAATACTTATTATTTTTCTCAATTTTTGTATTTTTTTTTAAATCGACAATTAAAAATGAACTGAGAGAGTATTAATTGATTCGATAATCCAAATTGTTGTCCTTGTCGGCTGCCAGTCTTAATTAGTGAACTGACCCACCATTGACTATGAGTAACAAATCTTAATCAATTAAATGTGATGTTGAAAACTTTTGACTAGGGGGCAATCCTAGGAGATAATATTAGTGCGAGTTTGACTGGTCACACAAATTAGTTTAATTATATTTCTCAACTAGCTGGGTCCCGTGCGCACTAAATAGATAATGAAATTTATCTCAAATTTTGAACGGTCCAGATGATTTATTGAGTGAGCGGAAAATTCAAAATAATTATTAGATAGATAGATAGATGTATTTTATTAGATAGATGTATGGACGGTCGGATTTATCTCAAACTTTGGACGGCCTAGATAATTTATTGAGTGACTGAAAAATTTAAAATCATTTGTATTTTATTAGATAGACTAGCAACAGTCCCGTGCCTTCGGCACTATGGACGTTGGGATTTATTCTAAATTTTGGACGACTCATATGATTTATCGAGTGAGCGAGAAATTCAAAATCATTTGTATTTTATTAGATAGATGGATGGTGGGATTTATCCCAAATTTTGGACGTCCTAGATGATTTATTGAATGAACGGAAAATTTAAAATTATTTGTATTTTATTAGATATAATTAGATATATAGAATATAGATATAGATAGATAGAATTAGATAGATTGTATTTTATTAGATAGATGGATGGTGAGATTTATCTCAAACTTTGGACGGCCCAGATGATTTATTGAATGAGCGGGAAATTCAAAATCATTTGTATTTTATTAGATAGATTTATTAGATAGATGGATGGTGAAATTTATCCCAAACTTTGGACGGCCCAGATGATTTATTGAATGAGCGGGAAATTCAAAATCATTTGTATTTTATTAGATAGATTGTCTTGCTTGGCTGGATTACAACCACGTTTATTCTTAACAACCTATAATATTTTTTTATTTAATTTTTAAATAAATAGAGAGCCTTAGTTTTTTATATTTTCACCGTCATCATCTCTCTTTCATCATTTTAATTTAAATTTGAACTATAAAACAGAAACTATGGAGATAATCTTAATTCTTATATACCACAATATGACATTTATATTATTTTTTTAGTTATTTCATTTGTTCAAAAATTAAAAATACATATTTTAGTCGATTTCAAAATTAAAAATATAATTACTACTTTTTAGTTCATTTTAGAGATATATTTTAAACATTGACATGTCTTAACTTTATTTTGATTAATTGAGTATTAAATTTGTATTTAAAATTAATTTATAAAAATAATATCAAAATAATTAATTTTTTAATAAAAATAATTAAAATCGGACATTTATTTTGGGATAGAAAAACAACGCTACTGTGGGTCATAACAGAGTCTGAAAGTAGATGGTGTAATAAGTGGTAGAGCTTCTTTTTATTAATCATGTCAAATATTTAATAGTAGAGCATAAAATACAGAAGCTTCTTTCCCAGATTCACTGCGGATACACTTCTCTGCTCGTAAAAAACTCTTTTCAATGCCCTAAAATTTGATGTTTTCATACTCAAAGGTAGATTCTTCACCTCGATTTCATTAAACTGCCGATTTACATATGTTGGTTTTGTTTAAATTATTGATTTTTAAGACATCAGAAAGCTATAGACTCTGCTTTATGGATGTATATGCTTGTTATCTGTAGACATTACCTGCAAATATTTATATTTTTTGAATAGTTAAGAGCTAGAATTGATACTGTTACTTGGTTCAGTTTGATGGAGAGTTCGTATTGATTTATCTGTCAATTCATTAGTTTATCTGTAATTTCGGGGATTACTGGCGGTGACAAATTGATTAGATTACTTGAATTGATTTGGGGAGGGGAAGGATCAAGTTATCATAATTACTTGAATCGTACCAGACACAAGAATATAGGTACATGTATGTGTGTGTGTATATAGACACACACACACACACACATATATTATTGGTTGATGGGAGGGTTAGAAGAGGTGACTCAAATTGATGCTAGGAGGGAAGTTAAAGATTAACTTAAGTTTTATTACTGGTGGAGTCAATAATGTTATACTTAAATGATCTAGTTATCACTTCATTTAAAAATTCCTAAGATAAAATATCTGGACTTTCTTGTTTTCACATTGAATTTTGACTTATTAAGCATTTTCCCCAAAATACTCGTCAGTTTGTGAGTTTTGACTCACAAAGTTGGTTGAGTATGAAGTTGAATAATAAAAACGCCAGTGGCTCCTCCTCTACAGCTCTGATTTTTTTAAATGAGATACTGTTAACAGCAATCATATAAGTGGCAGTGTGCAATTCCCCAATTACCAAAGAGAAATATTTATGATTGCCATATTATTTGCCATGATGCGAAGTACAGAATTATACAGTTTTTGGGTAAGTAACTATTTACCCAAAAACTGGGCTATGTTATGAGTTCGACTTCCTCCTCAGAATAACTATCAAATCTACCCTTTGTAAGTGATCGGTAGTAGGGCGTAAATATTGGGTACAGGATATGCCACCATAACCCCAATCGCCTTCAGCATGTTGATGTCATCCCCCCATTACTCTAGCTGTCTTACGTACTCCTTTTGTCTCACATTAATTGTCGATCTTCCTAGTTCCAAAAACAAGTGTCACGGTTACACTGTCAAAATCAGGACCCTATTTCTTTGTGAGTTTGATGTGACATCAGATCAATATTCTATTGTTTAATGAAGGATAAATTATGAAATCTATCCTTTTATTTTTATTTTTTTAAACACAAGACTCTAATTGCAAAATTATCTAAAAAATTGTGTATCTTGGGAGTGTGGCATTGAATATGAGATGACATAGAAGTTAGGCAAATCGAGTTGGTTGACAGGTAAATGACGATGAAATCTGTTAATTGTGGTCCATACATGGTGTTCTTTTTCTCTTCATTTGTAGTGGTGTATACATTTTTCTTCATCAAGATTAGCCCTCCTCGTTAATTCCTTTTGCCCAGGGAGTAAGATGTGTGTGCTATTTACGTGCTACTTTGTCTCTTCATTTAGAAGAAAACATCTCCTGATTCCATTATGTTTAGGATATATATTTAATTGTTTTTTATTATGTACAACTAACAATAATATGCATGGTCTGATTTTTGAGCAGAGACAATGCTCACTTGCATTTAAAGGCGGATTTCACATGATGTTGCATCTTGAATAAGATCAATAAGAATGGCATCATTGAAGATGGAACTTCTTGTAGTTCTAGTATTGTCGTGTTTGCATTCTTTTGTGATGCCAGATGCCCAAGGTATAAGGCTTACATGACAGTAAAATTTACTTAGACAGCATTTGTAAATGCTAGGTATTGTTATTATTTCCAGCTTGAAAGGCATTTTGCTTATTGTCTAATGGGATCACAATACATACGTGTAATATTTGTGTTCTTCGTCTAACATAATTGCTTTTTTTGTAGATTAAGTTGATGTTTATTTTTCATTTTGTCTGTCTGTTTGTCTCTCTGTTAGGAAAGATTTCTTTCAACTTAAATGTGGATTTGGAAATTTGAATTGTAGTACACAGGATACTATTTATTGTTGGATAAAATGATAGGCTATCAATGATTATGACGAAGTTTTATTTTCTGAGGTAGTAAATGAATAATGCAATTACTATTTCCAAGATGCAGAAGTAGTGTATTACTGAAGGAACTTTGTTATGGAGTTAACTATATATTTTTTTGATAAGTAGAGGAATGCTCATGAAGTTATTGTGTATAAATAATTAACTTGCGTATATTTTTTTTGATAGAATTTAGTTAAATAACTTGCTAAATATATCTTTGAATTTTTTATTTTTTGTGGTCCTTTCCATTTTAGAATGACAACTAAGGGGAGAAAATAAAATGTATATATATATATATATATATATATTATCACTAGATTCAAAATTCTTGAATGTGCAGCTTATAGTAACAGGGTGGCATGTGGATAAAGGGGATCTATTCTGCTTTCTTCAGCTTGTTTTTCTAATATTACGTTGCAAAGATAATTTAGAAGTGATATGATAGATTAATGGATGGAGAATAATTCAATTCTGTTTCAGGGGATGCCCTCTTTGCGTTGAGGAGTTCGCTTAACGCTTCAGCTACTCAGCTAGCGGATTGGAATCAGAATCAAGTGAATCCATGCACTTGGTCAAAAATTATTTGCGACCCTAATAATCAAGTGACTACTGTGTATGTAGTTTTTTGATGTAATTTACAATTTCCATGTGACTATGATAAGTGAGGTAACATATGTTTCCAATATGTTACTTGCTTATTATTACCCGACTTTAGACCTTGATTGTGCTGTGTGGTTTACTATTCATATGCAGAACATTATCATCCATGGGACTTTCTGGAGTGCTGTCTCCTAAAATTGGAGGTCTGAAGACTCTTTCTACACTGTACGTATAATATAGCTAAAGAAACATGTTGATTTTGAATAATATAACTCAAGTCATGGAACATTATATAATTATATTTCACAACTTTTACATGACCTTGTTGCTGAAAAACACTGAAGCTTTTATTTCAAATGTGTTTAAATTTATGCGCCATTGATTTGTGTTAGTGGGAGGGTTCAAGATCTCATGTGTAAAATATATTTATTAATTTAAATTTCTTTCCAAATCCTTTAAGTTTTAATTTCCAAATAATGGTGTTGCTTTGTTGATTTATATTAAGTGGAGAGCACTCTGTTGGTTTGGAGGTCTCTCTGTGAAATAATGCCCAAGAACATGCCACCAGAATGTTCAAGCAGAGTTGCCTTAGCTTCCTATCCATTCCTCCACTTTCTATTCACTCAGATGGATTCTTGCTGCATATGACTATGATGCTATATATTAGAGAAATAACCCTCATACTTTATTAATTTATCTGCATTCATTGGGTCTATTCATTTGGAGGTAATTGTATTAAACTGTCAGAGGAGAGATCATCCTTGACTTGTAATGTAATCTTCTACATGCGCTATTTCAGTGCAGTTGCTAAGTGTTTCCTACAATTGTGACATCAGAAAATTTGGTGTGTATCATTATGATACTATACATTGTTATCAATATGCCCGACTATCCAATATGATAGATTTGGTTATGGAATATCAGTTTAGGTCAACAATGAAAATTCAAGAGTACTCCATCTGTCCTAGAATATCAATATAAATATCAAAATATCTTAGTATATGTCATATGGGTTTATAAATATCAAAATATCGCAAGGATTTCTGAGATAAACTTATTCTAGAGTGCTTTAGATGCGCAGGTATTATTACGTTGTTCTTACAGTAACCTTCAGTCTATCAACAAGAAATGCCTTTTTGTGTGAACTATACTCTTTTAATCTTCCATAAAAGCAAATAGGAAATCTAAGAATGGTAGCAATGATCCTTTGTTTTCTTTTGGCTTAAAGAGGGAGCTTATTGGGAAAGACTAGGACCTGTTACTCGCTAGTTTCATTCATTTATTTCTTATGAATCTCTTCCTCTATCTGGTGGTGGATATGCATGACTAATAAGAGATATGACAGTCTTATGCCCTATTATTTCAAAGTTTAATGTTTGATTATTTTTATCATTGCAAATTTATAATCATGCAGTGCTTTGAAAGGAAATCGTATAATGGGTGAGATACCAAAAGAGTTTGGGAATTTGACAAACCTTTCAATGTTGGATTTGGAAGATAACCGTTTGACGGGAGAAATACCATCTTCCCTTGGCAATCTCAAGAAACTTCAGTTCTTGTAAGTGGTATTATCTTCATTTTATGAGTAATTTTTTATAGTTCCTTATAGTGTTAGAAGTGTTAATTATTGTATTATGCAAGCAGGTTGCTGAGTCAAAACAATCTCACTGGGGAAATCCCTGGATCACTTTCAAGTCTTTCCAACTTGATTAATGTGTAAGTGATAGGTCACACATGATATTTCTATGTTCTTGTGATTAAGATTTTTGTTCTGATTAAATGTTGAATTGGGGTGTTTCTGGTGAAAGAGGCCAGTATCCAATTGGTCTATGTGAATCAGAAGGTATTTCTATTAATCAAATTAATTGATCTAAATTATTAATATTTGGAGAGATCACTAGTTGGTAATTCATATAGTCAGGTAACTGTTGATAACTTTTGATGGTATGATTGGAACTTACTTTGCAGTCAGCTTGATTCAAATGGTCTCAGCGGTCAGATACCTGATCAATTGTTTCAAGTTTCAAAATACAAGTACGAAAAGCATTCTTTTTCTTTTTTGTAGTTGCTGATACAACTAATTTCAGGCAATAACTAGTGCAGCTACTTTAAATATGACCTTTCTACTTCTTTCTCTCCCTCTCCCTATTTCTCATACCTTGGCACTGAAATTGATTTTGCTTCAGTTGCTTGTTACAGTTTTACAGGGAACCATTTGAATTGTGGTATTAATTACTCCCACCCTTGTGCATCTGGTAATCAAGGTAATAGAACTAGCGATATTATATGCCCCTGTGCTTTGCAAATAGGGTCAACTGCAAAATCGTCCCTCAAAATTCCACATTTTTTCAAGTTGGTCCCAAAGTTTAAAAGTCAATTGAGTCCGTTTAACTTTCAGAATTAACAATCCTATTCCTCTTTGACGTTGCGATCTATCTTTTTGTCGGTGTCAGTCGTGACCAATTTAATACAGTTAAAGAAACATTTATATATGTATCAACAAATTAAAATTTGATTTATATACATACATACATACATATATATATATATTAATACCTTTTTAAAAAATGAAACCTTTTTCACCCCTCTTATTCTACATTTCACGGGTATTAGAGCTTTCAGTGGACTGGTATTCTGGAAATCCAACCCGTATTACATCAAAAAACCTAACACAGGCAAATCACTACAACATAACAACACTGAAATCATCTTCAACAAATAATCCAACCAAATTCTGTGATGTAAAATTCAACCCTAGATTGACATGATTAGAACAAAGAACAAAAATAAACCGAGTACCCAAATATTCTTGAGAATAAATAATAGTAATAAACCAACATCAGACACAAATAATAAGCTTGAGATATGACTAGAACAAAGAATCAAGGTTCTAAAAGGTGCTAGGCGGGCGGTCAGGGGGGCCTAGGCGAGATTTTTTTTATTGTAAATCAATTTTAATATTTTATCTTACATTATTCTAACAAAACAATAATATAAAACAAAATAATCAATAATAAAGATAATAAAGGCATTTGTTTAAAGTTTAGACACATACATATAGCCAATTTCAAAGTTTAAACAAACACACAATTGTTCAAAATTCAAACACAAACAAATAATCAAAAATACAAACTAATAGTCTTCATCCCCATATCCCTCTATATCTCTAACTCTTCTTCTCCATATCCCTCCAAGATAAAGTCCACATCGGACTCACACTCATACTCCTCATCTCCCTCTTCCTCCGTGTCATCATCAGACAAAAAATCTTCTTTATGAAGTTCTCTTACTCCAACATTTCTACTACTTCTCCTAGGCTCTAGCACGCTATCCGCTCCGGATGCTTCACCAACCGTCTCCCAAGTAAGGCCCGAACAACCCTCAACTTCATCATCACCACCTTCAACAATTCATAATATAATGTTTTGGGCGTGATTTGGATACCTATACCAAAAAATGTATGTACAGTCTGCACAGACTGTACAGACACGTTTTGATATATGTATCCAAATCACACTCAAAACATTGTATTATGAAAAAATTCAAGTTCCATAATTTTTTTTAGTTGTTTTAAAAAAAAGCAAAAAAAAAGGTTCGAATTTTGTTAAAATGCGGGAGTCCGGACCTGATCCGGACTCTATATATATATATCCATTACTTGAAATAATTAAATTATAGAATTAGTGTTAGTAAGTACTATCTTTATATATATAATTAAATATTTTTAACATATTAGTTTAATAGTTTTATGAATAAACACAATTGATATTAAATAATAAAATTTAAAATTTTAAGAATTCAATTGAATATTAAAACTTAAGAAACTAAACAAAAATTTAAGAATTATATTGAATTAAACTAAATATTACAAATGTATCATCATTTATATAATTTGAAGTTGGTACAAGTTCAAAAAATTATAAATATAATAAAATTATCCATTTTGACTTATTCTTGTTCACTTCTTGTTGTGATTTGATATGCTACAACCTGCATTAAGAATATGATAAATCATTAGAAAAATAAATACATCAAAATCTGATTTTGGTAGTAATTTAAAAAAAAAAAATCCGCCTAGCGCTTTTTCCACCGAATTGACCTTAGGCACGGCGCCAGGCCCCCGCCTAGCGCCTAGGCGCCGCCTAGGTGGCCTAGGCCGATTTTTACAACACTGCAAAGAACTATTAGAAACCCTTCCGACATGAAGATCTGCTTTACCGTAAAAGAATAAAATTTCCTCATCTATCACTCACGACGGAGGAATTTACTCAAACTCATGGAAGTCTGTCGTCGATACTCATCCCGGTCCCTTTCCAAGGTCGTCGTCTCCCTCGATCCTCTATTGTCCCCAACATTCCTATTTCTTTCAGATTACCATCGTTGTCCATCATGAAAGCTAAATTTCACATTCAATGGTGTTAATTGATTGATCCATGGGAAGGAAAGTTTTTTTTTTAATTTTTTTTACCTTTCCCCTTGAGATTGCCTGTACTGCTGGCTGGATTAGGTGTCGTGCTCCCTATGATGATGATGGTGTTATGCATAAAGATGACAGTGGCGGAGATGAATAAGTTGCGAAGATGAAGATGGAGGAGGAGATTGAGAGAAAGATAGATGATATTTTATTCAATTAATAATATTTCAAATACTAATAATTTTATTACATTAATAATATATTTAAGATTATTAGTTTATTTGATATTAATAGTTTGTCTATCATTAACAGTTATTCAACATTACTTATATTTTTAAACATATATATATGTATATAAATACATATATATGGGGAAAAAGTAAAACCTTAGTCAAACGAAGTAGTTTTACCCCTAGGGTTAAGTTTTTCATTTTTTGGGTTTTATATAAAATATCTAAAATTATAATTTTTATACAAGCTATAAAAAATACGGTAAAAAAATTGAATGGACAGGCAAAAAGGAATAGGATTGCAAATTTTTAAAGTTAACAGGTTTGATTGAATTTTTTTAAACTTTTGGGTCCAAATTTACAAATTGTGGAGCTTTGAGGGACAGCTTTGCAGTTAACCCCTGGAAATACGTGTAGATTGTATGACATACCCTTTCTTGGGTAAGATTAACTATAATTCTGCTATCTGCACAGGTGGTAAAAGAAAACCAAAGATTGGACTTATAGTTGGTATTGTTGGTGGACTTTTGGGTCTTCTTGTTGGATGCTTGCTGTTATTCCTGTGCAAGGGGAGGCATAGAGGATACAAACGTGAAGTTTTCGTTGACGTTGCAGGTATGATTTGCTTCTTGTGTATGAAAATAAATGAAAGTTGTCTATAGAGTTTAAACTGGTAGATTTACCGGCTGTATTTTGTAAAGTATAAGTTGATGTTTATGAAAAGAGACATGCAGTTATTCTGTAGTATATTAAATCAGTGGGGCTCTTGGTACAGACATGACTTGTTAGTTTTAGTTGCCAAATGTGTGAGATGTTTGCTCAGAATTTGATGATATTAACCATACAAACTCTTATAATATCTATCAATTACACAACCAAACTAGGATATCAATTTAAATCTTGTTGCAGTTACATCGGAAATTATACACATATATTACAATATATTTATATATGTAAACTGAATTTTCAGCCCTATTATTGGTTAAGGAATCCAAAATTATGTATGTAGCCTCAAATTTCAGCCCAATCAGCAGAGGTATTAGATATTTTCTTGTCGTGCCTTATGTTTAGTTCAAATGTGTCCATTGTGTATTTAATCTTATCATTATACTGTACATCAATCTTCATTCGATCGCTCTTAGACAAATTTCCCTGATCTTTTTACAATATGATCCAATTACAAGCCTGAAGTATCTTCAACTTTTTAGTTTCATTAGGACATTTGCTGATAAATTCCTGTTATCTCATGCCCAGGAGAAGTTGATCGAAGAATTTCATTCGGTCAATTAAAAAGATTTGCATGGAGGGAACTACAGATAGCTACAGACAACTTCAATGAGAAAAATGTCCTTGGGCAGGGAGGTTTTGGAAAAGTGTATAAAGGAGTGCTTGCAGATAACACAAAAGTAGCTGTGAAACGGTTAACTGATTATGAGAGTCCTGGCGGAGATGCAGCCTTCCAGCGTGAAGTTGAGATGATAAGTGTGGCGGTTCACAGGAATCTCTTACGGTTGATTGGGTTTTGCACAACACCGACAGAACGCCTTTTGGTGTACCCATTTATGCAGAACTTAAGTGTTGCCTATCGTCTAAGAGGTTTTACTCCATAATTATCACATACATGAATTTAAACTTACTAATTTCTCTGCTTTAGATTTATTTACCTAGGATAAGTACCTTCTGTGGATTTCTTTCCCCATGCTTCATGTATTTCTCTCTATTCATAGACATTAAGTTTGTGTGGGTTTGTCTATTAGCAGCGATCAACAATCTTATGATGTACTGGGAAACATATAGAAGGTAGCTAAGGTAATGTGTCAGGCATGTTGTGTGACTGATAGAATAATTGGGTTGTGAATGGTAAACCAAGAAGAATAATTTTTATGCTGAATCTGTATTTTTAAGGCTTTATTGCAGTGTAGATATTTAGTAAAGAAGAATGGAATTATGTGTTAGGTTGTCAATTGCTCTAAAAGTTTTAGTTGTTATTAGAGAGAGGACCCAACAATGCATATCATGCTTTAACTCTCCCCCTCACGTGCCAACTCCACTTGCATGTGGAGAGGCAAACAAAGGTACATTACAATGCACAAAATAAACAAAGTGCAATTGCACTACCAGTACCAACATAAGGGAAAGAAATTTCATGTAGGAAGACTTGAATAAAAAACCTTGCAAACCCACAACTCTGATAGACTCATTTTATGAAAGTAGACATGGCTGGAAGGGGCAAAAAGATTTTTGTATCTGACACTAAGCGGTTTAGATTATAGAAAATTTATATTTCAAATTCAATAGCGTATATTTCAGTTGTGTGGTTTCTAGTCTTTGATATGTATGAAAATCAATGGGTACTAGAATATTCATACTTCCTGAAAGCATATCTTTAGTGTTGCTTGCTCATGGCAATTTTGTTATGTTAGTCATTTTTCTATTAAGCCACTAGTGCCAATAATACATGCATACATTTATTTCTGTTGTGCATGCAACTTTGCAAGCATAACGATGAGTCTTCCCTAATCCATAGTTGGCTGGAAAAATAGTTTGCGTTAATGTTTGTTTTATGACTGCATGGGGCACTAAAAGATTTAAACTTAGTCTACTGCTACACTTCTTTTTTGGGGCAATCAAAAAGCAATTCCGATTATAATAGTGATGGTTTTCATGATCGTACAAAACATACTGAAAATGACTTCCATTATATGTCAGTATATAGTTTACATTACTAATTACATCCTCTATTTTTTGATCAGATTATTCACATCTTAACCAAAGCACATTCACTTGATTATAATTTAGAAAAACTATTCTCATTACCTGCTCTACCACCTTGGGTTTGCGCAATGATAATTTCACTTTTGTCCCAAAAAGTCTGTTTTGAGCATGGATTTTGGTTGCTGCAATATATGGGCCATCCCTATTTGTGGAGTGCCTAGTTAAAATTGTTTTAGTAAAAGAAAGCATTTAATTACTGTTGTATGAATTCATTCATTAATTCATATGTGCAAGAATATGGACATGCATACTTAAATTTTATATATTAGTATTATTAGTAATGCTTCCTCACCACCCCCCCTCCCTTCTCTTTTCCCCCTTTTCAGAAAGCTCTTTTAATAGAAATGTCCTTTTAACTTTTACTCATTGCCTCAATATAAGTAGAAAAATGATGAGTGGATTAAGATTATTGGTTGATGCCTATCCAGCTCCTTTACTGAATAATGATACAATATATATTCGTTTAATTTGATAGACAGATTAAAATGTATGTTTAACTTCTAATCGGAAATATTTTATATATCAAGAAAGAACGTCACTCCAGAAAATCTAAATCAGAACATAATTGATTTGGAACTTTGACCAAAAGTTTTTAACCAAAACTAAACTAGTGATGGAGGGGATGTACTTGCATTTCCTTCTGAACAATGCCTGGCATGCAGGATTCTGGCATTGCTTTGTTTGATAAACATAGTAAAACAAAAGTAAAAAAATATACAAAAAGTGGAGAAGTTTTGAAAATTCTACACTCGTATATAATAAGGCAAAAGAAAAAAAAACGTAAAGCGCGCTTGTAGTTGGCAGTCATTGATAAATGGGATTATTCTGAACTTTTAGTTACGAAACTTGTATAATAGTATGGCTATTTTTCGTGAAGTTAATACATCATTGTTCCTTTTCCATAACTTCTATGGCAGTGTATGATTGGTTTGAATTTTGATGCAGAGATTAAACCTGGAGAGGCTGTTTTGGATTGGCCTACAAGAAAACTAGTGGCTTTAGGCACCGCACGTGGACTAGAGTACCTTCATGAACATTGTAATCCTAAAATTATCCATCGTGATGTAAAGGCCGCCAATGTATTGCTGGATGAAGATTTTGAAGCTGTTGTTGGTGACTTTGGTTTGGCTAAGTTGGTTGACGTGAGAAAGACTAATGTGACAACTCAAGTTCGTGGAACGATGGGTCACATAGCTCCTGAATATTTGTCCACTGGGAAGTCATCAGAAAGGACAGATGTTTTCGGGTATGGGATTATGCTTCTAGAACTTGTAACAGGTCAACGCGCCATCGACTTTTCACGCCTGGAAGAAGAAGATGATGTTTTGTTACTTGACCATGTAAGATAAGTAGACAACCTTTACATTTTAGTTGCTGGTTTGTGTGCACTCTCTCTCTCTCTCTCTCTCTCTCTGTATATATATATATATATATATATATATATATATATATATATATATATATATATATAAATAGGGAAGTGATCCATAGCTTGCATTAGCTATGGGCATTTAAGCTAACCCATCTCCTGCCGTCCAATGGAAGATCTAACGGCTTGTCTGGGGCCGACCGCTACTCTCTTACGGCTAACCAAATTCTTTTATATTAACCGCTACATTTTCTAGCAGCCGTTTTGACTGGCCGCTAGGTCGCGTTTTGACTGACAGCTAGAGAGAGTAGCGTTTAACATAAAAAAATTTGGTTGGCTGTGCGACCAACATAAAAGGTTGTAGAAATTAATTATGGAACTTAAAGTAATTATAATTTAAATTAAAAAATTATAGCTAATTAATACTTCACTCGCTAATTGGTTCCAAATATAAAGAGTTATAAAATGAGTAGTAGACTAATATAAAGAATAATACTTGACTAGGTAATTTGGGAGTAGTACATGACTACGTAATTTGTTTATGGGTAGTAATATAATATAAACTCAATCACCTACGTACTATTTATAATTAATAATTATAAGGCGATAATACGTAATTATCCTTATACGCACCTAGTCAAGTACTATTCCTTATATTAGTCTACTACTCATTTTATAATTTTTTATATTTATGAATCAATTAGCGAGTGGAGTATTAATTAGCTATATTTTTTAAATTTAAATTATAATTACTTTTAAGTCCCATGATTAATTTCTACGACCTTTCATGTTGTCCGCTACTCTCTCTAGCGGCCCGTCAAAATGCGGTTTTTTTGACTGACCAATATAAAAGAATTTGGCTAGCCGTAAGAGAGAGTAGCGGCCGACCCCAGCCAAGCCCTTAGATCTTCCATTGAACGGTAGGAGATGGATTAGCTGGAATAGTGCTCATAGGTAACGCAAGTTAGGGACCATTTCCTATATATATATATGTCTATCTACCTATGTACACACATTCATGATATCTGTTAGCATTTATATCAAATCTATTACTACCCTCTAGCTATTCCTCATAGGTAACGCAAGTTAGGGACCATTTCCTATATATATATATATATATATGTCTATCTACCTATGTACACACATTCATGATATCTGTTAGCATATATATCAAATCTATTACTACCCTCTAGCTGTTCAAAATTCATGTATATACATGTATGCACTTCTGAGCCTTTGTCAACTCTTCTACCCTTGTACATCTTTGTTTTTCCACTCTAACAGTGTGTTTGTGAGTTTTAAAAAGGAGAGAAAAAGAAAGGATAATGAGGGAAATTTAGAGAAGAGACCAAAAGTCCTTTGTTTGTGAGTTTTTTGAGGATAGAGAGAAAGGAGGGGGAGAGATTTTTTTAAAATTTCCTCCCTAAAGTTTCCTTTCAAACTTGGAAGGAAATTTATTTAAGACTTAGATGACATTAAAAGACCAAAATTATCCTTATAATAGTTCTCAAAAATAATGTAACAAGGATAAAATAGTAATATAATATTTTAAGATAAAATTTCCTTCCAAAACTTGCAAATACAAGGAAAGAAGGTAAATTTCCTTTCTTTCATAAGTTTTAAATTCCTTTCTTTTCTCTTCAAACTCACTAACACATTGAGCCTCTCTGTAATCTGTTGATAACTTTGCATTGGAACTAAATGTTGTCATCCACGTGTGTTTGTAATTCCCTCAAGAATCCTTGTTTCTGGCTTATTTAAATTTTTCTGTAATATTCACCGTAGTTTTTCTGAGTATGTATTCTTGAAGGTCAAGAAGCTGGAAAGGGAGAAAAGGCTAGATGCTATTGTAGATCGCAACCTACAAAGGAACTATAACATCCAAGAAGTGGAGATGATGATTCAGGTTGCATTACTTTGCACCCAAGCCTCGCCGGAGGACCGACCTGCAATGTCAGAGGTGGTTCGTATGCTGGAAGGAGAGGGGCTTGCTGAGAGGTGGGAGGAATGGCAGAATGTTGAAGTTACTCGAAGGCAAGAGTATGAGAGACTGCAGAGAAGATTCAATTGGGGAGACGATTCAATTCATAATCAGAGTGCTATTGAGTTGTCTGGTGGAAGATGAGGTAGCTGATAAATTCATGGTATATAATTTCTTTGTTATTAGGTTAGCTTGATTATTATTTCCATTATATAGCAATCTTTCATCATCTTGTATTTGCCTTCTATTTTTATCTCATGATTGTTCGTGTGCTGTGTCTCTATGTATGAGCAACTCATACAGACCTTGCACTTTGTACAATGAAACCTTTTCTCATTCTTCCCCAATTAAGAAAAAAAATGGTTTTTGACTATGAATTCTGGGAATTTATCCATGGTTACAATGCAGGGAAATTTTCTATTTTCTTTTCCGTTCATTTTTGTAAGGAAACCCGGGCTTGAATATTGTAGAGGGCCAGCACTTAGGGATGTTTGTGGCAGCTCCAAGAGTTTTCAAGTCATTTGAAAGGTTTGGTCTGACATGGAATACGTTCAATTCGATGAAATCTCTGAAATATGGATGGATGCATCAAGTATTAAGCAGCTTACTTACTTTCCATAAGAACTGCGAGTCTTCTTGTATGACTTGAGAAAATGGGCTTAAATTAACTTTATTAAACTTAAAAGTTTTTCTCTTTTTACACTTTATAAACTTTAATGTCTTTTAATTTTTATAAATTAAACTTTTGGCCAATAACGTGTAATAATTGATTCGAATAAAAATATTTTATTTAATTTCACTCTTAAATATCTTGGAAGTACAGAACATTGTAGGAACATTTACAATTTTTAGTACATTTTTTAAAATAATTATAACAATAGTGCATACTTAAAATATTTACACAATTAATGCATTTAAATATTTTATTTACACAATTAGTGAATTTAGTTTTTCTTTAACTTAGTTGGGTGTTTTAATGGATTGTTGATGTGGCAAATCAGTTTTGTAATTATGTAACTGTTCTCGATTGTTTCTCTTTGCTGTGACAATTTGAATTGCATGCCAAATTTGAGTAGTCGTGCATTCTGTATATGGTGCAGTTGGTAACCAAACTTTCATACAAAGGTAATCATTTTAGTTTATGTGGGTAACCAAATAGTCATAAAAAAAATTCAGAACAGTTACTTAGTGTTACATGTATTTGTTTTCTTTATCTTGTTAAACCATGATGAAATTGAAGAGTAGTCGGATGGTTTTCCTCTTAATGTAAGGAGAAAAAAATATAAAATATTATTCAATATTGTGTAATACAATCTCGGTTACCTTACATAAATAAAAATGTGCAGTTGGTAGTCAAACTTTTATACAAAGGTAACCATAAAAATTTACAGTTGGTAGCCAAACTTTTATACAAAGGTAACCATTTTAGTTTATGTGGGTAACTAAATAGTCATAAAAAAAAATCCAGAACAATTTCTAATTGTTATATGTATTTGTGTTCTTTATCTCAATATGTATTTGTGTTCTTTATCTCAATATTGTGTAACAGAATCTCGATTACCTTACATCAATAAAAAAGTACAATTGGTAGCCAAACTTTCATACGAAAGTAACTATTATCTAGACCCATCACAGAAAATACTTGAAGGCCCAATGTCTAAATTAGGAGAGAGAAAGAAAGAGGGCGGGCCATTCCTATTCGAACTCCTCTACTTTGTTGATTCCCGTTGTTTTGTGTTACGTCCTCTTCTTTCTCCTGTTTAGGTATTCTGTATTCCCAATTCCGTGTTCGTTCTTTATGTTCTGTGCTCCTTCATTCTCTTTTTAGACCTTCTATTTTCTCTGCCTAAAAATGAAGAGGAACAGTAGGGTGATGACGAGCTCCGCTACAACTGTTTTGTGGAGGAGATGATCTGAATAGTATACCTCTATCTCGAATTCAGTTAAACCATCTATCTCGAAGAATCCATCAAAACTCTACATTACGCCCTATAAAGAGAGTGAAGAAGAAGAGAGTGAAGAAGGCTTACAAGATCTACATCTTCAAGGTGTTGAAGTGGCGGCGAAGAAGGAGGACGAAGGGGAGGAGAGAGGAGGCGTTAAGAGAGATAAAGAGAATGGGCGGATGAGTGTTGGTAACTGCCGCATTCATAGGAGTACGTAATTTTCTCCTTGATTTAAGAGTTTTTTATTTTTGTGGAATTGGATAATATGACGTGTTTATTGTGTTGCATTATTTTTGTAATTATTTACTAATTATTGTAAAGAACCCCAAATTGTAAGCATGTGACTAGTGTGCGATCAAAAAATAAATAGAAAAATTAGAGCTAATATAAACGATATATCCTTAAAAAACTTAATTTTCCACATTGAAGAAAAACTTAAATATCTTTAAAAACACATAAATTGTAGACATCCATTATTTCTGCAGAAATGGCTTCCATCCAAGCTTCCCTGTTTGAATTTATTATTTTTCACCTGTGATTGTTCTACCATCAATTTGCATGTTTCATTCCTTCCTTTTTAGAGAATAATAACGCAATGAGTAAATAGCGAAGAGAAATCATAAGAAAAAAACAATCACAGTCGTCGAAAAGGTTAAACTACTCTACAATCGGTGGTAAATTGGTCTCACTATCTCAGTCTCAAGCTGACTTGAAAGAGTTAATAAGGAAACGTTTTTTTTTGTTTATTCTAAAATTAGAGACATTTGTATTTTGAAACATAAAATATCATGATAATACCTAATTTGCCCTTTTCTATAAAATAGTTGAAAGATGAAGCTAGATGGCAATATATCACTCCACCTGCTAACTGTTTTGGGTTGCTATATATGTGCTTGAAATAATAAACCATGAGATGGCAGAGAGACGCCTTAAACAACAAAAACTTGACTCCACTAGACTTCGTATACTCCAGTGAGGAAATTGTGGGTGAACAGGTAAGAAAACTGATATATAATTAATATACCCAATTTATTTTTTTAAGGGTGAAGTTGGAAGTAGAGAATTGTCTATAAAAATTGTTATTTTTGAAATGTATCTCTAATTTTAAAATAGATGGAGTATTATATTTTTGAAGGGAGGAAGTATTTGTAAAAATAACTATTCCCATTTGTTTGTGCTTAATATGTTCAAGAATTGCTTTCATGCATGAAGGTTTGCTGATGAAGAAACAATTAATTACCAAACCTGCCATGTATGCTATGTGTTAGGAAAAGTAGGCCTAAAATAATCTCAATTTGAGGAATTATTTTTTCCTCTTTGTACAATTAAATAGAAAATTAACAAACTCAATACTGAGAAGGAAAATAACAAATTAAATAACCAACACTCTCCTGGAGTTATATCATGCTTGTGTTGGAAAAAATATGGCTTTCCCACAAGTGTAAATCAATGGAAGCAATGCAAGAAAATAACAAAAAGAAGTAGGCACACAAGAATTACGTGGTTCCCTCAAACTGAGGTACATCCACAAGACTGGTAGGTCAGTTTCTTCCACTATCACCAAACAGAGTTTACAAAATGGCCAAAAAGGCATAAGCCTTACAAACACACCAAAAGTGTAAATCACAAGAGGAAAATACCTCACAAATGAGAAAACAAATCTCCAAGAACAAAGAAGTTATCTGAATAGAGCTCTCTCACTCTTCTTTCCTATATCTGTTGTACATATATGAAAAATGGGACATGTCTCAGATTTGAATCTTCTTGAAGACTCCAAGCCAAACTTGAAAATACCAAAGAGTCATGTATGGGAAAACCGCCAAAAATAAAAGTCATGCATATTACCAAGTTGCATACCAAAGACTATAATTAAGAAATAGATGGGTCCCACAAAGGAGGGAAACCCAACAGCTTGGTATGTCATGTTTCTTACAAATTGTTGTGTGGTAGCGAGTAAAGCTACGACTACCAGCTGGTTCGGGCGCTCGACTCCAATTTGTAATATTCTTTGCAGGATTTCGGTTTGTCTTGTTTTGGCATGCCGGTGCTGCATCTGCTGCCAGTGTTTTTAGGCAGGCATGTTCATTGCCGAGCTTACGTAGGCTTGCTTTTAATTTTAGTTTCTTTAATTTGTTTTTTAGTCTAAATTTAATTTGAGAATTAACATTTCAAATACTTTCCAGTTTCCAGAAGGGTTCTTTGATAGTAATATTGACAATATCTAACACACTTACGGAAATAACAATTTCTTTTAGTTTTTTCCCTTGATGTGTTCAACAATATTTTGCTTTAGTTCATGCTACCTTCCATTTGCATATTGATTATTTTACACCTAAATTATATCACTCCCTACATTTCAACATAAGAAAAAATAATTGTAGTTTCACGTATAATTTTGCTACTTCCAAGTTCCTCGTATAATCCATCTACAATTCAAAGACTTTGAGGAACTATCATATTTTCTTCTTAGTGTATTGTTAAGTCGTGATATTTCTCCTCTTTGGGCCGAGTATGTTGGGCTCACTTATTTAATTAATCTATTGGGCCATCACTATTGAATCTTGAAAGTCATTGGGCCTAGTCATCATATTACTTCTATTTTAAACCCTATAAGACCGGGCCGGTTCATTGGACTAACTCATTGGATCATTTAATATCTATTACTTTGACTTGTAATGATGAAAAAGCATGACAGTTGACTAAGACACCTGCCAAGCATTAATGTGGATGGGATTATAGCCGGCCGACGGCATAAACAGTGACCAAAGGTAGTGAGTAGGCTGCAGGCAGGCGGCAGGACCCATCAGATCATGGGGGCTGTGTCAGAGGTAGTGGGTGGCACGGTAAACCAGGCAAGAGTGTATAACCTATCAACCAAGTCTTCACAACCAAGTACGTTCATATTCATATTCACATACACACAACTGAGAATTATTATCTCTCTCAATACACTAGACATTACATCCTCCATTGTTAACCTTGTGAACACGTATACTGACTCTCACGCCTGAGCTATCCTCCGACGGTCCAGCCGTCAAGTTTTTGGTGTCTTATCGTGTTTACTGTGCAGGATCAGCGCGTCTTACGTAATTGGGACGTTGGAGAAGATCTTGGCGTTAACATGTATCAATTCCAAAAAAGAAGAAGAAGATCAATGTATAATTAATCCTCACTACAATGAAACACTTGTTTCTTAAAGATTTTCAGTCAGACCAACTTTTTGAGATATGTTTTTAACTAGCACCACTCTAGCTAGTCCATGCAAAGCACGGGTTTAAATGATTTACTCTTGTTGTTTATATTTTGTAAAATATTTTTAAATATTAATGAGAATTAGATAATATTATTATTTATATTGTGTAGTGCAGTGATTAATTGTCTTTGAAACTATTTTATTCGTGGAGTAATTTAATTAGCTAGTTAAGTTAAATTTGTGAAAACATTTAACAAATAATTTATAGATCAGTAATTTGGACTTGGCAAATTAAAAAAAAAAGTAAAAAAATTTACTAGTCATACATACTACGTACCCAAAGTTATGTATATAGCAATATTAAAACTTATACATATGCTTCCTAACCTTGTTATGTTCTAAGACTGTCAAAATCCCATGAAGGCCGCCTCCAGAGGCTGCAAGAATGACACATGAACTGTTATATTTAAGGAGTCAAAAAAGATGCTCCAAATCCCTCCACTTATATATAACTCCTTCTTCAGGCAGCATTTTCTTGCTCCTTGCATCCTCCATTGCAAAAACAAAAAATCTTTTTTCCCTTTTAAAAGTGTTAGGCGGCCTCTTCCCTGATTCTACTTTATTTGCTATATTTTATAACTGAATTTAAAGAACATGGATGAAAACTTGGCTTATTTGCTATTTTATAACTGAATTTAAAGAACATGGATGAAAACTTAGCAGGGACCAGAAACATGTTGTACTTTTAGATATTTATGTTGATTCTTTTTCTTGCTAATTTAACATAGAATTTAAATTCACACACTACTTTGCAGTCTACTGCAAAGTTTGAACTTCCACTCTATCTCTTGGTACACAAGGGGTAGGACTAATCATTTGACCAACCGGCTAATTCCGACGGATCTAAGTTCGACGAACTGTATTCAGTCGTAAATAATTTAATTTCGACGAAATATTAGGTTGAAATTAATTCTGTCCAAAATAGTTTATTTTCGAGGAAAATCCGTCGGGAATATAAGGCCTCATATGACGCCAAATTTCCCGCCAGCGCGAAACTTAAGTTCGACGAAATTATAGCTATGTCCGAGGGACTGTACGTCGAAGATAAGTTAATTCCGAAGGACGTATATTCGACGGACATTCCGTCAAAAATATCTTATAAAATCTATTCGACTGACTCAGGTCAGCGTCTCCTCGTATTCTCTCATTTTTAATTATCTCTCCTCTCTCACTCTCTCATCTCAGTCTCTCCTCTCTCACTCTCTCACTCTCTCATCTCAGCCTCTCCTCTCTCACTCTCATCTCCGGCGCCCACCTGCCACCAACACCTCCACTGCCGACCAGCCGCGCACCCCCTTCTCCCCCACCGCAGGCGCCCCTCTAGCCGTCGACCACCACCACCACCATCTTCCTCCAGCCGCCGACCACCACCACCACCACCAAGAGCCACCTCCAGCCCCCACCCATTTTCGATTCCAGCCGCCGACCACCACCTCCACCACACGCCAGACAATTTATTAGCTCCAAAAGGTATGAGTTCAAATGTTGTTTCATTTTGATGATGATGTACAAAATCAGTAGATTGAATAATTTTTATATTGTATGTATATATTGATTTGAGTCTGAAAATTGGTAAATTCTTTAATTGGTTACTGTATGTGCATCAATTTGGCTTTGGCAATTGGATTTGAGGCTGAAAATTGGTATAGGGTTAAAATTTTGTTATATATTTGACTGAAATTTGGATTTGAGGCTGAAATTGGGGCTAAAATTTAGTATATATTTTGATTGAGAATGGATAATTATGCAGTATATATTGTTTGCATTGTTTATGTAATTTAATTAGTTTTCAATCTTGAATTTAACTGATTTTAGGACTGTTTTTAATTTTGATATATTTACAATTTTCGACTGAATTTGTAACAGAAATTCTGTCAGAGGTATGCATTTGCAAGATTTTGTCAGAATTATTTTGATAATATTAATAATTAGTCCCAATATTAAAATATAAACTAATTTGAAGTAAATTAAATAAAATCAAACAAATTTTATTTAATTTAATAAATAAATTAAATTTAATAAAAAAATATTTACAAATATATAATATAATACAAATAGAATTCAATTCAATAAAGAATAAAATAAAATATAATCAAATAATTTTAATTTAATTTAATTTAATTAAAATAAATTAAATTAAATTAAAATAAATAAAATTTAAATAAATAAAATTAAATACAATTAAATTAAATTACATTTGAACTTATATAATATAATACAATATAAAATAAATAATAATAATAAATTTAATTCGATTTAAATAAATAAACCAATTATATACTATATTATAATATACTACAAATTAAAATAAAAGAAAATATAATAATAAACTAAGTACCACTTACTTAGTTTATCATTGGCAAAATATAATAATAAACTAATTACTTAGTCTTTATAGATTCCTAACAATTCTCATAAACTAAGTACCGCTTACTTAGTTTATCATTGGCAAAATAAAATAAGTAGGAGTGAATGTCGAACAGTAGTCTTTATAGATTTTAAATAACAATTCTCATAAACTAAGTACCACTTACTTAGTTTATCATTGGCAAAAAAAACTAAGTAGGAGTGAATGTCGAACAGTAGCCTCTATAGATTCCAAATAACAATTCTCATAAACTAAGTACCACTTACTTAGTTTATCATCATTGACAAAATAAACTAAGTATAGCTAGAAGTGAATGTCGAACAGTAGTCTCTGTAGATTCCAAATAATTAACAATTCTCATAAACTACTCTATAGATTCCAAATAATTAACAATTCTCATAAACTAAGTACCACTTACTTAGTTTATTATTATTGGCAAAATAAACTAAGTAGCATTTGTTTAGTTTGTCACAATTTTTAATATATAAATGCAATAATATTCTCCCTACATATATGTACTATTTCTTGTATGCAGGTTTCGACATAGCAGTTGCAGCTAAATAGTACTCCAACCTGTTTCTCGGCAACAATTAAAAAAAAGGGGTCGTACGTAGTTCCTGTTTGTGTCCTATACTCGAATAATAAAGGTATTGAATTACTGCAGACATTCCTCACTGTTCCATCATAACAGATGGCAACATCCGGAAGGAGTGCCAGTAAGTTGTTGAACAAAGTTCTAGGTTAAGCAACCCTCTAAATGAGCGAACGGTCACTTCTCCCATAGGAATGAATCATCTCCCCATATGGGTCCAATCCATGATATAAACAGCTTCTCACCACTCTGAATTCCTCAGATGGGTAGTTCTCACAGAATGTCTCACCTCTTGAATGAGAACTATCCATTTGAGGAATTCGGAGTGGTGAGAAGCTGTCTATATCATGGATTGGACCCATATGGGGAGATGATTCATTCCTAGCAGAGAAGTGATCGTTCGTTCATCTAGAGGGTTGTTTATGCTGAAACTTTGTTCAATAGCTTAATAGAACTCCTTCGGGATGTTATCATCTGTTATGATGGAACAGTGAGGAATGTTTGCAGTAATTGAATTAACTTTATTATTCGAGTATAGGACACAACAAGAACTATGACCCTTTTTTTTTCGTTTGCTGACTCAAGTAGAGATTCCACATAAATTCTCATAAACTATGTACTATACTTTGAAACTTAGAAACCCGTTTGACATACACTCAATAGGGGTGAATGTCGAATAGTCCCCAGTTTGGGACTGTTATTGGATGTTATGTCTCTCACTTAGGCCGGTGCAAATACGAAACGGTACATTTTTTTGTTATTTTGAGGATTAATCGACTGGTACATTTTGGGATCGAGCCCACACGCCTAAGGACGAGCGTGCTTTGTCTCAGGCAACTTTAGCTATACGGGTAAAACTCATCTTACTATTTAGCTTTTAATAATATTCAATTATAAATAAAATGATATAATTAACATACGTATATGGAATACATTACAGGACCGATTTCAGAAGCTTCGGGACGAGCGTATAGCTGAGCTAGAGACTATTAGGAGGGGTTCTGAGACGTTAGATTCTGCCACCCCTCTTCTCGATATTGTATTAGATCGGGATGAGGAGCTAAGACTATCGATAGCGTCTCAGGATCCCCCTACTAGCAGTACCGACAGATATCGAGTGTTGGGTCTGCCGGGGATACCCGCATATACACTTCCTAGAGGTAATATTTTTTTATGTTTCACTAAATTATCCGAATTTATCACATTATATAAATTATTATAAGTAGTCGAATTTGTATCTCTTTATAAGCTCCAACCAGCGCCAGCGTCCGAGAGCACATGTCGGACCATCTCATACGGGCGCTGGCTTGGATGACGATATCTTCCGGCGGCTGATAGGGGCCGTGTCGGATAGGTTCCATACCGATCCGGTCATTCGGCATCAGTAGTTGCCTTCCAGTTCTCGTCTTCACCAGATTGCTCAGGATATTATAGCAGGGGAATCTACAGAGAGTACGAGATTAGTTCAACGCTTGGAGCGCCGATGCTCCGGATGGTGATTACCCTCTTGGAGGAGGCTTTTCGTCCGCCCCCACCTACTCAGTTATTCTTATTGTTTATGTTTTTCAATTAAGGCTAGTTTGTTAATTCTCATATATATATATATATATATATATATATATATATATATATATATATATATATATATATATATATATATATATATATATATATATACGGACTAATGATTTATATTTTTGATTTTATCAACAGGGTGGCGATGGCAAGCAGGCTGACGATGACGAGCAGGCTGACGATGACGAGCAGGAGCACGAGACTGATTTCCATACACCAAAGCAGCGTCGTTCACCTCCGCCCGATGATGATACTTTTAGTAGTTTATAGTTCATTTGTATAGTTTGTAGAACTTTTGTATATATTGTATTGTCTAATTGTGTCTGTACAACTATTGTAAATTATATTGTTTAACATTTATGGAACATTAACTTATATTTGTATTTGGTTAGCTTATAATACGTTTTGGTGGATATTTAAATGTGAATGTGAATGATAATGAGTTGAAGATTACGTTTTAGTGCTACGTTACATATTTAAATGTGAGATACAGGTTTATATTACTGTGTATTGGGTTGTGATAGGTTACAGGTATATTAATGGGTTTAAATACATGGAAACTGAACTTTTAAAATCTGTAGTAAAAAAATCATGATATTTTCGACGGTACTTCCCTCGGAGATAATTAATAATCAATTTTTAATAAATACCGATATGGTCTAGTTTTCAGTCGAACATAAGATAACTTTGACGGAATATATCCGTCGTACTAATTATATCTCCGACGTAATGTCCGTCGAAGTTAATAAATAGACAATTTTAATAAATAGGAACATATTTTAGTTTTTCGTCGGAAATAGCTAATGTTCGAGGGAAGTAGTCAGTCGGACATAGATACTGATATATTCGACAAAAAATTTCGTCATATATATTCTGTCGAAGATAGGCCAGGTTCAACGAACATTCGTCGGCGATAAGTTCGTCGTAGATAATAAGCATCTGAGGGAATTTTTTACGGAACTTATTTTCGACACGAATAGTTACGACGGAATCTCTGACGAATATTTCTGTCGCAAATAAACTAGTTTCGACTGAATAGTATTATGTACGATGGAATATTCTGTCGGAATTAGCCGATTTTCTTGTAGTGACTCGAGCTTTATTTTTTATACATTCTTTTCCTCAATACAGTATTACTATTGGGTTTAAAATAGTGTATTAAACAGGCAACCTTGATATCATATGCATGTTATATATACAACATTTATCTATGGGAGCCCTTCCATAGCAACCGGTTGCTGTGAGTACTGTGCAACATCCCCTTTTTGTACCGTTGATAAACTTATTGGAAGGCTGAGATGAAACATAAATTTATCCCAGCCGGCACAACTTGTACCGGCTTTTATTTTAATATGAGGACCCCACCACAGTCAACATGTTGTCAGTTTATTGAAATAAAATGAATTTTTAATATTAAATAATGCTCAACCGACACAGCTTGTACCGGCTCTGCCTTTTTTTATAAAATACTACCAACCGGGACAAGCTCTAACGGCTGTAAAAAAAAAAAAAAAAAAAAAAAAAAATATCAAAACCGGGACAAGTTCTAACGGCTGTAAAAAAAAAAAAAAAAAAAAAAAAAAAAAATCAAAGCCGGTAGAGCCTCTTACGGCTTGCACAAAAAGAAGTAAAAAAAAAAAATTACACTATCACAATGCACAACCGGGACAAGTTCTAACGGCTGTAAAAAAAAAAAAAAAAAAAAAAAAAATCAAAGCCGGTAGAGCCTCTTACGGCTTGCACAAAAAGAAGTAAAAAAAAAATTTACACTATCCACAATGCACGAGTGAATTTTGACAAATTATTAAGAAGGCATATGAGACTATAAACCCAAAAGTAGTGGAAAGAAAGGCAAAAAAAGTTTGGAAATTTTTTATAACTCTTTCATTTAATAACAAATAAAGAATTATAATTCAAATAAAAAATAATATCCTATTTTATAATAAGAATTATTTGCTATTTTTATAAAAATATTTTATAAAAAATAAAGAATATAACCTATATAAAGTTTTGATTTTTTTTTTTTTTTTTTTTTTTTCCAGCCGTTAGAACTTGTCCCGGTTGGTACCTTTTTTTAAAATTTTTTTTTTCCTGTACCGGCCGTAGGAAGCTCATACGGCTGGTATTAAAAAAATTAAAAAAATTATGTTATTCAAGCAACTCGCTGCTAAACAGACTCGAACACACAACCTCAAACTCCAAACCCACGTCATATGACCACCCGAGCACCACGGGCCTAGCTGTCAATATCAGCCAAGGAAATCACTTTACATTAAAACTTCACCATCCCCCAAAAATCTAAATTGTTGCATTATTATTATTATAGTACGATTTATTATTATTAACAAGTCTATATAATACATATGGGGGTTTGATATTTAGAAATAAGTTAATATCTATATTTATTAAGCAATGATTATTACAAATGATTTTATATATTAAGCAATGATTTTATTATTAAGAAATGATTTTATACAATAATAAAGCTAGTGAAGTATAATAATAATGTCACACTATCGAATTTATAAAAGTAGTGAAGTATTATTATAATAATAATAATGTGATTAGCAATATTATAAGTTCTAACGATTATACCAATACTAGTACTGCATAAATATATCAAAAGAAATAGTACATATTACATGTTCATTTTCATAAAAAAGAAAAAAAAAACATAGAATGATTAATACAACCGACGCCTATATCTCAGAGGCCGGAAGTAATCTTGCGGATTTCTTGTAGAGCTCCCATGCGACGCGGTAACGAAAGACTGTGACATCTTCCAAGGACCACTTCTCTTCAGAAATATTACCGTTGGCCCTAACGAAACAGTCAACATATTTGCAGACAAAAATGCCACAGTCTGCGTTGTTGTGTTGTTTCGGTCGAATCTTTAATGTCTGCACAGTAGGATTACCGCTGGGCCACTCACGCATCGGATTACCATTTCGCAAACAAAATGGTATCAAATGTACCTGCATGTACAAAGTAGTTGGTTAATAATTTTTTAATATAATAGTACATTATAAAATTAAAATATTTTAAGACTAAACATACCGCAACTTTAACGAATTCTGAGTACATTTCATGTAACTTAATATACTTGGTGTCATTGTAGTGCGGGTCAACTATGGTAACCATCCAATCTTCAACTGAGAATAGGAACAAGACAAAATGGTGTTGATTGGTACTACACACCGGCATGAATATGTATTTGCATTCGTGTAAAGGTGGACCCACATCTTGGTTAACATACGGATCGCAAAAACTCCATGCAGTATTCACGTTAGTGCATGGCACATAGCCCTGCCCAAGATGCATGAAGAATGAATTCATGAAACCAAATTGGGACCACCTTTGTATTCCCCGCGACCTGTAGTATTCCTCTCTATCTCGTAGCAAAAGCATATACGCGTCTATGACATGCTCGAATATCCAACTCCCAGGCCCTAAGGATTGCACTGCATTGTGTTCTAATTCATATAAATGGCGCGGATGTGATAAAGGATATAAATCCCCTTCTGGTGCCACGACGTTTCCAAAAATATGTTTATTTACAAATGTCTCCTTCCAATCTCTAAGTCTTTTGGATAGGGACCCTTTTGGTCCATAAGAGATGTCGTCTCCCGCATCTTGTACCTGATTGAGACCCAAATGTACATTATTATTATATAGCAATAATAGTTAAAACCATCACTATTAACATAACTATATATACCTCCTCGTAGGCTTGGAAGGTTGGAATGTAACACTCCTCGTACGCTTGGGTGGTGGGAATAGAGCTCTCCTCGATTACTTGTGGGGTGGGTATGTAGCTCTCTTGTACAACATAATCAGTTTGTTTCCCAAGCCCTTCACTGAGTTGTGTGTATTGCGACTGTGGTCCAAAATTTGTGGGATCCCCTTGTCGAGGTATTTGTTTACCTCTTGCTTCGAAGTCGTATAGAGCGTATTGGAAATCCCAATTATTTTTTTGTAGAACCAACTCGGGAGGCAGCTGAGTAAGTGCTGAAAATTTATCCAGTAACGACTTTGCACTCTCAACCTGTCATGTAAGATAAACACAAACAAATATTATTAACAATAAATATGAATAAATGTAATATTAAGTATTTACTCTAATACATGATTTATTAAAGAAGAATATAATTTTATACCATTTGAATAAGGTGTTGTTGGTTGTAAATGGCCCGAGGCTGATAACAACTGTCGTGGTCGCTTGTCTGTCGAGGTCGGTGGATTTTCCAACGTGTAATTTTCCTATACCAGACCATGTAATCATCTATTGGGACATAATCAGCAACTTCAGTTTGTTGTCCTTCGAGATGATCCATGTATGCCTCCCACATCGAAATATATTCCCCTCTCAAGTCCATGCAATCCTCGACATCAATAAATTTAAACTTTTTCTCCTTCCTGAGGTCACCGTGGTTTTTGGCTGGTGATGGTATGCCTTGCATGAACCCGAACTGTCTCATCACACGATCCGGCATCTGAAATTCCACAATATCAAAGTGGATCAAGGGGACCCCACCAGACCCCAACAATCTGCCTTCAAAATTAAATCCACTGATATCATCATCCCACACTATGTAAGGCCGCCAAACCACATCCCACATAGACTTAATATCTAACTCCCCTCGGTAAAATGACAAATGGTGATGGGGATTCTCACGTCTACCAGGGTAACTGTGGGTTCCAAAATAGGACCATGCTAAAGCCCTAGGTAACCATAAGGATGATTGTGGCCAAGGGTTTGGCTTTCCAATACTTACACGCTCATAAGCCCAAATTTGTAACAACGTAACACAACCGTTAATGTATTTAACTCCTTTCCTAGTAGCAGTATATAAAGATCTGTACAAATATGCTAACACTGCCGCGCCCCAAGAGTAAGTTACACAATCTTCAGCGTTGGCAATAAAAGACATATATCGTGGGTGCACACTATTTCTATTCCTATTAGGGAATAATATTGCCCCGCACAACCACAACATGTATGCCTTTGTGTGTCGCCCTACAACATCTTTACTTGCATTCTCGGGACAATTATTAAAATGTTCGTGCAACCACACTAATGAAATTGCACTGCGTTTTTTTGAACTAAAATATTCACCAGCTAATTTATCTCCAAAACAATCCCTAAAATAATTCAAATTGGTGACAGCAAGGGGACCCGTTAAGGGCTTTCCCACCACCGGTAACCCAAAAATAAAGTGAACATCCTCTAACGTGATTGTTATTTCTCCACAGTTTAAATGAAAAGTATTAGTCTCCGGGCGCCATCTCTCGACTAAGGCAGATATCAGACCAAGATCAGTTTGGTGTACAACACCTTGATAACTAAATACTCCAAATCCACATTTATCTAAAAGGATTTTTTGTTCTTTTGTCAAAGCCCACTGATTATATTTCTGATCAGTATATTGACTGGAGCTTAGTTTTCCCCTATCTCTCCCATGATATATGTCATCTGATACATGATCTTGTTGATCATGCAGAACACTTGGATCAATTGGCCCATATTCCCAACTATCCATCTTTTACCTAAAAAATACATCAACACACTAATTAGTATTAAGCAAAATGACAGTAATAACAATACACACTAACATGCACTAAAAATTGAACAACATGCATGTAATAATAATATTGAGAATTTTAATTTGGGGGGAAGTGAACTGTTTTAAGATATATACAAATTCAAGGCAAATTAAAACAGCTAGGCCCGTGGTGCTCGGGTGGTCATATGACGAGGGATTGATGCTTGAGGTCACGGGTTCGAGTCTGTTTAGCAGTGCAAAAATATTTCATCACTTAGCCGTTATAACCTGTACCGGCCGACGTTTTTTTTTAAAAATATAATTTTTTTTTTCTTATAAGCCGGTATAGCCTCTACCGGCCGGCTTCTGTTGAAACTGTAAACCCCAATTTTAAACCAAATATAGATCAAATTGATAACTCATCATATCAACAATTTTAAACCCCAATTTGTTCGTGCACATACATAATATTTTTGCATATAAAAATATATTCTTATTTTTGTAAAAATATGTCCAATTAGTCTAATTAATATATTAAAAATAAAATTACTTTTTAATAAAATATAAAGTGATCAGTATAAATCTTGCATTATTTTGTTGTTATTATACGAAATAAATACATGCATGGTATTATATACCCTTTAATTCAATAATAACATGCAGTGATAAAAATCATCAACAGAAATTATAAAATACTGAACAAATAACAATAAATAAAAACTTACTTGGCAAGTACTCCCTTTCTACTGAACAAATACTCCCTTTCTACTCTCTGTTATTTTTATTTTATCTAGCTTGGCAAGTGAACTTTAGTTTAACAATATGTGTTCTCAATAGACGTTTAAATAAGCTCATGATGTCTGTCCGGTACATGAATTAATTTTGGACCATATTCAAAAAAATGGTCTCAGCTTTTTAGCTTACCGAGCTTGCAGGTTTTCTTTCCCGAGGCGATGTGGCAGAAAAGTGGTCAAAAAAATACAATGTGCATATTCCCGAGGTGATGTGAGTGTTTGGCCGGTACAGGCTTGACCGGCTGGATATAAAAATAAATATGGCATTTTAATTTCCCGAGGTAGTGTTCGACCGGTAGAGGCTATCACGGCTGGAAAAATTAAAAATATATATATTATTAATTAACATGGTTCGACCGGTAGAGGCTATAACGGCTGGAAAATAAAAAAAAAATATATGTTTAATTAAAATGGTTCGACCGGTAGAGGCTGTAACGGCCGGTAGAGGTTACTTATTTTTGCTGTTAGCTAGACTCGAACACGCGACCTCAAGCTCCAAACATTCGTCATATGACCACCCGAGCACCACGGGCCTAGCTGTCATAACTTACCACGGGCCTAGCTGTCATATAAAGAAGTTGTCAACAATCGACAACTTGGATCGGTGACATGTAACTGCCAAATGTTTTCTCACTCTGGTGAATTATGCAGGCACATCTTGAGATATTTCATAGCAAAGAGTATTTCACAAATACCGACCGACATGATCCTTCATCGGTGGACAAGAGACGCGAACAAAAGCAATGGTGAAGACTTACTCTTTAACTCCACACCTGCTGACTTCGAACAAAATCAAGGACTGCGCTACAATCATTTGATGGCTGATTACCAGGAGTTAGCGAGCAAAGCGGCTTGCTCAGTCCGAGGTTACAAAACTGTTCTTAAGCTGAATGCACGAGGAAAAGAGTTGGTTGACCAGTATGATCCGGATGAGAATATTACTGAACTGGCAGATGACGACATTGATTGCACAGTTGGAGATCCAAATCATGATATGGGATACGATAATGACGATGAAGATGCAGAGGTGGAAGAAGAAGAAGAAGAGTTTTTGCCGCCTAATATTTCTCAAACAAAGGGCCGCAAAAAACAATCTAGATTCAAGAGTGCACTCGAGAAAATCATTCCATCTAAAACTCATCGAAAATGTGCAATTTGTGGCTTTGAAACCGACCACGATAAGCGAAACCACTATCGAGTGCTAGGGATTCCTGAGCCAAAAAAATAGGCGTCGGTTGTATTAATCATTCTATGTTTTTTTTTCTTTTTTATGAAAATGAACATGTAATATGTACTATTTCTTTTGATATATTTATGCAGTACTAGTATTGGTATAATCGTTAGAACTTATAATATTGCTAATCACATTATTATTATTATAATAATACTTCACTACTTTTATAAATTCGATAGTGTGACATTATTATTATACTTCACTAGTTTTATTATTGTATAAAATCATTTCTTAATAATAAAATCATTGCTTAATATATAAAATCATTTGTAATAATCATTGCTTAATAAATATAGATATTAACTTATTTCTAAATATCAAACCCCCATATGTATTATATAGACTTGTTAATAATAATAAATCGTACTATAATAATAATAATGCAACAATTTAGATTTTTGGGGGATGGTGAAGTTTTAATGTAAAGTGATTTCCTTGGCTGATATTGACAGCTAGGCCCGTGGTGCTCGGGTGGTCATATGACGTGGGTTTGGAGTTTGAGGTTGTGTGTTCGAGTCTGTTTAGCAGCGAGTTGCTTGAATAACATAATTTTTTTAATTTTTTTAATACCAGCCGTATGAGCTTCCTACGGCCGGTACAGGAAAAAAAAAATTTAAAAAAAAGGTACCAACCGGGACAAGTTCTAACGGCTGGAAAAAAAAAAAAAAAAAAAATCAAAACTTTATATAGGTTATATTCTTTATTTTTTATAAAATATTTTTATAAAAATAGCAAATAATTCTTATTATAAAATAGGATATTATTTTTTATTTGAATTATAATTCTTTATTTGTTATTAAATGAAAGAGTTATAAAAAATTTCCAAACTTTTTTTGCCTTTCTTTCCACTACTTTTGGGTTTATAGTCTCATATGCCTTCTTAATAATTTGTCAAAATTCACTCGTGCATTGTGGATAGTGTAAATTTTTTTTTTTACTTCTTTTTGTGCAAGCCGTAAGAGGCTCTACCGGCTTTGATTTTTTTTTTTTTTTTTTTTTTTTTTTACAGCCGTTAGAACTTGTCCCGGTTGTGCATTGTGATAGTGTAATTTTTTTTTTTTACTTCTTTTTGTGCAAGCCGTAAGAGGCTCTACCGGCTTTGATTTTTTTTTTTTTTTTTTTTTTTACAGCCGTTAGAACTTGTCCCGGTTTTGATATTTTTTTTTTTTTTTTTTTTTTTTTTACAGCCGTTAGAACTTGTCCCGGTTTTGATTTTTTTTTTTTTTTTTTTTTTTTTTACAGCCGTTAGAGCTTGTCCCGGTTGGTAGTATTTTATAAAAAAAGGCAGAGCCGGTACAAGCTGTGTCGGTTGAGCATTATTTAATATTAAAAATTCATTTTATTTCAATAAACTGACAACATGTTGACTGTGGTGGGGTCCTCATATTAAAATAAAAGCCGGTACAAGTTGTGCCGGCTGGGATAAATTTATGTTTCATCTCAGCCTTCCAATAAGTTTATCAACGGTACAAAAAAGGGATGTTGCACAGTACTCACAGCAACCGGTTGCTATGGAAGGGCTCCCTTTATCTATATACTATATATAGAATTTATATATAATTTTTTATTTGTCCAATTATCATTTTTAATTATTATTCTACTTTAAAAAAATGATGAGACTTTACATTTCTATAAAATGAGGGTCCTGCTAGGCTGCTACCTCCTACCAAGCACACATGCAACCCCAACACCACTCCTTCATTCCACCAAAGCCTCTGCTGAGAAAATGATGATGATGATCAAGAATATGTGTTTAACAGTTTTTTAATCTAACTGCATGGCCTCCTGTACTTGCAACCTTCAATTTTTTCCTTGTGCATACTCCTCTCTTTAGCCTTCCTCTTTTCATATCTTGTCATATATACAAAAGAAAAAAATCACTAATAAGAGCTAACCTTAATTCCTCCAAAGCTTCCCAGAAATCTCCACCAACTATGCAAATTTGGCCTCACCAATCTTTGAGGTAAACTTGCACAAAATCATGGTCCGCTCATGCTAACTCCACCCTAGTAATCTCCTCCGCCACCATGGCCAAAGAAATCTTGAAACTCAAGACCTTGATTTTCGCACAAGGCGTAATTCATTATGGCCAAAGAGACTTTCTTAATTACAACTACTTAGACATTGCTTTAATTTGCGAGATATGGTGATCACTGGAGAATGATGCATTTAAGTGTTTGAAGATGATGTGGGAGGCACAAGAATCTAGTTGAAGATGATAAAAAAGGATGGTGTCGGCGACTCCGATCAACGAGTTGTGTGATTTCAAAGAGGCAAATGAGGGAAGTGGTTTTTATTTTTGGGTAAGTTTGTCAATTGGCTAATAGAGTGCTAACACGCAGGCGAGACTCTATGTGTGTCAGTATTCTATTCGTCAATTGATCAACTAATCAAAAAATAAACTTTATACTAATCGGATTCGGCAAATGAAGTTCTGCCAACCGACAAAAGGGTCTAAAATCATCATTTAACACGTGATTTATTAATGTAATGCAATTGTCTAAAATCATACGACAATTTAACACGTGATTTGCAAGGGTTATCTAATTTTAGTAGTGTACGTATATACGTTGAAAAAAAAATCAAATTTTGTAATTAAATTAATTAGGGTTTATGTTAACGCCAAATATGTGTGTGAGAAAGATTGGAAGTGTTAATGGGCTCAGTTTACTAAAGCAAATAGCTTTGTGCTAGTTGTGGAAGTTCAGGTGATCTGTTTGGGCTTGGATAGTGCCAATGTTAAAAGCTACTGCAAAGGATGATAGGAAGTAAACTTCATTGGCCTTCACATAGAAGCCTTGAAGTAAAACCCAATCATCTAGTCTAGTATATATGATTTCATTCATCTGCAGGCTGCAGCAGCTAATTAATCTCGAGAGTTTCTTCCAAGTTATTTCGTCTTACACTCTAACTAGCTGCAGGTAATGCCTCTTTATTGTTCTCTTGACCTTTTCAAGTTATGTTAGATTTATTAAGATTGAATAATAAAAACAATCTTACACAAATTAGATCGATGAAGAATTCAAACGAGAAAACACAAAAGTTTATGGCTAATTTCACATGTAATTTTGTTCTTCACGCACTTTACAATAATTCACATACCAAACATCGTTTATATACCAACTAATTAAAAAACTCTAACTACTACTCAATAACATGATACTCAAAATATTAAATAAACCCAAGATCGGATTAGTCAAACATGTTGAAGTATGAGCTAATTCCAAGAAGTTATATATATAGTACTACATAAAATTTCTTTTGTTTTAATTAGTGAACATATATTTATTCTCAATGTGTGATATCTATTCTTCTTATACATTAATATTCCCACCATTCAACTCTTTATCCTTATGAATTCTTGTGTTCCATTTACACTAAAACATTGACTAATAGACCATTTTGTCTTCTTATGAAAATTGTACAGTTTCCTTACCCAATAAATTTAACTAAAAACTATACCAAACAAAATTGGATCTTAAGTTGACAATGAGATATATAGATAATTAATGAATGGGTAGCACTATTTTTACATGCATTTTTTATATTTCTAGCTATATGGTTCTTTCTTACATGAAAGTGGGACATACTTATGTGAGAGAAGCTCATGTAAAAATATCAAAAAATATATATAAAAAATATCAGTTCCCTTAATTAATTAGTCGAAGAAGTGTTAAGGAATATGCTTAACGCGAGGACTATTCACATGGGATCGATATATATTATCTTTCGCTAGCAAATTAATTAAAGCACCTAATTAAGCAGATCAGTGCCATGTTACAACTTATTGGTTAATTAATTTAAACACTTGAATGAAATTTCAGATCACACAATGGAAACTTTAATTAATTAGTATATATCCAACTAACAAATGAGGTGGATTAGGTGGTTAATAAGCTTTTCTCTTCTGATCCTTTACATAATACAAGTTGGAAAAAATGATATTTGCAAGTTACTATTTAATTACATTTTGCTAGCTTTTGAAAAGTATCACCATCTTGACTTATTAACTGTTGGCTCTCTTTTTCAAATGTGGCTTGATTACTTAATAGAAGAAGAAAAACTATTCTTTAGTTCTAGAACTTTTTAATTAGTGACTTTTAATTAATTGTATGTTAATTGAACAAGAGTGTTATTAGTCAATCACTTGTCAGAAAAGGAAAAAAGTCCACCTACTCACTAAGGAATTAGTGGCATAAGTCTACTTTTAATTTAGAACTTTTCTTCTATACAACTACAGGTGTTTTTCAGAACTTCACTCTTTCAATATCACCTGCACTATACCTTTCAGTTAGTTTTACTGATTTGACATATTAATTTTTGAGTTTGATAAAACTATAGACTATATATAATTAATTAAGAAGTCCAGGCGAGGGAACGTATGTATGATGTTTCAATAATGTGGACAATAAATTTACAATTATCATTGTTTTGAATAAGAGTCTTAACCCTAAAACTTTTCAATAATGTGATATTTTCACATTATTAACTGATCATATTTTCATACGTAAAACCCACATATTAACTGATGTGTCGAATTTTTATTGACAAATATATAGGTCATACGTGTGAAAATATCACAGTGTGAAAATATTAATTTTTTAAATTTATAATTATCTTTGTTTTGAATTAGAATCTCACTAAAAGTTTTTATGGTCTATCATTTGTAATTTCTCAAAATCACAACTATATATCATTTGTATTTTCTCAAAATTTGTACAACTATATATATATATATATATATATATATATATATATATGGATCTCCATCCACAGCAACCGGTTGTTGGGGAGCAACCCCTTTTATCCAGCCGGTACAAGCTGTATCGGCCTTAGAATTTTTTATTTTTTTTATAAGCCGGTACAGCTTGTACCGGCTAGATAAAATGGGTTGCTTCCCAACAACCGATTGTTGTGGATGGAGACCCTATATATATATATATATATATATATATATATATATATATATATATATGCACGAATACAAAGTACTTTATTTCAGTATGAATTATAAAGAAAAACATAGACAATTTTAACAAGGGAATTGATATTTCTACGGGTAAAATTTAATATTTTCACAAATTTTTATTTATACGACTATGAGGTCCATTTATTATTCATACGAGAGACATCTTGTGAAATTATCATTTTTGTTTGTGGAAAAATCAATTCTGTTTTAACAAATTGATTGAAGAAGTATTTCCCATAGGACAATATTGTTTTATTGTTTCAAGAAAAAAGTATTACCTGAAATGCAACACGATGTTGATGACACTTGAATAAAATAAAAAAGCTGAATAACTTTTTTACTAATAACGAAATTTAATTAATATTCAAACAATTAATTATCTCTAATCATGTTTTAGATTAGTCTCAATATTGAAAAAGAAGAAGTCTTTAAAAAAAGTAAGGCTAATCTTTCTTAGACAGATGGTGAAAGGGAGGTATGATTAAGGGGTTGTTTGTTTTAGTGTGTTTGTTTTGGAAAAAAATCGTCTCATTCAGTCATTTAGACTATTTGAGCTGAATGGTTTTAGTGTTATTTTTTTGGCTGAATGAATTTTTTTTTTCCAATATTAACTATTATATTAAATAATATTAAATAAATCTATAACAATTTTGAATTTTTTTAGAGGAGTAAAATAATAAAAATGTATTATTCAAATATTTCAGATATGCTAATTATCAAATAATTTTTTTCATTTAAATTCAGATTAATTAATTTTTATCAAACACCCACTAAGTGAAAGAAACATAAGTAATGCACAATTCTAATTGAAAACCCTCATAGTCAAACTTTACGTCTTTACCCAACCCATCCGTACTTAAGATTTTGACTTTTTGAATAAAATCTAATGCTGAAATAAAAAAATAAATGAAGTAAAAATAGTGTATTTGATGATCATTAATTTTGACGAATAAATCATTCTAATAAAATGAAAATTCATTATATCACTTTGTTTTTTTATTTCATGTAGAGAATAAACTTGGCAAGTGGGTCGGGCCGGTGTAAGACCCCAGTTTTTATAAATAAAGATGAATTTTCATAATTATTATTTTTGAATATTATGGAATAAATTTGATAAAATATATAGTTGTGGGTAATATTTATAAATTTTGCAAAGTACGCAAGTTGTTATAAAATATTCGTTTGGTCGGGAAATATTCTTTTTGTCGGGGAATATTCGTACGACGGCACAATCATTGGTGGACCCCACAACGGAAGTATTGTTGTAGTTAGAAAACGACAAAATTGTCTTTCTATAAATTAACGGCGGAGGTATTACCGTTAAAACTGTTGAACTACTCGGTAGTAAAAGTACAGTAATACGTGTTGTTGCATAGTAGCACACGGTATTGATTATTGATGCTTACGTAAGAAGTCACTCAGCTATACTCAATTATTGCTACAGTAATTGCTGCATCATATCTCTTATATTATTGATTCAATTATTGTCACAGTATCATCTGTATAATATGTTATATTATCTAAACAATAATTGAGACGACAAGTTATAAATGATTAATAATTGTTGAAAGATTAAATATGTGTTGATTAAAAAATAAAATGATTTCTGGTAATTTTTATTCAATCCTTGATGTATATAAAGAGTCTATTATTAAACGTTTGTGGTAAGTTTAATTATTTATGGGGGGCCATATGTCATCATATAAGAGTCTCTTTCATAAATAGTAATTACCTTTGTAAATAGTAATTACCTTCATAAATAGTAATTACCTTCGTAAATAGTAATTACCTTCGTAAATAGTAATTACCTTCATAAATAGTAACTACCTTCGTAAATAGTAATTACCTTCGTCAATAGTAATTACCTTCGTAAATAGTAAATACTTTCGTAAATAGTAATAAATCTTCTATAAATAGAGGCCTAGGGCTTCATTATTTTTCACGAATTCGCTCAAGCTATAGAGAGAGAAAGTATAGAGAGAATAAGAGAGAAAGAAGAAGAGTATTCGGTTACTACACTACTGCAGTATTCCATCTCCTAAATAAAGTAAGGGGTGTTATTCTTTCTTCTTGAAGAGAACTTATGTTATTCCATTCTTTGTTATTCTGTTGGAATAACCTGTATACGCGGTTTACCCTATACTTGGTGACATTCTCCTACTATTCTGTTGGAACATCCTGTCTGTGTGTTTTACACCGGACCTGGTTCCATTATTTATTATTTTGTTGGATTATCCTGTCTGTGTGTTTTACACCGGACCTGGTTTCATTTCTTATTATTCTGTTGGAATATCCTGTCTGTGTGTTTTACACCGGACCTGGTTCCATTTTTATTATTCTGTTGGAATATCCTGTCTGTGTGTTTTACACCGGACCTGGTTCCATTTTTATTATTCTGTTGGAATATCCTGTCTGTGCGTTTTACGCCGGACCTGGTTCCGTTATTTATTAATCTGTTGGGATAACCTGCTTGTGCGGTCTATCGCATGCATGGTGATTTCTTTTGTTATTCCATTCTTTATTATACTCATTTGGTTAAAACTTTGACTTCTATACTCCATGAAATTAGTGGAATATCCTTGATATTTGCGCTTCATCCAGTATCTTTTCATAGAAATATTCTTCTAAGCATTCTTGAATTTTACACCACAAAACAGTATCGTGTTGACAATTTGGACGTTAATAATTTCTGGATAAAATAATTCTTGAACTTGTTTTATTGAATTATTATATCATTGTCATCATCCTCATGTTTATATTTTGTTGAAAGTCATCTGTGGCCTGTAGTGAATAGATGGACTTGGTATGATTATGACCAGGGATTATTCGGTGTAATCATGACCGTAATATTACAAATGATGTAAAAATTAAAAATCCTCATTGGCCCGTAGTGCATTGATGGACAGTTGTTGGCATGATCATGACCACTAATGAATACACAAATATTCTTGGTCGTAGTGCATGAATAATTATGGTCGTGATACTAAAGAATATCATTGGCCATAGTGCAGGGGTGATTCGATGATGTGGAATATTTATTAAGCTGAGTCTCAGCTATAACGATGATGACTTTTAAATCATAAAAGATAGTAGTTTTTATTTTTTACTTTACTCTTTTAATGGATTGCTGGTTCCGCTGCAGTTAAACTTGATGGTTATTGTATTTTATCAGTTTCACACTGTTGAAGGCTAATGATAATTTATTCTGCATTATCTTAGTCATAATATTTCTTACTGGGCTAGTTGAGCTCACCCTTTCTTTCAATGTTCTCTTCAGGAAATGAGAATATAGCTGGGACGAGTCGGGGAACGGAGTGATGGACTAGAGAATAGTATTAGTAGTCCTCACTATTCTGTTAAATAGTGTGACAATAATTGTATTGAGGACTCCTTTTGATTTTGTATGATCTCTAGTAGACAATAATTGTATTCAAACTCACAGTTATATTTTGTCGTATTGTACACGACAGTTGTATTAGTAAGTTGTATTTGAATTCTGTACCATGTATCTGGCGACTCAAGATGGGTGATGTATACCTAATTTTGGGGGCGTCACAGTTGGTATCAGAGCTTAGAGATATGATCCATGGCTAAGATGTGAGAATAGTACTAGGAGGGGAGAGACGGGGAATTTCTTCGCTAGTATGACCTACCTAAGTTTATGTGCTATTTTATTGGTCGGTCAGAATATAGGGATAATATGTTACATGTCAATTAACCTTTTGTTTTGTGGCAGTATATGAAAATGACATCTGAGAATGTTGAGAATGGCAATGGAGCACAGGCGATCGTTGATTCACCACATATTAATAATCAGGATAATGTGCATCAGGAAGGCGAAAATCCTCATGAAAACAACAACACTGACCAAATGACGAATGATCAAATGTTCAGAGGTTTTATGCAATTCATGCAACAGCAGGCGAGAGCAACTCCTGTCCAAAACGTAGATGGAAACACGGAAAACTCTCTGGCGGTCACCGCTAAACAGTTCAAGGAGCTGGGACCACCGGAGTTGAAGGGAGAGCCAAAACCACTTATGGCGGAAACATGGATAAAGCAGATGACCAAGATATTTGATGTCTTGGGATGCTCCGTGGAGCAAAAGGTTCCCTTTGCCGCCTTTATGTTGCGCGGAGAGGCAGATTATTGGTGGGAATCAGTAAAACGTACTCAACCTGCTGTACTGAAGATATCTTGGGAGAAGTTCCAGGAGCTGTTCAATGACAAATACTTTCCCGAAATTATTCGCCACATGAAGGAGGTGGAGTTTATTAATTTGGAACAAAATAATATGACTGTGTCGCAATACGAGGTAAAATTTGCAGAATTATCACGGTTTGCGTCCCACTTGGTGGATAATGAAGAGAGAATGGCGCGAATGTTTTTAAGAGGTTTGAAGCCGGAGATACGTCAACATCTTATTTCTCATAAACTGTGTTTGTATTCAGATGTTATAAATAGGGCTCAGTTAGTGGAGCGCGATAACGAGTCAACTCAACTAAAAGAGAGCAACCGGCAAAATTATAATACCAGCGAGAGTGGTCATCGAAGCGGTGACAACAAGCGTGGAGGGAATCAGCAGGCCAGAAATGGTTACCACTTCGGTGGTAATCAGGGCCAAAACAATAAGAATGGACATTTCAAAAAGAGGAGATTCAACAATGATGGAAAGACGTCAGCACCAGCACCCGTTGTTAAGGAAGGAGAAAGACCACCTATCATATGCTTCAAATGCGGAGGGGAGGGACACATCAGTCCAAATTGCGCGATGCCGTCCAAAGCATGTTATAATTGTGGAAGTGAAGGTCACTTAGCCCGATTTTGTCGTTTACCAAAGACAAATTCAGCTAGGATGGAGGTACCAAAGGCCGTCCCAGAAAGGTCAAAGCCGGTTGTGCGAGGGAGAGCGTTTGTTGTGACCTCCCAGAAAGCAAGGAACCCGAATGAGGTCATCACGGGTAAGCTTATCATAAACTCTAACGAAGTCTATACTTTATTTGATACCGGTTCTACCCATTCTTTTATTTCTCCTACTTGCGCTCATCAATTAAATTTGACTCCGGAGAAATTAGACTTTGACTTATCTGTGGAAACTCCGTTGGGAGAAACTTTCATTACATCCACTGTTTATAAGTCTTGTTTGGTTCAAATCGGTACCCTCACATTACCTGTAGATCTTATTTCATTGAAAATGCTTGCATTTGACGTGATTCTAGGGATTGATTGGTTAACTACTCATCATGCAAAAATTGATTGTTTCCATAAGGTTGTTAGCTTTCATATTCCTAATCAACCTATTATGCGAATTCAAGCGACCAAACCATTAAAATCAATCACGGTCATCTCAAGCCATAAAGCTATTTGTTTATTGAAAAACGGATGTCAAGCTTTCTTAGCTCATGTCACAGATTTAAACAAAAATATGTCAGTTTTGAACGATATTTCTATTGTTAATGAATTTCCTGACGTATTCCCCGAAGAACTTCCTGGTCTACCCCCAGAGCGTGAGATTGAATTTTGTATCGACCTTGAACCCGGTACAAAACCCATTTCTAAAGCCCCATATCGAATGGCTCCTATTGAACTTCAGGAGTTAAAAATCCAACTGCAGGAATTGTTAGACATTGGCTTTATTCGTCCTAGTACTTCTCCTTGGGGTGCTCCTGTTCTATTCGTGAAGAAGAAAGATGGGAGTATGTGACTTTGTATTGATTATCGGGAGTTGAATCATGTCACCATCAAAAATAGGTATCCATTGTCACGTATTGATGACTTGTTTGACCAGTTGCAAGGAGCCAAATTCTTTTCAAAGATCGATCTTCGTTCCGGGTATCACCAATTGAAGATTAGAACCGATGACATTCCAAAGACGGCTTTCAGAACTCGGTATGGGCATTATGAATTCCTAGTCATGTCCTTTGGATTGACTAATGCTCCTGCTGCCTTCATGGATATGATGAACCGAGTATTCAAGGAATATTTGGATCACTTTGTGGTCGTCTTTATTGATGACATCCTTATTTATTCCAAAAGCCGTGAAGATCATGAGCAACACTTGAGTCTGACACTGCAAAAGCTTCGTGAATATAAGCTTTATGCCAAGTTGAAAAAATGCGAGTTCTGGCTTGAGGAAGTAGCATTCCTTGGGCACGTGGTATCAAGTCATGGAATATCTGTTGACCCAACAAAGATTGAAGCTATTCAAAGCTGGGAGCAACCTAAATCAGTGACCGAAGTACGTAGCTTTCTCGGTTTAGCTGGTAATTATCGGAGATTCGTGGAAGGATTTTCTCGAATCGCTACTCCATTGACTCAGCTGACTCGGAAAGATACAAAGTTCAATTGGAGCAAAGAATGTCAGAAGAGTTTTCAAGAACTCAAGAGAAGACTCATTTCAGCACCTGTTCTGACAATACCATCTGGCTCGGAGGGTTTTGTCATCTACAGTGATGCTTCGGGCAAAGGGCTGGGATGTGTTCTCATGCAATATGGAAAAGTCATAGCCTATGCCTCGCGACAACTCAAAGAATATGAGAAAAATTATCCTACTCATGATCTAGAGTTGGCAGTTGTTGTCTTTGCACTTAAAATTTGGAGGCATTACTTGTATGGGGAGAAAGTGGAGATCTTTACGGATCATAAAAGCCTCAAATATTTCTTCACTCAAAAGGAACTCAACATGCGACAACGACGTTGGCTTGAACTGTTTAAAGATTATGATCATACCATCCAATACCATCCTGGAAAAGCAAACGTGGTAGCTGACGCATTGAGTAGAAGATCACATGCAAGTACGAGTGCGATATTATCAACGCAAGGGCCCATTTTGTGTGACTTGCAAAGGATGGAGATAGAGTTAAAGACTCCAGGGACGCATGTGACCATGTCAAATATACGAGTAGAACCGACTTTAATCGATAAAGTTAAAGCTGCTCAAGCTACAGACCTAGAGCTGATGCGTATGAGGAAGAAAGTGCAAGAAGGTGCTATGCCGGAAGCAAGAATCGATGAAGAAGGAATACTTCGAGTCAACTCCAGACTTTGTGTTCCTAATGACCCTGATTTAAAGTATAAAATCATGATGGAGGCGCACAATACACCGTTTGCAATCCATCCTGGGAGTACCAAAATGTATCATGATATTCGTCATACATTTTGGTGGAGCAATATGAAGAGAGAGATAGCGTTGTTTATCTCAAGGTGTCTAACTTGTCAACGAGTTAAAGCGGAGCATCAAGTACCAAAAGGTCCATTGCAACCACTTGAAATTCCAGAATGGAAGTGGGAGCACATTACCATGGATTTCGTTACCGGTCTTCCTAAGGTTTCTCAAGGCATAGATGCGATTTGGGTTATTGTTGATAGATTGACCAAGTCTGCTCATTTCTTACCGATACGAGAAACTTATACACTTGAACGTCTTGCTCGTATGTATATAAATGAGATTGTAAGACTGCATGGTATGCTGGTATCTATAGTTTCTGATCGAGACCCAAGATTTACTTCACGATTTTGGGTTAGTTTGCAAAAAGCTATGGGCACAGACTTACGATTTAGCTCGGCATATCATCCTCAGACGGACGGACAGTCGGAGAGAACTATTCAAACTCTTGAAGATCTATTAAGACTCTATGTCCTTGATTTCAAGGGAAGTTGGGACAAGTTCTTACCATTGGTGGAGTTTTCCTACAACAACAGTTATCAAGCAAGTATTGGCATGGATCCATTTGAAACGTTGTATGGAAGAAAGTGTCGTTCTCCAGTATGCTGGGATGAGGTGGGTGAAGCAACGTTGTTGGGACCGGAGTTGGTACGTATGACTACGAAGAAGATTCAAACGATCCGACAACGTATAAAAACCTCACAAAGTCGACAAAAGAGTTATGTTGATCTTCATCGAAAGGACGTGGAATTCAATATATGAGATCATGTGTTGTTACGTGTTACTCCATGGAAAGGAGTTACAAGATTTGGAAAGAGAGGAAAACTCAATCCTCGATTCATCGGTCCATTTTTAATCCTCGATCGAATAGGAACTGTAGCCTATAGACTCGCTCTACCGCCAAGTATGTCTCGTGTTCATAACGTTTTTCACATATCCATGTTACGAAAATATGTGAAAGACCCGAACCACATTATTGAGTTAGAACCGGACGAAATAGCGGAAGATTTGACGTATGAAGAGATTCCTGTTCAAATCTTGGATAAGAAGAAACATATTCTACGCTCCAAGATTATACCTCAAGTCAAAGTTTTGTGGAGAAACCACGATGTTGAGGAAATGACTTGGGAGTTAGAATCTGAAATGAAATCAAGGTATCCTTACCTCTTTGACATACCAGGTACGTACCCTAATTTCGAGGGCGAAATTTCATAAGAAGGGGAGGTTGTAAGACCCCAGTTTTATAAATAAAGATGAATTTTCATAATTATTATTTTTGAATATTATGGAATAAATTTGATAAAATATATAGTTGTGGGTAATATTTATAAATTTTGAAAAGTACGCAAGTTGTTATAAAATATTCGTTTGGTCGGGGAATATTCTTTTTGTCGGGGAATATTCGTACGACGGCACAATCATTGGTGGACCCCACAACGGAAGTATTGTTGTAGTTAGAAAACGACAAAATTGTCTTTCTATAAATTAACGGCGGAGGTGTTACCGTTAAAACTGTTGAACTACTCGGTAGTAAAAGTACAGTAATACGCGTTGTTGCATAGTAGCACACGGTATTGATTATTGATGCTTACGTAAGAAGTCACTCAGCTATACTCAATTATTGCTACAGTAATTGCTGCATCATATCTCTTATATTATTGATTCAATTATTGTCACAGTATCATCTGTATAATATGTTATATTATCTAAACAATAATTGAGACGACAAGTTATAAATGATTAATAATTGTTGAAAGATTAAATATGTGTTGATTAAAAAATAAAATGATTTCTGGTAATTTTTATTCAATCCTTGATGTATATAAAGAGTCTATTATTAGACGTTTGTGGTAAGTTTAATTATTTATGGGGGGCCATATGTCATCATCTAAGAGTCTCTTTCATAAATAGTAATTACCTTTGTAAATAGTAATTACTTTCGTAAATAGTAATTACCTTCGTAAATAGTAATTACCTTTGTAAATAGTAATTAACTTCATAAATAGTAACTACCTTCGTAAATAGTAATTACCTTCGTCAATAGTAATTACCTTCGTAAATAGTAAATACTTTCGTAAATAGTAATAAATCTTCTATAAATAGAGGCCTAGGGCTTCATTATTTTTCACGAATTCGCTCAAGCTATAGAGAGAGAAAGTATAGAGAGAATAAGAGAGAAAGAAGAAGAGTATTCGGTTACTACAATACTGCAGTATTCCATCTCCTAAATAAAGTAAGGGGTGTTATTCTTTCTTCTTGAAGAGAACTTATGTTATTCCATTCTTTGTTATTCTGTTGGAATAACCTGTATACGCGGTTTACCCTATACTTGGTGACATTCTCCTACTATTCTGTTGGAACATTCTGTCTGTGTGTTTTACACCGGACCTGGTTCCATTATTTATTATTCTGTTGGAATATCCTGTCTGTGTGTTTTACACCGGACCTGGTTCCATTTCTTATTATTCTGTTGGAATATCCTGTCTGTGTGTTTTACACCGGACCTGGTTCCATTTTTATTATTCTGTTGGAATATCCTGTCTGTGTGTTTTACACCGGACCTGGTTCCATTTTTATTATTCTGTTGGAATATCCTGTCTGTGCGTTTTACGCCGGACCTCGTTCCGTTATTTATTAATCTGTTGGGATAACCTGCTTGTGCGGTCTATCGCATGCATGGTGATTTCTTTTGTTATTCCATTCTTTATTATACTCATTTGGATAAAACTTTGACTTCTATACTCTATGAAATTAGTGGAATATCTTTGATATTTGCGCTTCATCCAGTATCTTTTCATAGAAATATTCTTCTGAGCATTCTTGAATTTTACACCACAAAACAGTATCGTGTTGACAATTTGGACGTTAATAATTTCTGGATAAAATCATTCTTGAACTTGTTTTATTGAATTATTATATCATTGTCATCATCCTCATATTTATATTTTGTTGAAAGTCATCTGTGGCCTGTAGTGAATAGATGGACTTGGTATGATTATGACCAGGGATTATTCGGTGTAATCATGACCGTAATATTACAAATGATGTAAAAATTAAAAATCCTCATTGGCCCGTAGTGTATTGATGGACAGTTGTTGGCATGATCATGACCACTAATGAATACACAAATATTCTTGGCCGTAGTGCATGAATAATTATGGTCGTGATACTAAAGAATATCATTGGCCGTAGTGCAGGGGTGATTCGATGATGTGGAATATTTATTAAGCTGAGTCTCAGCTATAACGATGATGACTTTTAAATCATAAAAGATAGTAGTTTTTATTTTCTACTTTACTCTTTTAATGGATTGCTGGTTCCGCTGCAGTTAAACTTGATGGTTATTGTATTTTATCAGTTTCACACTGTTGAAGGCTAATGATAATTTATTCTGCATTATCTTAGTCATAATATTTCTTACTGGGCTAGTTGAGCTCACCCTTTCTTTCAATGTTCTCTTCAGGAAATGAGAATATAGCTGGGACGAGTCGGGGAACGGAGTGATGGACCAGAGAATAGTATTAGTAGTCCTCACTATTCTGTTAAATAGTGTGACAATAATTGTATTGAGGACTCCTTTTGAGTTTGTATGATCTCTAGTAGACAATAATTGTATTCAAACTCAAAGATATATTTTGTCGTATTGTACACGACAGTTGTATTAGTAAGTTGTATTTGAATTCTGTACCATGTATCTGGCGACTCAAGATGGGTGATTTATACCTAATTTTGGGGGCGTCACAGCCGGGCCATAGCCGGATTGGGCCAAAACGGTCTAAGTTTTGGTGGGCTGAAAAAGTGAAGCCCAAAGCCTGTGTTTTGATGGGCGGGGCGGGCCAACTTGCAGGTTTCGACTGATTTATGACTAAATTTTGACATATTTATGGGTCGGGCCTTCGTTGGGTCAGGCCATTGACAGGCCGGGCTAAAACAACCCAGATTTTCATGGACTAAAAAAATGGAGCCCATAGCGTTTTGGCAGGCGGGTCGGGCTACTCCGCGGACTTGAGCCAATTTTATCAGGTCTAGTAGAGAATGTGGAATAACATTTATTCCAATAGAATGAATATATGTAATAATTTTATAACAACACCACTATCAACAACAACCAAATTAACATACACTTAAAATGTTTTAAAATTATTACATTTCATCCTTCCCTCTATTCCTTCAATTCAAACACAATAAAACCTAGCTAGCCAGTAATTGTAGAGTGAGTAATAGGTAGGTTTGTTTATAATTTACGCCATTTTTTTACAGCCAAGCTTAATTACACTAATTTTTCGCCGTCACACCTCCTTCAATTTGCATTGTCAACGACTTTAATCCGTACGAAGAATGCAAAAGATACTTAAATGGTGCTACCTAATTTCTACATTAGTGTGTCTAGCTAGTGTATATATTTTATAAAAGGCCTAAATATGAATTTATTGAACTTTTAATTTTTTTCACTTTGAGAATTATTTTCTCATTTTTTTAAATTAGAGAATTAAACCTTTTTTTTCCCACCTTCGGGGTTGTCTTCTTAATTTTTTTGATTAGGAGATTAAACTTTTTTTTTCCTTATTACGTCTAGCTAATTGATAGTACCACGTCAAAAATTGATGATATGACAGCGACATGTGGCTAAAAAATACTTGGATAATATTGAGTCTAATTTTAACATTTATTCAATTAATTTTTTATACCAAAAAAGGTTTTTAAAAAAACATCAATAATCAATATAATGATAAATATTTTAAAATGTATAAATGTACTACTAATTAAAATTTGTTATTTTCATAATCATCAATAATCAATATAATGACAATTTTACCCTTTTGGTATAAAAATTAAGGCTTAAATATAGATTAATACCTTGAACTTTAAATTTATAATTTCATAATCATCAATAATCAATATAATTAATTTTTTATACTAAAATGATAAAATTATCATTAAGTTTACTTTAAAAAATTAATAATGGTCTTATATTTACCTTTTTTGGTACAAAAAATTAATTGAATAAATGTTAAAATGAGACTCAATATTACACATGAGTATTTTTTTAATTAGTCACGTGTCACTGACATGTCAACAATTTTTTGACGTGAAACTATCAATTAGACGAAATAAAAAAATTAAAAGTTTAATCCCCTAATTGAAAAAATTAAGAAGACAATTCCTATAGTGAAAAAAAATAAAAGTTTAATCACCTAATTAAAAAAAATTTAAAAAATAATCTTTAAAGTAATTTTGTTTTTAAAAAATTCAAGATATTAATTCATATCTAAGTCCTTATAAAATTAATTAAGAAAACTAGACTTCATTAATTATATATCAATTTTGTGTGTACAATTTGTACACGTAAAATCATTTATTTAAAATAAATAAAACTGAGTTTCCATTAAATTGAAATTGTCCATGGAGTCTTGGGGTTAGGACAGTGGTAGCTATCTATATCCATTATGGTTGCCAAAATTGAGTGATTAAATAAACCATATATATGTTCCTAACAACTTTGGGTCCCCTCCCTTATCATTGCGAATCCTTTTGCATCACTCGTTTGACATTAATACTTTAGTCAACTCTCCCTCTCTATCTCATATGCAAAAACTTACCCCAGGTAAATTAATATTCCATTGCTTTACGGATCTGAAGAAGATTACTTAGCTACTCTTCTATATATATATATATATATATATATATATATATATATATATATATAGTGGTTGGCTGATTATACAAGTTGAAAGGTTCGGTCAATGGCTCGATCAAACTTAACCATAGTATAATTATATGAAAATACATAAATATTACTCCTTTCGTTCTATAAAAATTAACAGTCTTTGTTTGACAAAAAAAATTATATTGTTCTACAAAAAGATTCATTCTTTCATTTATGTCAGTATAACATGTCGTGTTATTAAGTATAAAACCCAATTTCACTACGGCCACGACATATATAGTTACTAAACTAAACGCTTTTTATATCTATATCTGAGGATAATTTGCAAATTTTGCAATGTTTTTGTGAAATTGAGGAGGGTGTACGTACTAAATATCTAAACATAAAGGCATGGTAAGGAAAGAAAAATATACCAAGTAGTTTATCACACTAAAAATCGGTGTGAACCAACAACAATAATTTCAACGTCCTTCTACTGAATTTTACCCACGTTAAGATTATTGTGCTTCAATTGCAGAGAAATTGTGCAGAAATGAAGATATAGGACGACTTCCTAATTATATTATATAGTACTTTCCTTCCTGTGGCTATTTCTAAGTTGTTTCTAGCTTGTTTATATATATATATATATATATATATATTTATATATGGGGTTCCATCCACAGCAACCGGTTGTTGGGAGCAACCCATTTTGGCCAGCCGGTACAGCTTGTACCGGCCTTAGAATTTTTTTTTATAAGCCGTAACAAGCTGTACCGGCTGGCCAAAAAGGGGTTGCTCCCCAACAACCGGTTGTTGTGGATGGAGACCCTTTATATATATATATATATATATATATATATATATATATATATATATATATATATATATATATATATATATATACTCCCCATTTTCTTCGTGTTTTTATTATGTTGTGTTTGTGAATATATAGTTTCACTCTGATTAGCTATAATTATTTGCATTGGCTAATAATAAAAATCACAAGCTATATATATATTCCTATAAGATGAGGGAAATAATTAAAAACTTTGAACATTAAAAAAAAAGAGAAGGTATAATTACAAGGAAAAAGGATCCTGATGTCATATATAACTGGTTTAATTTCCTGTACAAAATACAGATTAGAAACGTATATAAACATTATATATATGATTAATATGCAACTATATATGGAGAGATATATAGGTTTATAGTTATTATAATTAAACAGTGTAGGTATACTCTAAGAAACTTACATATAAAGAAAAAGGTGGCAGTTCAAACCTTTCACACGCGCTTAAATATATATCTGGACCGACTAATTAAGCAATCTCATTAAATAGAGGATCTTCAAGCAAAAGGTCCGAGTACCAACATGAAGTTTGTGGCGCTCCTCCATAGCTAGAAGTATTACAAGCATCAGCTGTATTCATAGAAGTATCAGTCGTCACTAGTGGAGGATGATCAGGAGGCGATGGAAATAATGAAAAGTTGGATATTTGAAAGTTGCAGGGGATTTCCAAATCCGGCATATGAGAAAAAGGAATATTCATCGATTTATGAATAATAATATCGTTGTCTTGAGAATATTGGGGAGGGGGAGGAGGAGTTTCTAAAAATGGAAAAATATTACTTTCTTTACTCATGGATGAAAGTGAGGCTAAGAGATTATATGTGTTGTCAATATCCGTGACAGTACTGCTGCTGGTCATGTTGTTGGAGAAAGATGGCATGGGGTGATTTGAATTATGTGCTGCAGGTGGATTAGGTTGAAGCAGATATTGTAGGTATTGAAGCGGAGTAGTACTGGGTGCTTCCGATTGTAATCTCGCCGCTTGTTCTTCCCATGAGTACTGGTGGTCCATGAGCTCTTTGAGGTTCGCTAACGCGATAAGATGAGGCAGGCTTGAGAAAATGTCAGTCCGAGGGCGGTGAGTCATTGGATCAAATCCCATTTGAATTAGCTTCTTCTTGAGATGAGTGTTCCAGAAGTTTTTAATCTCATTGTCCGTCCTTCCGGGGAGGTTTGTTGCAATTGCAGACCACCTAATTATTAATATTAATAAGAAAGAAATTGAATGTATGGAACAAATAAGCACACACACACACACATATATATATATATAACAGTACAATAATTAATAAGGTCAACTTTTGTTTTTTTAAATGAAACAAATTCTTTGAGTTATTGATCACCAAATGAAATAGCTAGCTAGGGGAACGAATGAATTACTTGTTGCCAAGAATAGAATGGAGATTGAGAATTGTTTGTTCCTCTTCTTGGGAAAACTTTCCTCTCTTAATATCAGGCCTCAAGTAGTTTGTCCATCTTAGTCTACAACTCTTCCCACATCTATTAAGACCTGATCATAACAAATCAAATTAAGAGAGATAGCACATATTAGATACATACACACACATATAGAGATCAGGCATGCATATTGAGTGTGTGTGTGTATATATATATAATGTACCTGCAAGTTTTGGAAGTGCCCTCCAGCTGCCATGGCCGTGTTTTTGGATGTGTTTGGCAAGTTTTTGGTCTTCTTCTGGAGTCCAGGGCCCTTTCTTGAGGCCAGTTTCATCACAACAAGGAGACCTTCCCATTTCTATCAAAATCTATTTATGTTTCCTTATGATTTGGTTGCCCCCTCCCAGTCCTACCAAATAACTGGAGGTCACTATTTATATATCAGGCTATCTACCGAGTCCTCTTGTCCTCTTGTTGTGTACCAATACAATATGACTCATGATGTGGGAGCCTCCCATTTGCAGCTTTGCTCGTATACTAACCATGTCCTTTTCCATTTTGAATTGACATACATACCCTTTTCCCCCAAAAACCAACAACTATACATGCATTTCACCATAAAAGAAAACTACGCAACACTCTAAAAAGTTTAGAATGTGTGGGTATCAATTCAAATATGCATGCATTTAAAAATCCCCATACGTACATAGGATGTGCATATAGTGAATTCAAGAAATTTCAATTCAATGTCAAAATTACAAAAAAAAAATATAATACAAAATTGTATATATTGATCTTTATTATTCAATAATATAAGAACTCAATATTTTTACTCGATACATTTTAACCGTTTACCCGTTCGTACCGCAGATATTAATATATTGTAAGGGTAATATGGGAATCTAATTAGAAGTGTCAAATCAGAGATAATAAATTAACGAGTAATTTATTTCAAAAAAAATAAAAATTAACGAGTAATTAAAGCCAAAAGTAAGAGAGTCAGCCTCAGAAAAACAGATGGCAAGTGGGCGCTGGAGCTAAACAAATCATTATTCCGTCATCAAGTTGCATGGATGTTTTCTATCATCTACATTTTAGATCCTACGTACGTATTACTGCTCTACAAATATACTCTTCAAGATATATTTTAAATTGATGTGATAATTGCATGTGATGTGAATTTATTTAATTTTAATTGATATAATTATAATAATTATATAGTATATAATAAAATTTATGAATTATAAAATTTATTTTATTTTAAACTTTTATAAGTTGTCATACCAATTTTTAAATTTAATTTGTCGTCGTTTAATCTCAAAAGTCAAATTATATCTCTAATTTTGAAACAGATTGAGTACTAATTAAAAAGTATTATTAATTACAATATTTGTTATTTAAAATGGTAAATGAAATTATATCAATATAAATTAATTTTGAAATTTCAAAATTTTAGAACCAAGATAGTATGTGTTTTGTATTTGTATATGTTTAAGCTGGGGCCTATCATCTCACTCACTCACTCACTTCAGATAATTGTTGGCCACCTTCCACAGAGGCGTAACACGCACTCTTAAATTGGGTTTAGCTCCTCTCAGGTGAGCTTTACCTTTGTAACACAACCAACCATTAATAATGGGACACATCATATATATAGATTAATTATTGATTTTATATCAATTCGACATTTACATATATAAAGTGGATATATACACCCTTTAAGTTAAGGTATTACTAAAAATCCAGGAGTTATTAAGTTCAAATGTAAGGTAATGGAAAACTGATCTAAAAACCATATAAGCTAAGCTTACGAAAAAATTCAAAAAAAAAAGATTTTTTGATAGGGTTTTCATTCTTCTGTTAGTAGTTCAAGTGAGTCTATTGTTAACTAATTACATATATATGCCAATACTTTGAACCTATTGAGATTTGGAATAAGTATTATTTAATGAAAATAGAGACTGGAAGAAACTGATATTTATAGGCGTTGGAGACCCTGAGATTGTTCTCTAGATGATTTGCTTGTACGGAGTTGCTTCAAATATACAAATATCGGATGTTTTTAATTGGGTTTTGGGTATTTCGTTTGTTGACTATAATAGTAGTCCTAATAAAAGAAGTTATAATGTAGAATCAATTAAAATAACTATTAAAAAAAGAAATAATCAATTAATTTGTAAATTACAGGTTTTTTCTAAAAAATATTATTAAAAAATATACATAAATATCTTTTTATAGATCGTTAATATTGTCAGAATAATATACACAACAGATATGTAATTTTGTTGTGACCCTATCCATACCTTTTGGATTTGTCATATTCTTTATGACATACCTAATTATCATAGTATATTTCTGAGGGTTTATAAGTTTCTTTAACTGTGACTTGTAGGCGCACGGCATAATATGTAATAGATGGAATATGCCTATAAATCTTAATTATCTTAGTTTATTAAAGGTAAACGATTATATATGGCTAGGTTAAAAAAACATATTTTCTGATGTAATATGAACCACAAGATGGATATATATATATATATATATATATATATATATATATATATATATATATATATATATATATATATATATATTAAGCCCCATGGTCTAATTTTAACACCCCGTTATTATCGAAGAAGTTTCATTTGGCCACAAAACTTACACTAAGACAGAGACAAGAAGTGAATATATATGACGTATAAATGACCATTTAGGGGGCTGGTTAGAGAGGAAGTTGGTGCAGCAAACACTTTGATTTTCACCACCATTAAACCCTAAAAACATCTTTCTTTCTTAATTTCTTAATTTCACCCTAAAACCGCGTCCACTGCATTACTCCATCTCCCTTTGTCCTCATATACATTGTCCATAATCTCACAACTTGTGTTTGAAGAGATCCTAAATTGACTTATAATTAATGGAAGATATGTATATATAAAAGCCAGATCTTCTTAATTAAGTTGTTGATGATTCCGATTAAAGGATCTAACAACAGACAATCAAACTAAATGCTAATTACCCATAGTGTACAAGCACAAGTAATTAAAATTCCCATAAAAAAAGGTCTTAATTGCAAAATTTGAAAACATTATACAAGGATGTATTTTTGTTTTTCTTTTCACCCCTAATATTAATTGACAAAACAATATGTTGGTATGTGATACAGAAGGGTTTCTGACCGAAGATCTTGGAAGATCGGGTGGTACGATGACGATGCTAAATGACCAAAAGTTAAGGGATCGACATCAAGGTATCAGTTGACTTCGAGATCAGGCGTTCGGTCTATGTATTCGAGGTCGGGGTTCGGCTTCGGATGGTGTCATGACTTCGGATGTGAAGAACTACTTCCGAAGAGACATCGTAACTTCAGAAGTCGATGAACTTTATTATTATTATTATTATTATTATTATTTAATTAGTTCTTTATAGTAATAGTATTTTATTTGGTAATAAATCTTTTATAATAAGTTGTTATTTTTGTTAGGATATCTTTCCGTATCTCTAGGAAGTTTGTTAGAATCTTTTTCACATCCCTAGGAGGATTTTATTTCTATTTTTTATTTCCATATCTCTAGCTAGGAAGATTCTAGACTGACTTGGAGAGAAAATTGTGTTATAGTTATATATAAATCATGCTTGTGGGTTGAATTAGATAGACTTTGATTTTAATAAATATATTATACACTTTAGAGAGATTTCTCTGTATTTTTCGATGAACCTCTTGTTCCTTTATTTGTAAATTCATTTGTTTACCAGCCCACAGGATAATCACGCTATCCCGCTCGGCGTCAGTATGATAATAAAATTTGGTGACGAATTTGAAGATATTATGTCATTTTATATTGCTACTAGTGAAAGGATAACTTTGTTGGGATAAAAACATTAGCAAATGAGTTTTTGTTTGCGAAAAATTAAGAGGGAGTACTAGCTACTATATGTTGTTAAGGAAATGTTTGGGAATATAAGACTAAATTTTTCACTACCGGCTGTGCCGCTGGCGTGCTGGGGCTGGGGGCGCACATAGAGAGTCCATTCTTGTGGTTTTCATAGATGGTTAACTTCATAATTCCAACGACAGTCCAAACTCAAAACATTGCAATTAGGCCCAAGCCAACATATATTCTTTTTATATGAATCACCTCAAACCTAATTAATATGCATGCATGCATGTAAATGTACACAGGAATGCAAGCATAAGCTATAAGCATGTATGTATATATAAACATACATGCATATAGTGGGTGTCAATGTTGATGGTGATTAGTATGAAAAATCAAAGTCCAGAGTCCGACTTGTTCTTAGGAAGGCCATATATATCTTACTTCATTAGCTGCCTCTTTCAAACCTAATTAAACTCAATATTAAAGTCTCACATCAAAGGCCACGTAGCGTCGAACTAACAACGACCACAGACATATTAGAAACCTCTCTCTCTCTCATTACTTTCTCTCCCCATCTTAGGTCATATGGCTGTGGGCACATGTTAATTTTACTATTTAAAGAACCCCGAATGCTTGTAACTTTAGGTTAAGAAAAAGAAGAAAAAAAACCCTAATTAATCAACACCTTTCACCAAAGTTAGTTAAAGATTTTTCACTAGAAAGATAGAGAAAATTTCATACTAATAATACTTGAAGAGAGAGAAAGGTTGCTTCTTCAACTAGGGTTCCTTGTCGGGTGGACCGGCCACCTTCACACATCAAAAAAAGAAAAGAAAAAAGAAACAGGTTTAGTTTAAAAGTGTTTGTGAGGTCACATATATAGACAGAGGGATAATTTAAATTAGACAAAATAATGATTATGTTAGTGTCAGCTAAACAACTGATTTGCTTGTTCACTTGGGTTTCTACCCAATACATCTAAAATTCGGAATTTGTATGCCTCTATTAATTTGCCACGTGCATCCATCCATCTTTTAGGGTTTCATTTACATGCAGAGAGGACGTACGTACGTCCATACAGAAAATCAATGTTTTTTTACTATAAATCTACTAAATACAGAGGAGTATATATATATATATATATATATATATATATATATATATATATATATAATCTATCTAATAAAATACAAATGATTTTGAATTTCTCGCTCACTTAATAAATCATCCGGGCCGTTCAAAGTTTGGGATAAATCCTAAATCCCACCGTTCATACATCTATCTAATAAAATAAATCTATCTATCTAATAATCTAATAATAATTTAATAAAATACAAATGACTTTAAATTTCCCGCTCACTCAATAAATTATTTTGGTCGTTCAAAATTTGAGATAAATCATATTGTCCATACAGTGCCGGAGGCACGGACCCAGCTAGTATATATATATTTAACGACATTTTTATAACTATTTTAATGATATTTTGAGCGACACCTATCGTTTTGACAATATTATTTTTACTAAGACAATATCGATCGTTTTTTTCTTATTATTTAATAGGCTATAAAAGAGTACTTATGTTTGCACAAACAATTATACACTAATTTTGCACTAATAGAGAAAAAAACAATTAAATTTAGTTAAAAAATAATTACATACTCTTTTTTCCTATTAGTGCATGCACGTGTTAAATGCGCATACAAAGCCCTAATCAGTTTTTCAGTACGTAGATTATTTATGTAGTTCTATTATTTTATATCTCATCGATCAGCTATATATTACCTGGACTACTGACACGTACAATTTCAGACTGGAATAGCATTAAATACCTTAGGATCATCATAGCAACAGTTGATCTGTTCATTCCCTCCTGAAAAAATGTCGAATTTATAACACTACATGAAGAAGAGAAGAAAATAAAACGTTCAATTTATATATATATATATATATATATATATATATATATATATATATATATATATATATATATATATATATCAACAAATATGGCATCCATATGTTTATTGCCAAGCTTCAAACAAAGGTCTACTTAATACAAAAAAGGTTTAAGCTTTGATCTTTGTCATGTTCAACTATTGGTCATGTCAGTTAAGCTAGTTATATTAATTCGTGTTAGATTGTTTAACTAATCAATTAAAATAGGCTGCGCAACTGATAAATATATTGTTGATTAATTACTCAGATCTTTACACAAACTACAAGCATATGCTATTTAATTAGTAATCTTAAGAAGCTTAGATAAGCAACAAATAGATTAATTAATATATGGTGTTCCAGCATCTTCAATGAAATATATACTTGGCTTCCTCAAGAATTAATCTATAGACTAGAATATTATATAACTGTGTATCAGTTATATATAAATAGTATATTTAATTTTAAAAAAATAGAGGAAAATTACTAGTAGAAGAAGAAGAAAGTTGAACAGTTTTTCTATGATCTTCTTTTCTGTATTTCAAGCCTTCACTAGAATAATTAAGCTTATATTATTGATTGGACTAATTAACTTAGTCGTCTTTCTCTCAAGTATGTGACAGTGACACTTACTTTCTAAACATCGTTAAGAAGCTCATTAAACAAATTATTTATATATGAACAATAAACATTATTAAATAAATAGAAAATGCTTACAACACATATTGGTATGTAAGAAATACTATAATTTCTATTAAATACCAACTTCAACATTGCCAACTATCAAAGCCAACAACCCTAATCGATCCAAAGACCAAAAAATTGATTTAGGGTCAAGAAAATCTGTGCCATTTTAATCGTATCTTTCACTACTACTACTACTGTTTAAACAATTAACATGTCGAAATGTTTGCTTATAGGGATCCAACTTAACTGCCTATTAGCCTCCCTGGAGCACCCTTATGATGATATAAAATTTTGTATCGTCTCCTTTGTTTTCCTTTTTATGTTTTTTTTGGTGGGTATTAAGATTTATCATAGACATAATTTTTGTCAATATTTAAGCGTATATGATGAATCTTGGAAGGCACCTAAAGATAAAGGGTAAATGAGACTCAATTTTCACTACTTAATTTGAGACATCTAAAATTAATTAGACTATAGTTTTAAGTTTTGACTAATTACTACTTCAATTAATAAACATTAAGACTTAATAAAAGTCGTGGCCTTCAAAGGTTAATGTGAAATTTTTTTCTCAAATCTTCCTAAAGACTCTTGTTCATATATGACAACATTGGCTTCAAGTTTTCTCAACCGTTATATCCATTATCAGGGAAATACAATTAGTTTGTACGCACAAATACATATATATGGTTTGATATATATATATATATATGTGTGTGTGTGTGTGTGTGTGTGTGGTTGTGTGTGTGTGTTTGTGTGTGTGTGTGTGTGTGTGGTCAAATGAATTTTGTACTCTACTAAATCATTGTTTTAGTTAGCAATCAACCACTACGTGTTATTTGGTGGCTTACTTAACTTCACAGCTAGCTAAGGACAGTGAAAGATGGTGAGAGTTTGACAGTTAAACCCCATTATTACTACAGTAATTAATATCAATCAAATTGAAATTAAATTATCTAAGAATTAAGACTAGCTAGAAGATCTCAAATGTTATCTACTTCAAATATTGCGCGCTAGCTAGCTAGTCTTGTTAATTTATAAGGAGTATATATATATATATATATATATATATTACGACTAAATAATCACTTGTTGCCGGGAGATAACAATAGGGTTCGAATTCAATGAGAAACATATATATTACCAACTTAAGACATGACGTGTCCTAATTTTTCTAGTTTCTTAATTCCCCCGGATACACCAATATCCCAAAGCCCACCTATGCATATCCCTCTCCAATCCTAAATTATTTTTTTCAACAAGAGTAACTTGATGACATGCATATTTAAATGTGAAAAAGGGAGATATATACTCTAATTTTAAGGCTTTTTAAGATATCTAAGCCTAAATTTTCACATAATTTGGTGACTTGTATTAAGTATCAACAATTTTATAATAGTCAAAAATAAACAAATTTGAGCTGCTAAAAACTGATTTTGTTATATAATTATAGTATAATTCGTGCTCCACAATTTTAAAGCAAATAAATATAAATATTTACAATCCTTATATATTCGCATGCACACACACACACATATATATTATTTACACCTATACAGTTCGAATTAGTTTTTTAAAAGATCCTGATAGTCATTTATGAGATTAGAAATTTAGGATATAAAACCACTAGGATCTCTCTCGTGGACTTACTTTCATAAATACATAGCGGGAAGAGGAGTAGAAACAAGTGATGAAATATAAAATTTTATCAAATATATTATTCTGGACCAATTCATTACCCCAAAAAAAAAAGAAGAAAAAAATAGAGAAATAGTTTCAAGTCAGTATGACATATATATTAATTATTAACAGATTGATCATCCTACCTACAATTTTCATTTAGGGTAACTCAAAGTAGGTGTGAGCATGGTGCGGTTTGGTGCGGTTTGAAGTCCAAATCGCACCCGAAACCGTTTAGGTGCGGTTTGAAAAATTCAAAACCGCACACGAAACCGCTTGTGATTGGTGCGGTGCGGTTTTAAAGTGTGCGGTGCGGTTTTAATTGGTGCGGTTTCGGTTCCAAAACCAATTGAAACAACAAAAAAGTCTAAGTCTTCAATAAAATTTAATATAGAACTTACATCGAGCAATTAACTTAGTGAGAAAGTCGGCAATGGGAATTATATCAAGCATAGAACCAAAGTTCCTTCTGCCAAACATGTCAAATATTTCACCATCAAATCATAGAATAGTGAGACACGTAAAATAGTTTTAGTTTATAATAAAGGAATGATGCTTTAAAACTAAAACATACGCTATATAAAACAATGGAGACCTTATATTCGATAACTAGCAAGAAGGTTTATCTAGTTTTCTAAAAATTAACAGTATATACTGGAGATAGAATGAAATTATATCTTATACATTGCAGGGAGGACTTATAGAATTTAATCCTAACTATACCTAATTTGAAAAACAATCTATTAGACTATTACTATTATAGTATTGACCTTAATCAATGCATCAAGTGCTCGAACCAACAAATTTCCCCCCCCCCCCTAATAACGCATCAAACAAATTCGAAATTCCAAAACCCAATTGCTTAATTTTTTACTCTATAACCTCTAACAATCTTCTTTCAATTGGTGAAAAAATGGCAATGCAAGACTAGGATTTTCTCTGAGATGTTCAAGTGAAAAGTAACTTTAGAATTTACTAGAGATGATAATACATACATACACACACATGGTGCGGTTTCGGTTTTATGTGTGCGGTTTTGGCTAGTAACCAAACCGGAACTGTAAATTTGGTTATTCAACTCACCAAAAACCGCCACATACGTCGGAACCGTTGGTGCGATTTTAATTGGTGCGTTCGTGCGATTTTTGGTGTGGTTTCGGTTCTAATTTGGTTACTTGCTCAGCCCTAACTCAAAGTAGAGGGAAGAAAGCAAATTAGAAACCGTGTGAGTATATATTAATGCTATGTTTGGATTGAAAAATGAAATTGATAAAAAAATAAATATCAAAATTAAGAAATAAAATGGAGAGTAGAATGACTCATTCCATTTTAGTTGAAATGAGTCATTGATTCATACCCTCCCCCACTAAATAAACTTCACAAATTTGGTAGGAATGGGCCAAGGAATTATTCATTCTATTCCAATATATCAATCAAATATAATTTTTTTCAATTCATAGGAATGAGTCGTTTCATTTCCACATTCATTTCTGCAATCCAAACGTAGCATAAGATTTTTTGTGGTAAATATAATTGCCTAGAAACAGGTATATTATTAATTAACTTTTTCTTTCTTTGTTTCATATAGAGGTTTCTGAAAGAAACAAAAAATTTACTCCCTCTATTCTAATATTAGAGATACAATTTAACTTTTGAGGTCAAACGACAATATATTAAACTACAAATTGATGTTAATTCAATTAATTTTAGTTAATATAATTATTATAATTGTATAATATATAACAAAAACTATTAATCACAAAATTTATTCATTCTAAATTTTTATGAATTATATTGATTTTTAAATTTAATATGACGTCGTTTAACCAAAAAAAATTATATTATATTTCTAATTTAGAACAAGGAGAACAGTATCTAGACTAGTTATATATCATTCATTAGGGATTCATCTTTTATGTCGTCATTATCTAGCACGTTATAAGTTTAATATAGCGTGGTTTAATATACTTTAACTACGCAGTCATTATCTAACAAAATTTTCACTATTATATACTCTACTTGATAAGTTGATATAAAAGATTAAAAAACACCCCACTTCATGCACCAAAAATAATTTTTAAAAATCTATTATAGGTCACATTATAATGTTTATTATGCCATTCTTATAATAATTATGATTGGTAGACAGCACCACCAGTAAAAACTAGCAGCTGCCATATTATAATTGCAGTCACTACTGGTTAAAATTGCTATACTACTCCGGCTTGCTTACTGTTAAGATCTTCATTATATATAATTCAAACATATATATATATATAGGCATTAAGGAGTATTATTTTCACCACAATCATTTGTTTTGGGGAAGATTCGGAGAGCCCGTACTTATTCAAGGCATTAATATACATGTTTAAAATTGAACTTGACCCAAAAACTTAAGTCATTAGATCTTAGGTCCATTCATGTATATTAATTATTCACTCTTTCATTATTTATCTGATGTGTAACTCCAACTCACTTGTGATATCCTAACAATCTCCCCCTCACAAGTGAGTTTCATCGCATCAAGAGCTTCCCCTCACTTGAACACACTTCTCTTCAATCACCACACACCAATTCTTGACTAACTATTCTGGGTCCTTCTTGTTCATCGAGAGTCAACTTCCATCAAGAATTGAACATCTTCTCTTCAATCACTGCAGATCACCAATTCTCGACTATCCACTTTCGGAACCAATTCTTGACTAACCCATCAAGAATTCAACATCACCATCGAGAGCACCTTAAGAGAAACACTAACCCTTCATCGAGAATTCACCACCATCACGTGTCTTTTGAAGAGGCTGTCCGGGAGTTTTTTTTAATTTCCGAACCACCATTGTGTATCTTTTGAAGAGGTTCACTAGCCCAGGATCAAACTTCCGTACCTTTGATACCAATAGAGTACGTGTAAATGGGTTAATAAGTATGGTGGAGCCTCAACCTAATATGTTAATCTTTTAGGTAAGGAGGTGGTCCAACATGCTTATTAGGTTAGTCTACACAGATGTACGTGCGCTACATTGGTAATGAATTAATGTGGGATGGATCGATCGTACAATTAATTTCACTACAAATTGGTATCAAAGCTCATGGTTCGATGGGGGGCCAAGTATCAGGTTGACACTCCAGGGTGGAGCATTCGCAGGCCGCGTGTTACTCAATCTGCATGGTGGAGCAAATAGAGTTGAGTCGAGTGGAGCACAATAATTTAAGTTGGGTGGAGTGGGCTGATCAGGATGGCTCTGAAAAAGTTGCTCAAGGTGGAGGATTCACAAGGAGCAAGGTTGAATCTAGTGGAGCGGACTCGAATAGCTCTGAAAAAATAGCTCAGGGTGAAGGGTTCACAAGGAGCAAAATGTTGTATTCCCACGTTTGTCTCGAGCGTGGTGGAGTAGTATTAGAGTCGAACAGAACTCTTAAAGTACTCAAAGAATGTGTGTTTAATGATGACTACTCTAGTAATGATACTTGTGATGAGTATTCAATTGAAATGTGATGATTGTTGGGATATTTCACATGAATCTCATATCGAATAAATTCAAGAGTGTATATGAGTTAATAAGTATGGTGGAGTCTCAACCTAATAGGTTAACCTTTTAGGTAAAGATGTGGTCAAACATGCTTATTGGGTCAATCTACACAGATGATGAATTGATGTAGAATGTATCGTACAATTCATTACACATTGAAAATGTTTATAATACATCTCGTCATTTTATGTGTGCAATTATAAATATGTAATGATATAGGTATACAAAAGTAATTTTTAAAACCCGATAAAATTTTAAGAACTCAATAGGATCAATTCTAATATAGTGTTGAAACCCAAACTATTATGTTTTAAGTTTCGAAAAGACAAGCTCAATAAGTCATTTACAATAGGACTCGTACGTGGCTTAATTAATTGTAATATACTGATTCAAGAAATATATTGGATGATTTAGCTCCCTAAAATTTGAATAATGTATACTTTAAAAAATTAAAATTAAGAAATATATAGGTGACAAGATAGAGATGGTGCTAAACGTAGAATTATTAGAGTTATTTTCCTTTCAAATTTCTATTTTCTTTGTGAAAAAAAATTCTATTATTTTTTATATCAGGTGTTTATTACTCCGTCTCTGTTGATAATAAAAAGAGTTTCACTTGTTAATTTTCTTCCTTTCAAGAAAAGAATCACATTTTTTATTATAGTATAAAATGAGTCAAATGACTTAATAAAATTTATTGTCACGATTTTATTATTATGTCATTATTACCGAATTAAGCAATCAATAAATTTAGAAATAAAATAAATTTTAAAATTTTGTAAATGGAATAACTTTTTGTGAGACAAGTGGAGTATTTTGAGGCTTTTTCTTCTTCTTTTTTTTCGATGAAGATGATGATAATAATAAATAAAAATAAAAAACATGCATGCATGCATATAATACTGATAGCAAGGGAGAGGGTGGAAAGGAGAATGAAGATAGAGAAGGCCTTCGGCCTGCTTCGGTTAGAAATCGAAAAAGAGATCTTAGACCAAGTACTAATTATAAGAGGTTGGGCCTACAACAATTAAATAATACTATGGGCTGTCACAACTTATCCAATTTTGCTTCAAGCTCAACAGCCCAATAGATGTGCTGCTCAAGGGAAGATAGCCCAAGACAAAAGGGTCGGCTATAAATATGTACAGTGCAATTGAGAGTTGAAAAAAAGTTCCTCTCTCTATTCCATTTCTGCATAATACTGCGTTTGTGTTTGGATTGGAGGAATAGAATCGGTGAATGAATGGAATAGAAGGGAACCCTCACACAAAGAATAAAATTTACAAATTTAATAAGAATGAGAATGGTTTATTTTATTCCAATAAAACAACCAAACATATATAATAATATGTTAAAAATGAGTCATTTCATTCTCACCTTAATTCCCGTAACCCAAACATAAACATAGGAGATAGGACAAGAGCTTATGGTAAGTCTCTAACTCTAACTTTACTTAATTCAATTTGATTGATAAATTATTTACTTAAAATTTCCTTTTATACTTCCTTCCTCACAAGTCATGTCTTCTGGTTTTATCTTCAAATTACTACCTTTTTCCACAAACTGTTAATAAAAACAAGAAACTTGATATTTATTACAAATGTAAGTTTTTCAATCGAATTATAATTGCGACCTATGTGCTGAGATAAGTAGAAATTAAGAATGGTCTCGCTCTATTTTTTTTCTATCTTATCACATAAACTTCCACGTTGGTCCCAACTTCGTTATCATTTTCCTAAAAACAATTTTTGAATATGAAGATGGTATATATTATCAAAATAGCAGACAGATATACTATCATGGCAATCATTTATTAATAAAGGGTCTAAAATGCAATTAAATGAATTAAGTTTCCAGAAACTAAACATCTCAAAACAGCAAAATGTACTATCCCAGGATCAAAGGTAAGAACTAGTTATGGCCCATAACAAGGTCAGTGAAGAAAGGAAGGTCCTATATATTTAAATTCTGTGTGTGATGAAATAGTATTCCAACAAATGTACATAAACATAATATAAAGTCCGAGGGCATACCTTCATTTAGATGTCCAAATCTTAATAAGACTTCCCCACCTCTCACTGTGTAGAAAAGAAAGAAGATTTGCAGGCATGTTATATGAACGGACATGGAGTTCGTATTGGGGACAGAGGAATGGAAAAGGAATACCTTCATGACTTCATCATTTGAATAGGTCACATCACCATGAATAAGTAGGTTATGTTAGAACATAATTGTATGAAATAATCTGGTCAAAGGTTTGTTCTCAGTATGAACTGCAGCTGTAATAAAGACTAAAGATGACATGCAAAAGTGGGAGTTGGTGAGAAAGGGTATCAAAAACAAAAACAATAGCACTTAATTTAGACAATCAGAAAAAACACCCTCATAGATGCTTATTTCTCCCCCAACAAATGAACTGTCTGTACAATAATTCAGATCATTGGGGCCCCACATGGATCCTAATAACTAACTCTAAAAACACACCGATGAATCCGATTACCATCAAGTGTCGATACTATATTGGTCAATTGACCAAAGTTAACTTCATGCTAACCACTCCCATTCAAGAGCTTCTAAAAATTATTGGAAGATTACTAAAGGAGACCAATATGGTGGTTTTGCAATGAATTAGTTGGTTTTTAAAACAACCTTCTTTGGATTCCAAACGGATCCTAAAAGATGCCAACTAATTTTTGTGGTGGAAAGTCTAAAAAGACTTAAATGCTTGACTTCAGCTGGGTGTGATTGACAATGCCACTGGTGGAGAGACCATTTGACAAATTTTATAAACTAATCTTACTGTGATCTAACTCGCAATCTAATATTCGATTTTTCTGTATCAAACCTTCTAACAAATCCTTGACTGCGTATTGATAAGACCAGATTAGGTCATAATTTAAGGACCATGATTCAACTTAATAACTTATATGATTAGTACTAGTACCAGAAAGCAAGCGAAAAATTCCATCTAAGATGCTAATAATATTTCCCAAGTCAATTATGTTGAATAGGCAAATTTCACTTAAGGGGCTCAGGCTGAACACGGTTTATCCTCTGCTCAATTGATGCAACTGAAAGCATTGGACCGAAGATGCATTGACAGAATCAATGCACCCATTAACAACAACTAATTCGTATGATCGAACCGTGTGATAGTAGAAGATGCAGATTTTCTACCTAAATTGTCAACAACTTCTGGAATTAATTCAAGCTCATTGTATTTTCTTCTGTTCACAGAAAACAAACACTAAGCTTGTCTGGGGACTGATTTATTTTCAGCCACCGTGTCATTAGGATTCTAAACATGCGGACATTAACCAATAACCAATATGATAATGTTGATCCCTGGGACCTCGGAGAGTCAAAATGTTAAGGATATATAAAACCTTCGTACACTGCCCTATGCTGCAAGTGACTGGTTAAAAAAAAATTCAAAAAACTACCCTATGCTGCTAGTGCTTCCAATAATGTACAAACTAGGCAAGTATGCATTACATATTCATATGAGGATTCGGATTTTCACTACTTGAATCTACTCTCACTCTAAAGAGCCTTAAACTTAGATGAGAGTCAATTTTAGGATGAACTTCTTCAAAGATTTAGGAATAAGAAGGGAATGTCCGGACTGACACTCAGATATTTAAACAGAAGACCTTTAGATCAACATCAAACTTCAATAGAACAGATTGCATAGGTTACCATAGTTGTTAAGGCGTCGCCTAGGCGTCCAGTCGGGTTGATGCAAGCAAGGCGGTAGGGCGACTTGGTGGAGGACTGAAAGTCGGTCGCCTAGGAAAAAAAGGTGTCACCATGGACGACTTGGACAACGACGTAGACAAGCTGTCGAGCGACATGATTTGTTGGGCCTTCTGGGTTTAAAAACAACAACAAAACGACGTCATTTTGTCATACAGTTGGCCCTAGCCCTAAATCTAATCGCGATTTTCAGCGGTAAATGAGCAGAACTGTAGAAGTAGAAGAGTAGAAGGGGACAAGGGGAGAGCGAGCAAGAGAGCTACCGACCGAAGACGACAACCGGCGAGGCGAGACAAGACAGCTCCGATCGCTTCTTCTTTGTCAGGTATGCTCTTCTTTCTTCTCTTTCTTCTTCTCTGCGACAGTGCGACGACGACGCAGCCTTTTTTTTGTTCGCTACTCTGCTTCTTTGCTTCTGCTTCTCTGTTTTCGTTTCTCATCTATTTTTAACTTCTTATCTTATCATGCTGCTTCTTTTACACTTCACAGTCTCCACAATTTGTCACATGTAAAATTATATATATATATATATATATATATATATATATATATACGGTCCGGATTTTAAGCTCACCCTTTATCTAGCTCACCTTGCTCACCAGCGAACCAAATAGAACGAACCAAACACGAACCGGCTATAACGACAATTTTTTTCGTCGCTATAGCATACAAAGCCGACGACAAAGCTATGGTGACAGTTCGAACCGTCGATATAGCTCAGAAAACCGTCGCTATAGTCTGTTCGTCTTTGGTTCGTTTTTTTGTTCGTTGGAGAAGGAGACCGTATATATATATATATATATATATATATATATATATATGGGATTCCATCCACAGCAACCGGTTGTTGGGGAGCAACCCCTTTTGGCCCAGCCGCTACAACCTGTACCGGCCTTAGACAAAAAAAAAATTTATAAGCCGCTACAGGTTGTAGCGGCTGGGCCAAAAGGGGTTTCTCCCAACAACCGGTTGCTGTGGATGGATACCCTATATATATGGCTACAGGTTGTACCCTATATATATATATATATATACACACTAATACATGCTTATACATACATACAATATATGTACTGAACTACTACATAGAAAATTTATATATATTAGATAATGAACACATACATATTGTGTGCAGCTTTTAAAGAAACTTTGAAAATGCACTTTGAAAATCAATATTATATGATTGTACTTAGGTAAATATCAATATTCATATTGATTAATATATTTTTATTTGATTGTATTGTGTAAAGAGTAAAATGGCGGAAAGTTCAGGGGTCGATGGTTATGATATAACCAAGGACCCAAAAAAAGGCCAAATCAAACAACCCGAGTTAGAAATATGGGCATTGATCGAACATGAGTAATAAGGATATAGTGCAATCAGCAATGTATTCTTTGTGGGAAGCAATGTCGTTCGGGAATCAAAAGGTTGGCCGTTGAAGCAACATTTAGTAGAAAATTTTGGAGATGTAGTGAAGTGTCCTAAAACAACAACAGAAATTATGAGCAGATGCAAGTGTCTTTGAATAGTAGAAAGAGGAACAAACCACTTGAGCTAGATGATGATGTAGTAGAAGTGCAAGAAAAACAATCATCTGCTCGTCCAACCATGGCTTCCAATACTTCTTCTAACATTATCTCAAGTTCTGGGACGGCTTCTAAAAGGAAGAAAGTTGCATTTTAATTCCAAAAGCCACAATCAAAAGCTCCAACAAAGACGGTTAAAGTACTTTTAAGGAAGACTCCCGAAGAAATTGTAGAGGAGAGACGTAGCAAGCGTTTGAGCCAAACGAGTATTAAAAATCGTTTGAGGACACCGAAGGAAAAGGAGAGAGTCCATATGCACATTGCCGACTTTTTTTACGAATGTGACATAACATTTAATGTTGCAAATTCAAGGAGATTTGAAGTAATGATCGAGTCCATAGGGCAATATGGGTCGCGTTTAAAGCCTTCAACGTATCATGAGTTGAGGGTTCCTTTACTTGAGAAGGCAAAGACGAACACCGATGACTTAGAGAAGAAACGTGAAGTTGCTTGGAAGGAATATGATTGCACACTTATGTCGGATGGTTAGATAAGAGGGGAAGACACTTGTTGAATTTCCTTGTCAATAGTCCGGAGGGGACTTATTTCATAGGTTCTGTTGATGCCTTCAGTCAGTCGCAAGATGCCACAATGTTGGCAAATCTACTTGATAGCAAGATTGAGGAAATTGACCCCGAGTATGCTGTTCAGGTGGTCACGGACAATGCCTCTAATTACAAGGCAGCGAGACATATACTAATGGAGAGGACACCTTGTGTCGCTCACTGTCTTGACCTTATTCTAGAAGACATTTGCAAGTTGAAGCAATTGCATCTCATATCACAAATGTAAGAAAAATCACAACATTCATTTATAGGCATGGTCGTCTTCTTAATGCGATGATGACAAAACAAATGGGAGAGATCTTGTGAGACCCACAATTACTAGATTTGCTACAGCTTTTCTCACCATGCAAAGTTTATACAAGCATAAAAATGCATCGAGGCATTTGTTCATAAGCGAGGATTGGTCAAAATCAAAGTTGTCGGCTACTGAAGCGGGGAAGAAAGTATGTAATCATGTTATTTCAACAACATTTTAGCATCGTGTTGAGGATTTCATTAAGGCATCACAACCACTTTTCTTATAGTCTTGAGGATTGTTGATAGTTGAGAAGCCTGCTATGCCAGAAGTTATTGTTGCGATGAAATGAGCAAAGAAAAAAATCAAAGATGCATTTGATAACAAAAATTGTATAAGAAGGTGATTGAAATTGTTGAGTGGCGATGTGAAAGTGATCAAAAGGAGCAAAAATTATATGGGGATGCGTTGTTTCTCAATCCGAGCAAGTACTTTGATATCAAAGAAGAATGTCGGTTGTTTGCTAGTACTTTATGAGATGACTTCAATAACGTTCTTGCAAAGATGGTGCCCAAGCTAGATTTACAAGACAAGATAAGCAATCTAGTGAGATACTTTTGCAAGAGAAATGATGATTAGGCAACGGAAAATAAAAAACCCTCGTAAGTATATTAAAATATATATAAAAATATAAAAGCTAAATTATAATAATAACTATAATTTACATACATTCTTCATTTCCTCCCTTTAAAAATATTTATATTTCTTTTAAATATTTGTTGGTTGATTGATGGAATGCTTTTGGAGGGTGGGCTATTGAGTTATCCTCATTTGCAGAAAAAATTTTAGGTCTCTATTGTTTTTTCAGTTGTGAGCGCAATTGGAGTACATTCGAGTTTGTAAGTACTTTTTATTGTTAATTCAAATTTCAAAAGTAATAAGTAATTTACTACTAATACTAACTATTTTTTATATAATTAAAATTTTGTCATTAATATTATTATCTTTTGTTCTATTTATTTTAGATTCATACGAAGAAGAGGAATAGATTAGAACACAAACGATTGAGTGACTTGTTGTATGTCCAATACAATCAAAAGATCGTCTCAAGGTTCCAAAAAAGGTGTGAACTTGGAAATAATTTTGATTCATTAGCCATTGATGACTTTGAATGGGGTAATGAATAAATCAATAATGACGTAAATGTTGTTCATCCCGGGGAGAATCTTACATAGAATGATGTGGATCGAGCAACCGGTGCATCCAACACACTTGAGGATCGCAATCTTTCAAGGAGGGCTCGTGTTAATACTAGTGACAATCTCATGACGTACTCTCGACGTGGTGGTGGTTCAACTTCAAGGGAATCAAGGTTGATAAATTCCGACTCCGATAATGAAGTTGATGAAGAAGAGAGAATTCCAAATGATGATGAACATGTGCAGTATGATTTTAGAGAAAGACCACCTACGCATTTGAATGAGAGTAGTTCTCGTGGAAGAGATAGAGATGACCTTTTCTTTGATGATTTTGCTTGAACGATGTTTCTAGACTAGTGTAGAGAGTCTAGACATTATTTTGGTTTGTTATGTGGTATTTTATTAGTTATTAAACTACATATTTGTGAACGTTGGTTGCAACTTTATATTCTATGTGGTATTTTTTGAATTCATCATTAGTTCATTTCTTTTACTAATTTTTCATATCAAGTGTTTTGTTTTTGGATTCCTATTGTTAAGTATTTACATAATTATACCTTTAATGTTATTTCATAGTGTTATGTTTTGAATTTTAATGTATATGAAATTTTATTGTCAATATACTTGTTAAGTAAAATAAATAATATATAAATTGCACATTGTAAACGACTTGTCGCCATATGGATGTCATGGCGGTCGCCCATGACTCGCTGTGGCGCCATGACAACTATATATGTTACAAAATTACTGATTCAATTATAACTTGACCAATCAAGATCGACATAAATCCTTAAGACACAATTACAATGATTCATCTTCCAACCATATCTATCATTAGACACGAGATTTCTAGGTGCACATTAAACCTCTGGTCACTAAATCTCAAAGTCATTAAAAACTATGTCGGCCAGTCGGGTATGAGTAGGAAAAACTTTGTCGTCCATGTTCAACTAAAACCTAAATAAAGCATTGACTATAAGTCATTACTTAATGTTGGATATATATATATATATATGAATGAAATAAAACCTAATAGGTGTGACCTTTGGTTCATACCTTTTCAAAGATATATACCTTTTCAAAGAGATGTAACTTTTTAAAAGGATGTAACCTTTCAAAGGGATGTATCCTTTCAAAAAGATGTAACATTTCAAAAAGATGTAACCTTTTGAAAGGATGTATATCTTTAAAGGGGTATTTGGAAACCTATAAATAGGTTCAAAATCTACCCAAAACAATCACTTCATCTTCAACTTCAATACTTCTCAAGTTCTTAAAAATTACATTCAATTCTTGTGAGAGTTGAAGACCATTTTATCCTGGGAAGTAGACGTCCATTGTTCCATCCGTAAGCACCGATAGCGGGGACGAAATCTGCTTTAAGGAGAGACTGTCCAACAGGCAACAGTTGACTTGGTTTTAAAAGTTTGACAATTACATCTAGTAAGTCATTTTTTATAAAATTGTTTATCTTCTAATCCTCTTTATATATTTAGTATATATAATAATACTTTGGAATAACACTTAATACTTAGCACTACAAACATTCTTGAATCCTACAGTGCTACTCATTGGCAACTACTGAGGAGGGTATAGTGGCTCCTCAATTGAAACTATAAGGGAGGCACTCACTAAGCCTCTGTTCAGATATTTTAATGCTGAAACAAAAGTTGGTAATCAAGAACTTAACGTGGCAAATTGAAGATTGAGGTCTGAAGAAAAGGAAGAAGCTCCAACAGAAAGTTTTTGAAAGAAAGAGCCTCACCAGAAAAGCAGGGAGATCAACTAAAAATAATTCAGTAATATTTCTTGATAAGAAAACACAAGCTATTCTAAAATAGCATAGGACGTCTAAGCTGAGACTCATATCTAATGGAAAGCCCACATTCATAAGAATAAATAAAATAAGTATATTTTAAATTAGGTATAGAACATTGCCCATATCTAATTTAACATATCAACCGTCTGTAATTGCAGAAATAAAATAAGAAAGTACGGCAGTCAGTAAAAAACCATAGATACAAGTTAAAACCTTATTTCATATCATGCTTCATCCCTACACCTATCTGGCTCATGACCATCAATAGCAACATACTGAAGGGATGAGATTAAGTACATAATCAAAGGTAAACATACATATGAGAGTATCTTTTACATCATATTAATAAGAACCCCAGTAATGGGAGTTGAAAATGCTCACCTATAACAATTAAAGCATACATAATACAAGTAGTTCTCAATCAATTAAAATTGTAACTACTTAAATAACAACTACATCATATAAAAGTTAACTTCTTTTACACAATGGACTCATTAATTTGCATTACAAAACTGAATACATTATGGTAGTCATATAAGAAAATAATTCAAAACCTTAGTCCGCATCTCACGTCTTCAAAATATTCACTGTGGCAATGCGATCACTTTCGTGCAGAACCGACCAATTTGGAGACTGAACAGCTCTCAACCACCGAAAATCATCCACATTTGCCCAGTTCCCGGTCTCCTCATCAAGATTTGACTTTTTAAGATCTCTCTCAATCCCATCATAACACAAACAATATGGTGCGAACCTCACCCCACTACAATCCTCAATTATTGGCCTACTCCTCACTCTAAGATAAAAATTAGTCACCGTAGCATGGTGAATCCTAATCTGATGCGATGCCATTACAAAAACACACCCCTCCACTTCTTCAATCAAAATCGACCCAAACACTGGCCCTACGTAAACTCTACAATTCACCAGTTTGTGAACAAACAACGCCCGCAAACAACCCATTAACCTCACCTCACAATTTGTCAAATTCAAAAGGGTAAATTCCCCAATTTCCTCCTCATTACTCTTAAATTCCTTTACTAAAACCTCGTTTTCCTTGCCCTTAAATTCGGGCGACTCACGAACGCCAGAAAAACTCACTTGTTCGATCGGCTTGACATTTTGAGTTTTATCATCAAGCAGAGTAGCATTGCTAGGTAGTGTGCTGGTAGTTGTTTTCTTGGATTTGAAGGAGAATTTCTTTTTGGGTATGACTTGGGAAGTGATAATATCTAATGTTTGTTTGAGGTCAGAGATGGATTTGAGGGATGCACGGAGTTCATAGGAGGGTAAGAAGTAGGAGTTTTGTGCGACGAGATTTTCGAGGTCGGAGATGGAGAGAGGGATTTTGTCCAGATCGCGTTTAGGATCGGAGGATTGGGAGACGAGAGAGAGGCGGGATTCGATGGAGAGCTTGGAATTGGAGAAGGTAGAGAGAAAGGATTGAGTGGATTCGAAGGAGGGGGCGTCGGAAGGGTTGTTGGATTTGGAAGAGTTGCGAGATTCGTGCAGGCGAGAGAGGCGCTCCAGCATTTCAGCGTGCTTCCGTTCAGTGGTTGGGTCTACCATATCCAAGTTGATGGCGGCGGCGGGGCCGGCGGCGGCGGCGGCGGAGCTCGCTTCTTCCTCCATTAGGAGGGAAGATTTACTTGTTGAATAGAGTTTTGAGCTTCCGCCGTCGAAGGAGGAAACAGAAAACCGGGGATTTTACATATCAGAAATCAAGACAATAAAACAATGAATTTTCCCAACTAAATTTATTTATTTTTATGATGGACCAACCTTTTCTTTCAAATTAAGCTTTTAAATTTAAAAATCTTATATTTTAGTATCATTTAAACTAAAGTGTAAATGTTTATTGAATTTTAAAATGTATTCATATTTAAATTATTTATATTTTGAATCGAGTTTAAATTAAATTTTTAGTCAAACGAAATGAGTACGAATCGAGCCGAATTGTTTCTTCCATCATAATTTAAACTTGATAATCTTTTATTTTATAATTTAAGTAAAATTTTAAAAGTAACAATTAATAATATATGTTATGCTATGTTTAGCAACTTATGGTGTGTTTTGATTAGCACTGAATGGCTAATCGGTTCAGTTATTCAGTTCGTTTGGTTCGAAAAAAAAACTATTTGAATGGTTGAATCGGTCAATCATTGATTTGGGATGCATGACTAAGTCTCATTTTTTTGGCTGAATGGGTTGAATGACAGCAAAATGAATTTTTTTTTGTTTTACAGTATTATCTATTACTCCCTCCGTCCCAGGATAAAAGTCCTGGTTGACTTTTTGCTCATATTAAGAAAGATGATAAAATGACAAAATTGTCCATATTTAATTTCTCATTTAATTGCATAGTTTTTTGCACATTACTTGTTATGCTCCATAAATATGCCTAGAGAATAGAAATATAACAATTAATAATAAGGGTATTATAGGCAAACTATTGTAAAAAATAGATCATTTAAGGTAAGTAGACATTTAACTTGGGACTACCTAGAATAGTAATAAAGACTTTTATCCTGGGACGGAGGGAGTATATTATATCAAGTAAAATTAAATAAATTTACTATAATTTTGAATTTTTTTAAAGAGGTAAAATATTAAAAATCTGCTATTCAGATGTTTTCAATTATCAAACAACTTTTTTCATTCAGATTCATTCAATTTTTATCAAACACCCCCTTAATTCTAAAGCACATTTGCAATTCAATTGAGCAATTCAATGCCAAAAAAAATTGCTTTGGGCCTTGGGCAATGAACAACTCCTGTTTCAGTGGTTCATGGCTTGATGCTTCATTTACTAGCATGATATTGATTCTTAACAGTCAATAGAACAAGTCTGTCAACACCTACTTTGTTAGGGAAAGTGAATGAAAACTATATATATATTTAACTTATTTTAAATTGTAGATTTTAATTTGTCAAGGCTAGTACTTGGTATTAAGTTCTTAAGACAATTATGTTCTCCTTACGGTGCTCAGAGTTGATAGCACTTGTCTCTCAGGATACAATGACAATGTATACTTTAGCAGTACTACAAAAATTATACCCTACGAACCAAAGAAATGTTCTGACTATCTCTCAAAATTAACTAAGGAAGCTGATGAAGAAATAAAAACTAGAATGCTCTATTATGCTTGAGAAATCAATGAATGAAAATGGCAGCCCCCTTCTCTATTTATAGTAGGGTAAGTGACCCATCAAAAGGGACACAACGCACTGAAAAGGTATGATTAAGTCAAAAACGACGTAGTTTTGGCTTTAAATAGAAAAGGCGCGTCCGTTCCGACAAAAACAACGTAGTTTTGCAGCGCATGTTCAGACAGATAGTCTTTTTGACGCCCCCAAAATAGGTATACATCACTCATCTTGAGTCGCCAAATACATGGTACAAAAATACAAATACAACTTAATAATACAGTTGTCGTGTAAAATACAACAAAACATAAATTGAGAATTTTAATAAGAATAATGTCATCTAGACAATATCTACACTCAAAGGATTCCTCAATACATTTATTGTCACACTATTTAACAGAATAGTGAGGACTACTAATACTATCATCTGGACCGTCACTCCGTTCCCTGACTAGTCCCGCCTACGTTCTCATTTCCTGAAGAGAACAGTGAAAGAAAAGGTGAGCTCAACTAGCCCAGTAAGAAATATTATGACTAAGATAATATAGAATAAATTAGCATTAGTCTTCAACAATGTTAAACTGATAAAATATAACAAACATCAAGTTTAACTGCAGCGGAACAAGTAATTCATTAAAAGAGTCAAGTAGAGAATAAAATCTACTATATTTTATGATTTAAAAAGGTTTTTCATCACGTTTATCGCTGAGACTCAACTTAATAAATAATCCACATCATCCCTGCACTACGACCAAAGATATTCATTAGTATCACAACCACAATTATCCATGCATGCACTACGGGCCAAGGATATTCGTGCATTCATCAATGGTCATGATCATGCCAATAACTGTCCATCAATGCACTACGGGCCAATGAGGACTTTTACCACATAATTTGTAATATTACGACCATGATTATACCAAGTCCATCTATGCACTACAGGCCACAGATGACTTTCAACATAATATAAACATGAGGATGATGACAATGATATAAGAATTCAATAAAACAAGTTCAAGAATTAATTTATCCACGAACTAATAATATCCAAATTGTCAACATGATACTGCTTTGTTGAGTAAAATTCAAGAATGCTCAAAAGAATATTTCCATGAAAAGATACTGAATGAAGCGCAAATATCAAAGATATTCCACTAATTTCAAGGAGTATAAAAGCCAAAACTTTAACCAACTGAGTATAATAAAGAATGAAATAACAAAAAAAATCACCAGGCATGCAATAGACCGCATAGACAGGTTATTCCAACAGAATAATAAATAACGGAACCAGGTCAGGCAAAATTCGCACCGACAGGATATCCCAACAGAATAATAAAGAATTGAATAACAACAGAAATCACCATGCATGCGATAGACTACATAGACAGGTTATTCTAACAAAATAATAATTATGGAGCCAGGTTAGGCGTAATACGCACCGACAAGATATTCCAACATAATAATAAATAACAGAACCAGGTCATGCGTAAACGCACAGACAGGATGTTCCAACAGAATAATAAAGAATGAAATAACAGAAGAATTTCACCATGTATGCGGTACTTCGCATAGACAGGTTATTCCAACATAATGATAAAGAATGGAATAACAGAAGAATTTCACCAAGTATAGGGTAGCCCGCGTATACAGGTTATTCCTACAGAATAATAAAGAATGGAATAACAGAAGTTCTCTTCATGAATACGAAAGAAATAATACCCCTTACGAATACAACAAATAATATCCCATACCTTAGAAGAAACTGGATATAGGAGTAGTGAAGTAACAGAATATTTTTCTTCTTTCTCTCTATAGTTTCTCTCTCTAGAGTTTCATTGAATTCGTAAGAAATAATGAAGGAATGAGCTTCTATTTATAGGAGAATGGACTGAAAAGTAATTAATTCATGAACGGTCCAAATTGATTTACTTTTAAACGGACGGCCCATATTAATTCACTATGCAGTATAAATAAAATATTCTAATAAAACAAAATTTTTTAAATAAAATATAATATATTCTATTTATAGTCTAATAAAATAAATAACTTTATAAAAGTATTCTGTTTTATATAAAAAGATTTTACTATGCAAACACTATAAAGACACTATACAAACACTATGCATAATAAAATATATTATATTCTAATTATTGTCTAATAAAATAAATAACTTTATAAAAGTATTCTATTTTATATAAAAAGATTTTACTATGCAAAATACTATGCATAATAAAATATAATATATTCTAATAATTGTCTAATAAAATAAATAACTTTTATAAAAGTATTCTGTTTTATAAAAAAAGTTTTTCTGTTTTATTACATTAATAATACTAATAAAACAAAATATATATATATATATATATAAACTTCCGTGACTTCATAAAAAGACACCTCAATATATTTAATAACATTTATCATCATTATTATAATTCACAATATTAATCGACCAGATCGTTCCCAGGAAATAGGGATCCACTACAAAAAAATGAGCCTTTAGTAACGATTTTTCGGGCAACGACTTTATAAGTCGTTGCTAAAAGTATATGTTTAGCAATAAAATTTGTCCTTCGTTGCAGATTATGTCAGGCTTTCACTTTTTGCAACAAAATTCGTAAGTCGTTGCAAAAATTCGTTGCTAATTCATTGGCAGGAAAAATTTTCGTTAGAAATTCGTTGCAAAATTTTTGTCCACTTGCTTTCCCGTCATCGTGGGCAACGAAAGTTTTTTTGTTGCTAAAAATGGGACTTTAGCAATAATTTTTCAGGCAACGACTATATAAGTCGTTGCTAAAAGTGTATGTTTAGCAACGAAACTTGTCCTTCGTTGCAGATTGTGTCAGACTTTCACTTTTTAATACGAAATTTATAAGTATTTGCAAAATTTGAAAACAAAATTCGTTAGAAATTCGTTGCAAAATTTCTAACCACTTGATTTCTCCTTATCGTTGGGCAACAAAAGTTTTTTTGTTGCTATATTTCGTTGCCTAATATGACCACATTCATTGGCAACAAATTTTATTTTCGTTGCATATTTTATACAACTTTTTACAACGACTATTAAAATGTTACATTAAATTAAGATAATAATAATAATAATAATAATAATAACAACAACAATTACAGTAATAATAATAATAATAATAATAACATTCATAATAACAATAACAGTAATAATAATAATAATAATTTTTAACAGAAATGCTTAATTTCTTAATTTTTTGTTTTAACAGAATTCTTAATTTTGTAAAAAACAAAATTTTTTAAAAACAAGTTTACTATTATAACAACTTTTGACCGGTTAACAGAATTCTTAATTTTGTTTTTACAAAATTTTACTTAATTTTGTTTTTATAGAATTCTTAATTTTGTAAAAAACAAAATTCTTAATTTTTTTTAACAGAATTCTTAATTTTTTAAAAACAAAATTTTTTAATTCAAAAAACAAAAATTTGTAAAAACTAATTTATTTTTTAACAAAATTTTGTAAAAACAAGTTTACTATTATAACAACTTTTGACCTGTTCGATAAAATTTTGTAAAAACAAATTTAAGTTGTTATAAAATTAATTATTAAATTTTGTCTTCTAATCTTAAAAATTGGCCAAAATAAAATTCTATTTTTGAAAATTTTTAAATTTTTGAAAATTTTTAAATTTTTGAAAATTTTGTAAAAACATGTTTGGGGTACAACATTAAGTTTTTTATTTTGCCACATAAAATAAAATTCTATTTTTGAAAAATTCTGTTTATTAAAAAAATCTATTTTTAAAAATTAAAATAAAATAATCATTTTACAAGTTAATGATTAATTATTAATCATTAATTCTAAATATTTATTTTAATTTTATTTTTATTTTTAAAACTAATTATTTTATTTAAAATTAATTATTTTAAAATTATTTTATTTTATTTAAAATTAATTAATTTTGGCAATTTTTAAGATTAAAAGATAATTTGCACCACAAACTTGTGTTACAGCCTTAGCCTGTCATTTTTGACCGGTTAAATGAAGAAAGTGTGCATTTTGTTACGTATAATGAAGTTTAGGGTGTACTTAAACACCTTTTTAAATTTGGGGTGCAAAAGTAAATTGAAAATAAAGTTTGAGGTACAAATTGTCTTTTAGTCATAATAATAACAGTCATAATAATAATAATAGTCCTAATAATAATAATGATAATAATAATAATAGTACTTATAATAATAATTAATAACATTAATAATAATAATAATAATAAATAGTAATAGTAATAATAATAATAATAATAATAACAACAGTAATAATAATAATAATAATAATAATAATAATAATAATAATAACAATAATAACAATAACAGTAATAATAATAGTAGTATTAGGGGCTGTTTGTTTAGAACTTAATGGGTCTGAATGGCTGATTCGGTAAGTGGCTGAATTATTAAGTGCGTTTGTTTTGAAAAAAATCGTCTAAATGGCTGAATCGGTCAGATGCGTTGGCTGAATGGTTAAGTCCGAATTTTTGGTCTGAATGGCTGAATGGTTGGCTGAATGAAGTAAAAAAATAAAAATAATAATAATAAAAAAAATATTAACTATTATATTATGTAATATTAAATAAATTTACAACAACTTTGAATTTTTTCAGAGAGGTAAAATATTAAAAATATGTCATTCAGATCTTTAAGATATGTCAGTTATCAAACAGTTTTTTTCATTCAGATTCAGCTCATTCAAATTCAGATTCAGCTCATTCAGATTCATTCAATTTTTATCAAACACCCCCTTAGTAGCCCTTCTCAATCCAACCTCACACCTCATGAAACTTTAAACAAACACGATGAAGCCACAACACATGCAATAAATTTCTTCAGTCTAACTCCCAAATTCCCATAAAAAGTTGTAATTCAGACCTACTTAAAAGACTATCTCGAAATTTTATGACTTTTGACAAGAACTATACCTCCTAGTTTAAGTCTAGGCGGACAACTTTTTGGGACCGGTATGTGATGTTTGATTGTATCTTAATGCATCTTAACGGTTCATCTCTTAATGCATCTTAAGAATCCACATATTTGTATTAAAGGGCTGTTTGTTTAGAACTTAATGGGTCTGAATGGCTGAATCGGTAAGTGACTGAATTATCAAGTGCGTTTGTTTTGAAAAAAAATCGTCTGAATGGCTGAATCGATCAGATGTGTTGGCTGAATGGTTAAGTCCGAATTTTTTGTCTGAATGGCTGAATGAAGTAAAAAAAAATAAAAAAAATAAAAAAAATATATTAACTATTATATTATGTAATATTAAATAAATTTACAACAACTTTGAATTTTTTCAGAGGGGTAAAATATTAAAAATATGTCATTCAGATCTTTAAGATATGTCAATTATCAAACAGTTTTTTTCATTCAGATTCAGCTCATTCAGATTCAGATTCAGATTCAGCTCATTCAGATTCAGATTAATTCAATTTTTATCAAACACCCCCTAAGAAGTCCTCTGAATAGTTAAGATATAAATATGAGTCTAAACTATTCAGAGCACCTCTTAATACAAAAATGTGGGTTGTTAAAATGCATTAAGATGTGAACTATTAAGATGCATTAAGATGTAATCAAGCACAACCTTATTTTTTTTTTATTTTGACTTCCAAAAAAAAATATAATATTTATTTTAATTTAAATTTTTACAGAACCCAGTGATTCAGTTGTAATTTGGATACATTTAAAAAATAAAGTTGTACAGTCTGTGCAACCCTGTTTTTTACATGTATTTAAATTATATATAAATTACTGAATTCTGTAAAAATTTGAATTAAAATAAATATTATAATTTTTTTGGGAGTCAAGAATTTTTTTTGGACCGATCTAATTTTCCGGTCCCAAAAAGTTGTCCTCGTATAAGGACTCTTTATCAAGACAATCCAAAATCAGCTAAAGTCCCCATCTCCCTGCGGATTATAAGATCATTATTAACTTTTTAAAAATCAATTTGACATATTTTTAAATTTAAAATTGACTTGATTCATTTAAGTTTTCAAAATAATTGACATGATTTATCTTAATTTCTGATTTATAATCAAATTTATACTGATTATTTTTATTTATAAGTTAAATTTTAAATAACTTATAATCAACTTAATTTTAATTTTAAGCCATTTTAAAATAAATTGTTACGGAACAGGCCCTAAGAAGTTTGGAGATAAAACAAACATATCCTTGCATGATGTTTATGAGTTTTAGACCAAAAATAAAACAAAAACTTTAAATTTAGATATAAAAAATAGAAATATATATTTAAATTACTATTTACCCTTATATAATTATATTAATTCTGTTGTATATAGAGCTCATAATAGATATTAGTATAAAATCTATTTAATTTTGTATCCAAATTCATAACAAAAAACTTTAACGAAAAATAGCTAATTTTTCCACCTTCACTTTTCAGTCTATTTCTTTTCAATTTCCGTCCATTTTTAAAACTCAGACACAAAGCTTAGCTTCATTCTGCTGCTTATCAGACAGTAGAAAAGAGCGGAGACAGGAGAGAGAAGAAATGGGGTGGATCGGGGAACAAATCGAGTCAATCAAATCTATTCAGATCAGACAACTCTTCACCCAAGCAATTAGTCTTGGTTCGTTACATCTCTCTATCCATTATCTGTATGTTACACCACCGATTGTAATTATCTGAAGATAATCAACCCTAAATTCATGCGTGTTTAGATGCCTGAAACTGGTTATCAGAATGGTCGATTCTATTCTTGAGAGAAGAAATATCAATTTTTTATTGAATTGAATTCTATTGAAGCTGTTATTTCGAACATGGAGTTTAAATTAGGGTTTGAGTTTTAAAACTGATAAATTCTATATACGTGTTGGGCGTATTATATATGTATATACATATCTCTTGATCCTTTTTTTATTAAAAAAAATCAGATCATAAGCTCAATTTTACACAATGTCTTTGTAAATCAGTGTATGAGCTTCAGGCACTTTGTTAATAAATTCTTCAGCTTGATACTCACTCCCTTCCAAATTGACACTCCATTTTTAGCAGTCAAAATTTTTAGGAAAAGTTTGACTATAACCAGTTACCAAATCACAACTTGCTTAATTTTAATGATAATATTTGCTAGACTGGTTTCCTAATAAGGGAAAGTTAACTCTCAACTCGGAGAGTATTGCTTTTAGATCACTGGACTATAGCAAAGTTATGCTAGTCATCTATCCCTTTGTAGTTCACAATTTGTTCTTAACAGTATTCCTAACATGTTTTTTCATTTTTGGCCAGTTTGAAGTGGATTATCATCTACATGATTATTTCTTACTTCATTGTTGAGTCCAGTTAGAAGGCCTTTCTATTGTTCTTATTAAGTAAGAGGGTGAATGTGATTAATCTTTTTGTTTGCAATCTCATATCAGGTATGATTGTCACATCAGCTCTGATAATATGGAAAGGTTTAATGTGTATAACTGGCAGTGAATCACCGGTTGTTGTTGTGCTCTCTGGAAGCATGGAACCTGGCTTTAAAAGAGTGAGTGCTTTATTAGAATAATCGTTTTAATGATTTCTTCTTTTATAACTTGACTCTAATTACCACCAAAAAAAATAAAAAAATAACTCTGGTGAAGTGTGACGTGTGTTGCAGTTCTCACTCTGTAACTACTCCTAGTATTTAAGGAGGTTGGTTTATCCAAGTAGTTCAGCTGAAGTTTGTGATTTCTTGTGAGAAAAAGACTGCTGGTTATCATACCAATATTATCTCGTTTCTTTCTTCTGATCTGATCTAGTCTTCCAATCTACCGTTTTGTATCACCTTATAGAATTTATACAATTCATAGGTATACAATTGAAGTTGATACACTTTATATTCTTGTAATTATATGCCTCTTTCCTAGTTTGAATATTAGTTTCAGTCATTTTCGTTTAACATGATCCAGAGTAATAATTAAACAAATCCTTGTAACTTCATATACAATCTATGAGTCATCACATCCCAGTGTTGTCCAGATGATATATGGCAATCCTCTGTGAATTCTCTCCCACTTTCCCATCTTTTTATGCAAAGTGATACTTTCTGGATAAAACTAGTATTTCTTCTGTTAAAAAGCAGCCTATCTTTCCTACTTCAAACATTAAAACCATAATGCACATTTTTTTTGTAAGACTGTTATACTAAGTTAATATTATATGATCTTGCAGGGTGACATTTTATTCTTGCATATGAGCAAGGATCCTATTCGTGCAGGAGAAATTGTCGTGTTTAATGTTGATGTAGGTTACCTTATATCTTCTTTCCATTTCTAGCATGGAATGCTTGTAATTCTTTTTTGTGTTTTCTAATATTTAAAGTTTTAATAGCACTTGCCTAGGTAATTTTGAGTCTTGTTTTCCGCTCTTTATTAGTTTACATGTTAGATGAGACTTTGGGATTCTTCATATAACGATTTCACAATTCACAACAAACATCTGAGAAATACAAATGGGATAGTTTCTAACGTAAGTTTTTCCAGTGTATTGTAAGCACAAAAAGATGAAAGTGTAATTACACTAACATCATATGTTGGGAACCAAATGCAAGCAGGAGCCCTTGAACGAAGAACTTGCCTATGTTGTCCTTTCATGTAAACTTTACCAATTGCTTAAAGTATAACCTGTTAATGAATTTATCCAATAATGTATACCATGCTTTAACCCATCCCCGCAAAAAAGATAGGGGGAAGTATATCATGAGTTAAAACTAAACTTCATCTTGCAAGTTGAAGAGTAACCCTAAATTGAGAGTCATTAGCTCTTCCTTTACCTTTTTTGCGAATATGGAAGCCTAGCAATAATGTATATAGGAATGTTGCAAATTCTCTTAATTTGCTTCTGCAAATGAAAAAAATTAGCTTAACTAAATAAATCATGTATGAATATGATGTTTATAAGTTGCGTGCTTCTCTTCAATATTGGTCAAAGGCATATGCTTGGTGGATAATGAAATATCATTGCATGTGATGATTTATACATGTGCATTTCTTGTGCCAGTGAAGTGCATCTTACAATGCTTTTTGCTTATTGTGTAGGGACGTGAAATTCCAATTGTCCATAGAGTGATCAAGGTATCAGTTCTGGAAAAGTTTTGCTCTTTTTATCTCTTCTTTGCCGTGTTCATCCTATCTTACGCTGTTACTTGGAACTTTCTAAGTATCTGCTGAAACATAAACTTTAACTTTAACCAGCAACCCCTCCCTACCCAACCCACCAAAGTTATGACAATCTGTTGTTTATGACATGATATAGATGACTTGGGATATTTTATCTTCCTTTGTCATTCTTATTTGCTTTGTATAGCAGCTCCCCCCCCCACCTTCTTTCCCCTTTTCCCTTTTCTTAGTTACCTTAGTTTGATATCCTTGTTGATGTTAATACTGTTCTTTGGTAGGTTCATGAACGTCCAGATACCGGAGAAGTTGATGTTCTCACAAAAGGTTCAAAGCCCATTCCATGATATTAGATGTCAAAAGGCTGTGAAATTACTAGATATTCATCTTTTTAAAAGATATTCATGTGGACACAAACTAGAGTCTCTTGAAGATCAGAATAAATGTGGTCATTTATAGAATTTCCACAGTAATTCTTACCTAATGCTGCTGCAATTTCTTCTATTGATTATGGCCTTCCTATCAAATAGGTCTTTTGGCCATTTAATTGTTTGAATTAAGAATTATTACTGATGATCTATATTCTATCACTTTGTTATTTCAGGAGATAATAATTCTGGGGATGACAGACTCCTGTATGCTCACGGTCAGCTCTGGCTGCATCGACATCATATAATGGGAAGAGCTGTCGGGTAAGTTGATATTGAGTATTAGGTTTTCTAATAGTACTTGTAAAATTAAAACTATATTTGTAGTTTTTGTTATATCCGTATTTGACCCTTAGAACTAAATATGTATATTAGGTATTTTGCATAGAGCTCATGAGTCAAAAAATGTAATATTTATTTTGATTGAATTTATGAACACTAAGCATTGGGTATTTCTTTAACCCAGCCTTTTCATTGATTATTGATAATACTCTATGACCAAGGACTATTGAAGTAGTTATATGGCCTTCTTTTGTGTAAATTTTCATTTTTTCGGTTTTCCATACGGTTGGCAATTTCCTGAATTTTAACTTCTTTGGTGGTAATTTTCTGCAGGTTCTTGCCTTATGTTGGTTGGGTGACAATCATTATGACTGAAAAGCCTATAATTAAGGTTTAGTTACTTCACAAACCTATTTTTTGCGGCAATCTGTTTAAAAGTCTGATTTTATTTTATCAAATGGTTGCTCCAAGTTCTTCATTCTTCATTTCCTGAGAATAATTACAACATAAAAAAATATACCTGAAGGATGGAAAATTGCTCGGAATTTCAAACCATTTTATTTACCCTTGTTTGTCCGCCTTCTTATTCGTATGTGTTGGGTGTTTTTTTCCTTCTTTTTTTTTACGTAAGAGAATGGAGGTGGATGGATATTTATTCAATCCGCTTAACTGAGAAGGGCAACAATAAATTATAATTAGTACTGACCCGTAGTGTTTCACCTGTTGCAGTATATCCTAATCGGTGCCCTTGGACTGCTGGTCATAACTTCAAAGGAGTAGTAGGAAACTGGTAGTATTCTATACCAATCTCAACAAGAAGCAGCTTAAACTTAGCAGATTGCCTTTTGTAGACTGATTACTAGGTTGAATAGGAAGAGCAGCAAGACAGTTTTATCTTATTCATTGGGTTTGCATTTCCAACTGAATGTTAAAAACAATCCCTATTCATTACCTTTTTCTTATATAAATAATAGGATTGACATGCTTAGCCCTTGCACATTCGATGTGATATGTTTGAATAATTTATTCATAATATTAAACTTTAAAGACTGAAGTTAATTATTAAAAAATATGCTTGTCTGAAAATGAGTTTTTTTGCCTGTTTGTCTTCTTAATATTAAAAGATTAGTGGAAGACATGTTATGGCAATTTTTTGAACGATTCTTCAAAACTTCGGGGCTGTTTGTTTAAAATTGAATACATTTGAATGGTTGAATCGGTCAGTTATGTGTTTGTTTTGAAAAATAAATTTCTGAATGGCTAAATCGGTTTAGATGATTGAGCTGAATAGCTAAGTCAATTTTTTTTTGGCTGAATGGTTGAATGAGCAGCTGAATAAAGTAAAAAGAATTTAAAAAAATTAAAAAAAAATTAACTATTATATTAAGTAATATTAAATAAATTTTTAATAATTTTAAATTTTTTCAGAGGGGTAAAATAATAAAATTCTGTCATTCAGATATTTTAGATATTTTAATTATCAAATAATTTTTTTCATTCAGATTCAAATTCAGTTTATTCAGATTTAAATTAAGAATTATTCAGTTTTTATCAAACAATCCTCCCTCTCTGACTCGCACAAAGTCTCATTTGTGAAAATAAAAAATAAAAAATTAAGGTGTCTTCTTTTTATTAATTTTTTATAAAATGATATATTGTTCTTATATTTAAATTCACTATCATACTACTATTAAACTAAACTCTCATTATATTTAAGGGTTAAGTTCAGATGACCACATGGGGTTTTGGCCATTTCCCACATAACAACCTGTAGTCAGTGAAATTACATTTAAACTCCCGATTTTTTGAGTTAAAATGAATAACTGTTTTCTGTCATAAATCTGTTACTTAAGTTGGATAAAGACTTAATTACCCTCCTTATATATAAACGACATATGAGAGAACATGCGAATAATTTCATGTTACTCTGTTTCAATGACTACTCTGTTTTGGTACCACCATTACCAAATGACTACTCTGTTTTCACCTGTGGAATCAAGAGATCGGGAAAGCCAAGCATGATATACAACATTTCGGTATCCATACAAGTTCACATACAAGTTCAATCTCCCCAACGTCAACAAACCTTTCCCTTTTAAGTTTAAAGTACACAATTCAGATATAACTTGTTACCCATCCTTACCTTCTTCCAAAATGCAATTCAGATGCTTTTCAAGCTTCACCAAGTTCTGCTTTAAAATCGGCCAAGAGTTATGGTTACCATAGCTTGTATTGAAAGGCAACATGTTTTCAGCCAGTTCATTAATGCATTTCCTCTGTTCAAGTTCAAATCCCAACTTATCTGTAGTTTCTTTGTTTTCCAAAACCAACCCAAGAAAGTTAAATGTGGGCCTATGAAATATACAAAGCCATGAACGAGCAGCAAAAGAATTTAACAAGGAGACCCAGTAAAAGAATTTCACCGGAAGTAGCTACAAGCCCATATTAAACCCAAATACTCTGCAACAATTCTTTTCTCTATAAACCCCAGATACCAACAATTTAAAAGCAATATTGGGCACATATCGGATTTTCAAAGCTTGCCAAAGAAGGTCACTATTTGAAATACAAATGGCTTGAATTAAGGAATTAATAGTCTCAACACCATCACAACACCACAATCCATCATTTCAACATATTGTTTCCAAATATCAGTATGACCAACTTGAACTGAACCCAATATAGTCGTACTCCATGTTAACAATGAAAGGCAACTGCTATTATATTTCAATTGATCAAACACATTTAGTGTTTCACAGTCTTGGTCGGCAAGTATGGGTTTAAAATTTGGGTAAAGAACTCAATGCTTGCAAGCCCTGATTGTTTGCCTGCTGCTGCCCAAAGATCGCCGCCTCACTCTCTCTCGTCCCCTTTTCCAGAAAACGGAAGCGAACCTATTTAGCAGAACCCAATTCCCCGGCAGAGGACGACTGCAGCGGCGCAGAACCCACTTTGCGACTTGACCGAGCCAACTCAGTCATTCCCCGACTCGTTCAAGCAATGCTTCAAAATGACATCTTCGACCTTCGAGTGTCGGGGTAATTCAGACAAGATATTATATCTTCATCTTATTAGGCCTTGCAGTTTTTAACTTCATCACCAATGTCCTCCAGTATTATGATTTTGCAATCATGGGGGAGAGGTTAACGAAAAGGGTTAGAGAGAAAGTGCTTGCAAATTTGCTTGCTTTTGAAATCGGTTGGTTTGATAAAGATGAGAACACAAGTGTAGCAATCTGTGCAAAAGCAGGGAGTAAGTTCACTGTTTGAAGTCATTGACAGGAAGAGCGAGATTGAACCCGAGGACCCAAAAGGGTTCATGGTTGAAAAAACAATAAAGGGCAACATAGAAATTCGGAACATCTTCTTCTCTTACCCATTAAAACCTGATCAAATGGTCCTCAATCGATCGCTCGACTCAATCGGTTGAAATTCCCCCAATTTTCAACCGGACTAGTTTTCGGATCGAGGGAATTGAAGGAGAATTTGCTCCCCTTCGAGGGATCGAGACTGAAGTTAGGGTTAAGGTCAGTGATGAAGTTAAACATGGGGATGATGACATTAGTGAGCTGATTAGTGTAAGAAGTTCTAGGGCTGGGGAAGGAATTAAGGGTTTGTTGGTGGCGGTGGTGGGTTTGAAGGTTGAAGGGAGAATAAGTGGAGAGGAGTGTGAAGAAGGGGTATTTCAGACATTTAAGAGTGTTTTTTTACTGTTATAGTCCTTCTCACGCGTTTTTGGCGTGACATACACGCACGGTTAAATTGGATGAAAAATGTGACGTTTTCACTTTAACTCAAAAGGTCGAGAGTTTAAATGTAGCTTTACTGACTACAGGTGGTTAAGTGGAAAACCGCTTAAACCCCAGGTGGTCATCTGAACTTAACCCTATATTTAAAGATAAATATTGAAAAAATATATTCTTAAATTTTGCAAATAAGAGTCTTTTTGTGAATCACAGAGGATAATGTTCTAAATAAATTTATATGTAGGAAAATTATTTTAAAATTTTGTTCAAGGTTTTTTATTTCAGCAAGCGTGTTATGTACGACATTCATTCTAAAATTAGAGATATAATTTAATTTTTAAAATCAACTGATGACATATTAAATTTCAAATTGATGTCAATTTATTTAATTTAGTTAATACAGTTATTATAATTTTATATTGTAGTATATAACAAAGATTATTAATTACAAAAAAATTTATTTTAAACTTTTATGAGTCCAAACTAATTTTGAAGTTTAATATATCATCATATGATAATCTTAAAATCAAATTGTATATCTAATTTTATAACGAAGAAAGTAATATGTAAAAACCTAAATATTAAAACAAAAAAAAAACAGATTCATTTTTAGACTCTAACGGGCATTTATTGAATGAGTTTGAATCATTCGAATGGTTTGTTTTATAATTTTTTAAATTTTAAATGCATAACGATTTATCTAGAAAATTAATATTAAATCAACAAAAAATAGTGTTAGAATGATATTTTGTACTTACCTATCATTATAGACAATTAAAAATTACATTTAATAAATCTTTTTTTACTATTGCAAACAAATTTTATTATGTACAAATTATTTTTTTAATTATTTTCTTTAACAAATTGGTCAATAACCAATTTAATGAATATTGTTGTAGTTTGTTGTTTTGATTTTATGGGACAATAGAATGTTATTAAAAATATTTAGTGTTTATTCCTAAAATTATATTACTAATAGTATACTTCATCAAAGATTGTTTTATATTTAATTTTTCTTAGATAACACTATTTATTTATAATCACATAATAAATTTGTTCATAATAATTTAGAAGTTTAAAATAAAAAAAATACACGTATTCACATGTACTTGTTTTAGACATACTATCAAACATATAATTTCATTCTATATTCAGAAGTTTCATATTCAGAAGTTACTTCATAGCAAATATGCAAGATTCCCAAAAGGTGTAGCTTTCTATTGATTAATTTCCTTTCTTTTAAATACTCACTCCGTCTCTTAATATATATTGTTAATTTCATTTTTCTCTAATTATTTATCGTCTTTAATATATATTATTTTAGATGATTTCATTTTTCCTTAATTATTTGTCGTTTTATATAATCTAAAAATAAAAAAAATTAAGTACAATCTTTCCAAAATTACCACAAAAAATATTACGGATGAGTGAGTATAAAATAAGTATGATAATTATGAAAATTTAAAAGCATTATAGACAATTAATATTATATTTAATACTATACAATTATTTTTTTAATTCTTGTACAAAACTCTAATACTACATATATTAAGGAACAAATGGAATAATCTTAATTCATTCTACGGTCCCACGTTAGGAGCTAACAAGCATTTAATGATCATAAATTCATAATAAACAGAACTTGAAGCATTCCCTGATCCTCAATAACGTTTATAGATTAATAGTTTAATACCATGTGCGTTATATCCCACACATAACATTAAGAGACATTGCAATAGCGAATTCTCAATGGTAATATCTCAGATTGTTTTAGTGAATGCTAAAAATGAAAACTCCCCTTTTAGAGTAAGACAACAACTTCCTCAGTCAAAGCCTCCATAGGAGTGATACTAGCAGTCCGAAAGGCCCATCACACCGAAAACATCTCCCTTGATATCTTAGATCAAGAGCTTCTCAATGGCATCCTGTTTTTGAGAAATAAATATTCAGAACCCTATTGAAAAAAAATGTTTGACACAAGTTAAATAGCTTAACAGCTACTTCATACCTTGAGTTGTTGGATTTGGGATTTTAGTTGACTTCCCTCGTTGCTTGTCACAGAACATGCGATGACTGGTCTTGTGACTCCACATGCGCGACCAAGTGCTTGCTTCGAAGGTACGAAGACATAGGGCACATTCTGCCAAATACAACTAACATTAATTTTCTTCAGGATTTGTTCAATGAATTTGGGAAAAAGTCGCTTCCAAACAAAGTATGCGCAACTATATAATTCTTCAAACTTCTATTGAAGCCTTTTATTACGCCTATATTACTTCAAAAATCAAAACCAGATGCTTCATTTAATACTAAAGTTCCTATACCCACAAAGCTACAACCCTAGGATGCCTTGTTGTTGGTATCAAGATCTGAATAAGACTTAAGATACCTGTGTTATTCGGACTCAGGTGCAGGTACGAATCTAGGTGTCGGACACGTGAAGTCAAATAATAGAAGATACGCGGATATGGATACGAATTTGGACACTGGTGCGGAGATACGGTATGTTATGATTTTTTAAGAATAATGTTTCTAATTGTATCACCAAAATTTTTTTGCTCTAGGGACTGAAGTGCAAAAATGTAAAGAAACAGGGGCAGAAATGAAACTTCAAGGGCTAAAATGGAAGAAAACAAAACTATAGAGACTAATATGTAATTTTTTCAGGGACTATTTTGAACTTTCAAAAAACCTGAGGGGCTAAATTAAAACACTAAAAATTTGAGGTACCTAAATGTTTTTTTTAGGGAACATTATGGGGATGAAAAATTATCTTGTTTGATATCTCTCATCTCTTATTCTTCTTCGGTCGATCTTTTATTCTTCATCAGTTGATCTCTTCTTCTTTTTCAGTCGATCTTTCAACCGTATCCGGATCGAAAGTGTCGCACCCGACACAAATCCCACACCGACACTCGTGTCGACGCGGGTACTCCATCAGAAATAGGCGAGTCCGAGTAACACGGGAAGATTCACAAAAGAATCTTAATATGTTGCTAGAATGCAAGATGTTCTCAATTATTTTCTTCCCATCAAACCACAAAATTCCACAGCTCAGTTATCATTACAAATACCAACAAGACACAAATGTTTCACCCATTTCACACAATTATCAGTTAAACACAAACCTAAAATGATATATATATATATCAACTTCCTCGTGTCAATTTAATATTACATTTCAAAAAGATTGATGATTTTAACAACCAACAGTAGTACCATTATACAAATATTACAAATTACACACAAAAATAATATACCTTATCCTCGGCAAGGAGGGGAAGATGGAGAAGGATCTCAAGTGGCTCAGTGTCTGCTGCCATAACTACAAACTCAGATATACCCCTGTTCAGGGTCTTTGTTGCTGCAATTATGAGGGCAACAAGGCAGTAATTAGAGAAACCAAAACTCATTGATTTAACAAATTAAAATACAAATAAAATTATTACCTTCATTAGCACCCTTTTTGAGCTGTTTGTAATTGGCAGCTTGCTGAACAAGGTCTAGTATTGTAATTGTTAGCTGTGCATCGGCCAGTGGATAGGCCTTTGGATTCACTGCTTCGCCTGTCTGCAATTATCATATTTACATAAATTTGCTTATAACGTTTACATATAAACGAATGGCAGTATATCAACATGAATATCAATCAAATGAATAAGAAAGATACCATTTTTCGTCTGACTTGAGCATAAGAGAGAAACTAGGGTTTTTCGCTGGAGTGAGGGAAAATAGACAATAAACGGGGTTTTAACTTTCAAGGGTTTAAAGAATCGGTTGTCAGGGAGTAACTATGCCATTCAAAAACGACGTCGCATAAATTTCATATATTAATTTTTTTTATTTAAATATTTAGTGCCTCTTCAGAAACATTTTTTAATGCTAAATACATGTTAGTTTGAGGAATTAAATTAACAAAAACTCTTGGCGGACAGGTATATAAGACAGGAAAATTGGACCGATGAATTTTTTTTTTGGTAACTCTCAAAAAATGTATAATATTTATTTTAATAAAAAAATTTACAAAATATAATGTTTTTATCCTATTTTTATATATATATCCAAATTACACCTAAAACACTATATTTTATAAAAATTTCTGTTAAAATAAATATTATACATTTTTTTAAAATTATCAAAAAAAAAATGAGACGGTCCAATTTTTCTGTCCATCACATGTCCGCCTAGAACAACTCATTAAATTAAAGTCGGACTACTCTGTTGGACTCTGACTATAATAGTCTTCTTCCTTGTTTTGGTCAACAAGAGGCGTACGAGCAGGAATGACTTATAAATTGATCAAAATCAATTTATAAGTCATTTATTACCGTTCACTTGTTCGAAAATAATTTATTTTTCTACTTATGAGTTAAGTTTTAAGTCAAAAAAACAATTAAGTATTTATAACTTAAGTATTTTGTCCCTCTTCTATTTTGTTCCTTTTTTTTATTAATATCTTTTTTTAGTAATCTTTACATTTATTTTAACTTATAAATAATTATGAGTCGAATATCTTCATAACTTGTTTTAACTTAATTTTTTACTTATAAGTCAAATTGATGTCGAATTCTTTTACTTATAAGTCCCAACTTAAAATAATTTTTATTTTAACTTATAAGTCATTTTCAAACCAACCCTAGACATGCACTGTAGGGATTTTATGCGCATGTTATTCATATTTACACATAATTAGGAGAATCAAAGGTATACCTTTTGAAGCGTGATTAAACATTTGATGCGGAAAACCTCATGTCGTTCATTTTTAACCTAACAGTGTCTCTGAACTACGATCAAGAACGGAGAACTAACTCACGGTTCGAAACAATTTGGGTTTGGTCTGTAATTGAACGCTCTGTATTTGGCTTAAGTGAATCGCATGTTAATTGATCGATAGAGGACAAATGAGTATTTAATACGGAAGTGGTTAAATCACTTCCTCGCTTTCTCCCCACGATCAGTCAACTCAGGTTCAAAATCATGAACATTTTTACTAACATTGTCAATTAGAGAACAGTTAATTAACTCAAATGGGTCGGACTTGTGAGTATTTAGATACTTTGAGAGTTGTTATTCAGTGCAAGTTTCCTTCGACTTTACATCTGATATTCCAGTCAGAAATACTGCTCTTTTGAGGTAAGGGATTGTAAGGGTTATTATGTTTTTCAGTTTCATAATTTTTCCGAGCTTCAAAAATTTTGAAAAATTTTGAAATGATAATTTGATGAGTTTTCTTGATTGTGTCCAAAAATAGCGATTTTTGGATGTATAGATTAGGAGTTATGAATTTTATGGAAAAAGACTATTTTAAAAGTAAACCCTTATAACTCCTTGTGGTTAACTCCAAAATTGGTAAAAATTTTATTGGGAATACATGTAAATAATAGCAGTATACTCTGTAAATTTCAGAATTTTTGGACAAAAATACAGTTTATGATAAATATTTAAATATTCGACAGTTTTGGCCATATGAAAAATAGTAAATGAATTTTAAAAATTTCGAAAAAAAATATATGTTCAATATGGAACTATATTCTACTAATTCCTAAAAAGAAAATTTGTTTGTACTGATTTGATATTTTTCATGAAAATAGACTAGTTATGAGTAAATGAATTAAATATGTTATGTGAAGTAACAAAATTAAAAAATAGGATTTTATGGCTTGAGAATTCTATATAAGGTATATGCAAATTTTTGACGAGGGTTTTGGTTATTGGTAATGAAATTTTATGAGTTTGGTATTTTAGGATGATTAAATGTATTAATTAGTAAAGTGTAAATAATTAAAATAAATTATTTATAAATTTAAGAAATGATTAAAATATTGTGGTAATATTAATAATATTAGATTATGATATTATTAAGTGATTTATAATATTTGGATTATGGTGTTATTAAATCATTGATTTATAAATCTTACTCTTTAAATTAAATGCAGTTATTGATCATATTATTTTTATTATCATATATAACATTTTTATAATCCCGGTGATGAAGTTTCTCTTTGACTTAAGTGTAAAGATGGGTAGATTATTGGTATGATCGTGACTATGAGTTCTCTTTGGCCGGTAATGCAAAGATGAATTGTTGATTGGTATGATCATGACCATTGAATTTATAAACGATTATCTTTAGCTTAAGTGCAAAGGTGAATTGATCAACTTGGTTATAATTATTGTTTATATAAATTCTGAAATGTTTATATATTTCTTTGAAATATTAATATCTTTGTCCCGTAGTGCAAAGAAGACCTGTTGTTAAATATATTTGGCCCGTAGTGCAAAGATGACCTGTTGTTGAATATCTTCGGTCTGTAGTGCAAAGATGACCTGTTGTTGAATATCTTTGGATTGTAGTGCAAAGATGAACTGTTAATAAATATCTTTGGCTCTTAGTGCAAAGATGAATTTATTAGTATGCTTATGAACAGGAACTGTGATTTGGTATAACCATGATCTTTGATGTTTCAGGTAAAGACAGGTGATAAAAATTATCTTCGTCCTGGATGCGAAGAGGAATTTAGAACCTCAGTTATGATTATAACTTATTCACATGATTGTGGATAGAAACTGTTGATTGGTTACAGGGATAAAACATTGTTAGTGGACTTTTAACATGAAGAAGATAATAGACTTTATGGTCTATTTGACTCTTCTAATGGATTGCTCGTTCCGCTGCAACTATGGTTGAAAAGTTTTATCGTCTTCCATATGTTCTAAATCTCTAATTTATTACTGACGAAAGGCTATTGATAATTTAATTATCTTTAGTTATGATATTCTTTACTGGGCTATTTGTGCTCACCCTTTTGCTTCACAATTCTTTTCAAGTAATAAGAGTATAGTTGGGTCGAGCGGGGATAACATGGGAATAATGTGATGGTCCGAGACTGTCAAAGTTTCTCAACACATTATAAAACGGCATGACATACAATATATAATTGTATTGATGAGCTAAGATGTGTGTGTCGTATATTATATGTCACTTAATAATTGATTTTGATGAACAACAATAGGGTGAGGTGAACCCAACTTTAGAAGGGTGTTTTGCCACTATTATACAAGATGTCTAATGACCTACAAACTCGTGTTATCATAAGACAGGGTTGCGCACATCCACTTGATGAGTATATCTACGAGCACTACCTATATAATCTTGGAGTTTGGTTGAAATATAATTTTTAATTGCAGACAATGGAGATAATTATATGTCAATAGAAGACTCACCATTGGAAAGAACATGATAGTAATCTTCTCATTTTTCTTTGGGGTCTATTGGGTTAACCAAGGATAATTATGTGGGCATAGGATATCCATCATAACCTAGACGCATGGCCTCCTATGTACGAAGGTTTTCTTGAGCATTTTCCAAAGATTTTAATTTCTAAAACAGTTATTGATTGTACCTTTATGTAATGTATCAATGTGAGGTGCTGACACAAGTTGGTGTCCAAAGTCACAGTTGGTATTTAAACTCACAGTATATGTGTTGTCGTATTTTTGCACGACAATCGTAATAATAAAATTGTAGTTATTTCTGTACCATGTATTTGGCGACTCAGAATATGTTGGGTGGATTGGACCTATTTTGGGGGCGACACACCCACATTTGAAGAATATATCAATAAATCAGTATACAACAGATTCCTTATATAATTCTCTATTTTAATCACTATATATGATTTAACTCCTCAGGGTGAGAGAATCAAAAAAGTGTTTCCTATTTATGTAAAATGACATTTCACACCCTATTTATTGCGATTTTATGTTGGTTAAAGTATCTTATCTCACTTAATTGCTGATTTGGATATGTCTATTAAATTCACTCATTTTTATTTTTTAAACAGAGGATTCAGAGAAGAAAGAGAACTATAAAAAATAATTATAAATCAGTCAAATTTTGATTTTGATCATTTTTTTATAAAAAAATATTACTACTAATTATAAATTTTATTATTTTATAATTAAAATAATGTTGTTTTAGTTCTCATAAACACATAATGATCGTTGCACATTTTGATTTCTAGCAATATCTATTTTTAAATTAAAATAATTGAAAATTTTAAATTCAAACAACAATTACTTTTAAATAAAAATAGTTACAACATTCAAAACATGATTTGACTGTTGAAACTTTTAAATTTTAATATTTAAGGAATCAGTATTAGAAACCTGTTGGGTAGATAGTGAAAAAATTGAATCCCTGTCCTACAGAATGACCCAATAGCACTGCAGTGTAAGGATAGAGATAAAGAAACTGTTGTGAATGCTCTTAAGAAATAAGGTCAATTTCAGCAAATTTACTTTTTAAACTTGAAAATTACAGAAGTAAAGAAATAATCCAAAGGAAATAGTGAAATTAGGAATTTTTCTGTCATTTATAAAAACAAAAGTGGTTATAAAGTCATTGTAAGACCCCAAATAATTAATAAATGAAATTTAATTTCCTCTAATTATTATTTTGAAATAGTAAGGGTTGATGTGATTAATGTGGATAGTTGTGGGTAAAATACGCAAATATTTCAAAATAATATAAAATATTCATTGTTGTCGGGGAATATTCGTTTGGTCGTGGAATATTCTTGCTGTCGGGGAATATTCGTACGACGGCGCAGTCTTTTGTGGGCCCCATAACAGAAAGCGATTGGAGGAAGAAAACGACAAATATAAGTTGTTAAAAATAACGGCGTAGTTGTTACCGTTTACACTGTTGGAATACCCGGTGGTTAAAATACGGTAATACGTGTTGTTGCACAGTAGCACACGGTATTGCACCAATTATTGACTCTTACGTAAGAAGGCACTACTCAATAATGGTTACAGTAATTATTGTTCAGTATTTTATTATATTGGTTCAATAACTGTTGCGTTGATATTTTTATATTGCTGTTGTTTCAATAATTGTCATTACACAGTATTTTTCATTATCGAAGCAATAATTCATATTATCTGAATAATATTATTTGATAACACTATTGGCAATGTCTAGAAAGTTCTGTCTAAGGAGAGGTTTGGTCACCTAATTGCGCGCCAATAAGAAGAAATTCTTATTGGAAAGCCCCCTCTTTCCTGGGAACGGCCTGGTTGTCAGTATTGTGATTCTGTAATATTATTTGTGAATAATTAAATTATTGATTTATATGATGAGGAAAATATTGATTTTATGTGGATATAGATGGAGAAAATTTTTAATGTGACAATTGTTGAAAATTAATATTTTATCTTTTTATGATAAAATAATTCATTTAAATATATTATTATATTTTAATAATATAATAATGATGATATTTTTACGATGAATATGGGATATATGAGTATATGTGGAGGAGGAGTATTTTTGTTACCAAAAATATTTAAAACATGTTAAACATGTCGGTGGACCCCATTTATTGACTGAAATTTGATTATAGCCTGTAAAATAGCCCGTTTGTGAATTTTGGTCAATTTCTGTTTGGAATTTGGAAAAACTTCCTTCTGCAAAGTTGTGCAGAATTGAATTTCCTATAAAAACTCGCGAGATTCGAATTTTCTGACAAAAGAACTATTTATTATGAATTATTGAAGTTCCGAAACTCCGAAATAATTGATTTTTGGAAGTTTAAATTATTTTAAATTACAAAAACGTTTTTTTCACTTCTTCTAGAAGATGAACATGTGGGATATGTTGGGAAATCTGATTTTCTAAGGATGGCGTAGGAAATTTATATTATATAATAATATTATATTAAATTTTCTGCTTTGGTGTTCTAAGCAATTTCCTATAAATAGGTGCTTAGGTTAGAATTGAAAATCACACCAGAAACTGAAGTTTTCTCTCTCTATATTATCGAGCGTATTCTTGTGAGTATTTTGAGTATACTTTGAGTATTGCTATACGGTGAAAGTTCAAGTTATAGCCTATATCCAGTATTCCAGTTAGAAGTGCTGTCTTTCCGAGGTAAGGGATATTATTTTTTAAAAATGATATTATTTCTTCTAATATCATTATGCCGAAGTATTGATCTGAACTTTTTATCAAATTTGGAACTTTTTCATGTCGGGGTTACTATTCATGAGTTACTATTCACGAGTTACTATTCATGAGTTACTATTCACGAGTTACTATTCACGAGTACTATTCACGAAGCGTGATGATGTTTTTTTGGGAAATTACTATCTTTTGGTGTCGGAGTTACTATTCACGTATACAATACTATTCACGTATACGGCACTATTCACAAATACGACACTATTTACCGAAAAATGGAATTTCTTCTTTTCGTCCAAAATATCTATTCCGGATACTAGCTTTGATTGTATCCATGTTTTGATCATTCTTGAATTTTACACCACTATGATTATTTTTGAGGTATTTTTGGTCGTGAATAAAACAAAGTACGAGTCCTTAATCCTTAATCCTTGTCATTTTGTTTCACTGGATTCGTTTCTTTAAAAATATTTTTTCATCATCCTCAGTCTTAAATGATGATATTATTGAATATCTTTGGCCTGTAGTGCAAAGATGAATGATTTATGATGAATATCTTTGGCCTGTAGTGCAAAGATGAATGATTTCTGATGAATATCTTTGGCCCGTAGTGCAAAGATGAACAGGTGTTTAGATGAACATGACCAACTGATGAATGTCCTTGGCCTGTAGTGCAAGGATGAATATATGATTCCAGATATATATTGATTGGTGTTACAGGGATAAAAATATTGATGATGGACTGCTAAATTCATAGATATTAGTAGATTTCATTCTCTACGTAACTCTTCTATGAATTAATATTTTCCGCTGCGAATATTGATTTAACATTTGTTGTCTATTGTATTCTATCAGATTTTTCCCTGTTGAAGACTAACGATAATTTGTTGTATATTATCCTAGTCATAATATTCTTTACTGGGCTAGTTGAGCTCACCCTTTTTCCTTTTTGTTCCATTTTTCTTCTCAGGAGGCGAGAATATAGCGAGTACGAGTCGGGGTATGGAATGAAGGTTCTAGGGAGAGTTGTTTAGTAGTCCTCACCATTTTTGTAAAATAATGTAACAATAATTATGATGGGGATTTATTTGTATGTGGATATTGTCTAGATGACAATATCTGTATTTAAACTCATAGTTTATATGTTGTAATAATAAAGTTGTAGTTGTTTCTGTACCATGTATTGACAACTCAGAATGGGTGATGTATACCTATTTTGGGGGTGTCACAGTTGGTATCAGAGCTTAGGGATATGATCTCTGGCGGAGATCGGGGAATAGAACTAGGAGGGGAGAGACGAGTAATTCCTTCGCTAGTGTGTCCTACCTAAGCTTATTTGTTAGTTGGTCAGTATAAAGGGATATTATGTGATATGTGATTTGCTTAATTAACCCTTGTTTTATGGCAGTATTTAAGAATGGCAACCGAGAATGTTAACAGTGGAGTTAATGAGACAGTGGAGATGCATGTACTTACCAACGAGGAGAACGTACAACAGGCTGGCAATGTTCCTCCTGTGAACAACACCACTGATCAGACGATGAACGACGCAATGTTTAGAAGCTTTTTGCAGTTCATGCAAAATCAGACGAGGGAGACTCGTGTTCAAAATACAGGAGGAAATGATAGCAATTCACGAGTTGTCACAGCCAAACAGTTCAAAGAGTTGGGACCTCCAGAATTTAAAGGAAAGCCAGATCCAATCATGGCGGAAACGTGGGTCAAGCAAATTACCAAGATATTCGATGTCTTGGGATGCACGGAGGAGCAGAAGGTTCCGTTCGCCACCTTTATGTTCCGTGGCGAGGCAGACTACTGGTGGGAGTCTGTGAAGCGTACCCATCCAGCCGCACTCAGCATGTCTTGGGAGACGTTTCAAAAACTATTTAATGACAAATACTTTCCTGAAAGTGTTCGTCATATGAAGGAAGTGGAGTTCATCAGATTAGAACAAAATAACATGACGGTGTCTCAGTACGAGGCAAAGTTTGCAGAGTTATCCAGGTTTGCACCTCATTTGGTGGAGAATGAGGAACGTATGACGCGGATGTTTCTGAGAGGTTTGAAACCCGGCATACGACAATATCTCATCTCTCATAAATTTTCTCTCTATTCAGATGTTGTTAACAGGGCTCAATTGTTGGAGCGAGATAACGAGTACGGTCAACCGAGGTACCACAATCAGGATCATACTGGAGATAGCAGTCAGCAAAACAACAATAACCAGTGGAGAAAGAAAAAGACGGACAAAAATGGTAACCACTCTGGTGGTAATTATAGCCACGAAAATAGAAGAAGCGAGTCAAGAGGAGATTTTAAAAAGAGAAGATTCAACAACGACAATGTGAAAATGGCAGCACCAGCAGCAACTGGTTCCAAGGGAGGGGAACGACCACCGGTCGTATGCTACAAATGCGGAAAAGAGGGACATATCAGTCCAAACTGCCCACAACAGTTCAAGTTATGCTATAATTGTGGAAAGGAAGGACATATCGCTCGAGATTGTACGGTAGCGAAACCAATTCCAGCGGGGACGATGACTCAAAAGATTGTCCCAGAAAAGCCAAAGTCAATGGTTCCTGGAAGAGCGTTTGTTGTGACTGGTCAAAATACGAGGAACCCAAACGAGGTGATCACGGGTAAGCTATTTATAAATTCTTGCGAAGTTTATACCTTACTTGATACCGGTGCTACCCATTCATTTATCTCTCCTGCTTGTGCTCAACGTTTAAACTTGACTCCGGAGAAATTAGACTTTGACCTATCTGTGGAAACTCCGTTGGGAGAAACTTTCATCACATCCACTGTTTATAAATCTTGTTTGATTCAAGTTGGCACCATCACCTTACCTGTTGACCTTATCTCTTTAAAGATACTTGCTTTTGATGTGATTTTAGGGATTGATTGGTTAACAACTCATCATGCCAAAATTGATTGTTTTCGTAAGGTTGTTAGTTTTCATATTCCTAATCAACCTGTTGTTCGAATTCAGGCAACTAAACCATTAAAATCAATCACTGTCATATCTAATCATAAAGCTATTCGTTTATTGAAAAACGGATGTCAAGCTTTCTTAGCCCATGTTATGGATTTGAATAAAGACACGTCAAAATTGAATAATATTCCTGTTGTTATTAACTTTCCTGACGTATTTCCTGAAGAACTTCCCGGTCTACCCCCAGAACGTGAAGTTGAATTCTTTATTGATCTTGAACCTGGTACAAAGCCCATTTCTAAAACCCCATATCGAATGGCTCCTATTGAACTTCAGGAGTTAAAGGTCCAACTACAGGAATTGTTGGACATCGGTTTCATTCGTCCTAGTACATCTCCTTGGGGTGCTCCTGTTTTATTCGTAAAGAAGAAAGACGGGAGTATGCGACTTTGTATTGACTATCGGGAATTGAACCATGTCACTATCAAGAATAGGTATCCTCTACCTCGTATTGATGACTTGTTTGACCAGTTACAAGGAGCACAATTCTTTTCAAAAATCGATCTTCGTTCTGGATATCATCAGCTGAAAATTAGAACTGAGGATATTCCAAAGACTGCCTTCAGAACTCGGTATGGGCATTATGAATTTTTAGTCATGTCTTTCGGATTGACTAATGCTCCTGCGGCTTTCATGGATATGATGAACCGAGTATTCAAGGATTATTTAGACCAATTTGTTGTTGTCTTTATTGATGACATCCTCATATATTCCAAAAGCCGTGAAGATCATGAGCACCATTTGAAGCTGGTACTCCAAAGGCTTCGTGAAAACAAGCTATATGCCAAGTTAAAGAAATGCGAGTTCTGGCTTGAGGAAGTAGCATTTCTTGGGCATGTGGTGTCAAAACATGGAGTATCTGTTGACCCGGCGAAGATTGAAGCAATACAGAGTTGGGAGCAACCGAAGACGGTGACTGAAGTTCGTAGCTTTCTTGGCTTAGCTGGTTATTATCGGAGATTCGTGGAAGGGTTTTCTCGAATCGCTACTCCATTAACCCAGCTAACTCGGAAGGATACAAAATTCGTTTGGAGCGAAGAATGCGAGAAGAGTTTCCAAGAGCTTAAAAGGAGACTTATTTCGGCACCTGTTCTAACAATACCATCTGGTTCGGATGGATTTGTTATCTACAGCGATGCTTCGGGCAAAGGGTTAGGATGTGTTCTCATGCAACATGGGAAAGTCATAGCCTATGCCTCGCGACAACTTAAAGAATATGAGAGGAATTATCCTACTCATGATCTAGAGTTGGCAGCAGTCGTTTTCGCGCTAAAGATCTGGAGGCACTATCTATATGGGGAGAAAGTGGAGATATATTCAGACCATAAAAGCCTTAAATATTTCTTCACTCAAAAAGAACTCAACATGCGGCAGCGACGTTGGCTCGAGCTATTAAAAGACTATGACCACACTATTCAATACCATCCTGGAAAAGCAAACGTGGTAGCTGACGCGTTGAGTAGAAGATCATATGCAGGAACAAATGTGATGATGTCAAGTATACGCATAGAGCCAACTTTAATAGAAAAAGTTAAGGTTGCTCAAGCCACCGATCCGGAGTTGATGCATATGAAGAAGAAAGTAAAAGAAGGTGCTATTCCAGAAGCGAGAATCGATGAAGAGGGAATACTTCGAGTCCACTCCAGACTTTGTGTTCCTAACGACTCTGATTTGAAGTACAAGATCATGATGGAGGCACATAATACACCATTTGCAATCCATCCTGGAAGCACCAAAATGTATCGTGATCTTCGACATACATTTTGGTGGAACAATATGAAGAGAGAGATTGCAAAGTTTATCTCAACATGTTTAACTTGTCAACGTGTAAAGGCGGAGCATCAAGTGCCTAAAGGACCATTGCAACCACTTGAGATTCCGAAATGGAAGTGGGAACATATTACTATGGATTTCGTTACGGGTCTTCCCACGGTTTCTCAAGGCATCAATTCTATTTGGGTTATTGTTGATAGATTAACCAAGTCTGCTCATTTCTTGCCGATACGGGAGACTTATTCCCTTGAACGTCTTGCTCAAATGTATGTAAATGAGATTGTGAGGTTGCATGGCATGCCAGTATCTATAGTTTCGGATCGTGACCCAAGATTCACTTCAAGATTTTGGGTTAGCTTGCAAAAAGCTATGGGCACGGATTTGCGATTCAGTTCGGCATACCATCCTCAAACGGACGGACAATCAGAGAGGACTATTCAAACTCTTGAAGATCTATTAAGACTCTGTGTCCTAGACTTCAAGGGCAGTTGGGATAAATATTTACCATTGGTGGAATTTTCATACAATAACAGTTATCAGGCAAGTATAGGTGTAGCTCCATTTGAAGCATTATATGGACGAAAGTGTCGCTCTCCAATATGTTGGGACGAGGTGGGTGAATCAACACTGTTGGGACCCGAGTTGGTACGTATGACTACCGAAAAGATCCAAGTGATTCGACAACGTATACAAACGGCACAAGATCGACAAAAGAGTTATGCGGATCTTCATCGAAAGGACGTGGAATTCAGTATTGGGGATCATGTATTGTTGCGTGTTGCCCCATGGAAGGGAGTTACAAGATTCGGGAAGAGAGGAAAGCTCAATCCACGATTTATTGGTCCATTTCAAATTCTTGACCGAGTAGGTAATGTAGCCTATAGACTCGCGTTACCTCCAAGTATGTCTCGTGTTCATAATGTTTTTCATATATCTGTGCTTCGTAAATATGTGAAAGACCCGAACCATATCATTGAGTTAGAACCGGATGAGATAGCCGAAGATTTAACGTATGAGGAGGTACCTGTCAAGATCTTGGATAGGAAGGAGCATGTCCTACGCACAAAGGTCATACCGCAAGTTAAAGTTTTGTGGAGGAATCATGCTATAGAGGAAATGACCTGGGAGTTGGAAACGGAAATGAAAGCGAGGTATCCTTATCTTTTCGAAACACCAGGTACGTATGTCAATTTCGAGGACGAAATTTCATAAGGAGGGGAGGTTGTAAGACCCCAAATAATTAATAAATGAAATTTAATTTCCTCTAATTATTATTTTGAAATAGTAAGGGTTGATGTGATTAATGTGGATAGTTGTGGGTAAAATACGCAAATATTTCAAAATAATATAAAATATTCATTGTTGTCGGGGAATATTCGTTTGGTCGTGGAATATTCTTGCTGTCGGGGAATATTCGTACGACGGCGCAGTCTTTTGTGGGCCCCATAACAGAAAGCGATTGGAGGAAGAAAACGACAAATATAAGTTGTTAAAAATAACGGCGTAGTTGTTACCGTTTACACTGTTGGAATACCCGGTGGTTAAAATACGGTAATACGTGTTGTTGCACAGTAGCACACGGTATTGCACCAATTATTGACTCTTACGTAAGAAGGCACTACTCAATAATGGTTACAGTAATTATTGTTCAGTATTTTATTATATTGGTTCAATAACTGTTGCGTTGATATTTTTATATTGCTGTTGTTTCAATAATTGTCATTACACAGTATTTTTCATTATCGAAGCAATAATTCATATTATCTGAATAATATTATTTGATAACACTATTGGCAATGTCTAGAAAGTTCTGTCTAAGGAGAGGTTTGGTCACCTAATTGCGCGCCAATAAGAAGAAATTCTTATTGGAAAGCCCCCTCTTTCCTGGGAACGGCCTGGTTGTCAGTATTGTGATTCTGTAATATTATTTGTGAATAATTAAATTATTGATTTATATGATGAGGAAAATATTGATTTTATGTGGATATAGATGGAGAAAATTTTTAATGTGACAATTGTTGAAAATTAATATTTTATCTTTTTATGATAAAATAATTCATTTAAATATATTATTATATTTTAATAATATAATAATGATGATATTTTTACGATGAATATGGGATATATGAGTATATGTGGAGGAGGAGTATTTTTGTTACCAAAAATATTTAAAACATGTTAAACATGTCGGTGGACCCCATTTATTGACTGAAATTTGATTATAGCCTGTAAAATAGCCCGTTTGTGAATTTTGGTCAATTTCTGTTTGGAATTTGGAAAAACTTCCTTCTGCAAAGTTGTGCAGAATTGAATTTCCTATAAAAACTCGCGAGATTCGAATTTTCTGACAAAAGAACTATTTATTATGAATTATTGAAGTTCCGAAACTCCGAAATAATTGATTTTTGGAAGTTTAAATTATTTTAAATTACAAAAACGTTTTTTTCACTTCTTCTAGAAGATGAACATGTGGGATATGTTGGGAAATCTGATTTTCTAAGGATGGCGTAGGAAATTTATATTATATAATAATATTATATTAAATTTTCTGCTTTGGTGTTCTAAGCAATTTCCTATAAATAGGTGCTTAGGTTAGAATTGAAAATCACACCAGAAACTGAAGTTTTCTCTCTCTATATTATCGAGCGTATTCTTGTGAGTATTTTGAGTATACTTTGAGTATTGCTATACGGTGAAAGTTCAAGTTATAGCCTATATCCAGTATTCCAGTTAGAAGTGCTGTCTTTCCGAGGTAAGGGATATTATTTTTTAAAAATGATATTATTTCTTCTAATATCATTATGCCGAAGTATTGATCTGAACTTTTTATCAAATTTGGAACTTTTTCATGTCGGGGTTACTATTCATGAGTTACTATTCACGAGTTACTATTCATGAGTTACTATTCACGAGTTACTATTCACGAGTACTATTCACGAAGCGTGATGATGTTTTTTTGGGAAATTACTATCTTTTGGTGTCGGAGTTACTATTCACGTATACGATACTATTCACGTATACGGCACTATTCACAAATACGACACTATTTACCGAAAAATGGAATTTCTTCTTTTCGTCCAAAATATCTATTCCGGATACTAGCTTTGATTGTATCCATGTTTTGACCATTCTTGAATTTTACACCACTATGATTATTTTTGAGGTATTTTTGGTCGTGAATAAAATAAAGTACGAGTCCTTAATCCTTAATCCTTGTCATTTTGTTTCACTGGATTCGTTTCTTTAAAAATATTTTTTCATCATCCTCAGTCTTAAATGATGATATTATTGAATATCTTTGGCCTGTAGTGCAAAGATGAATGATTTATGATGAATATCTTTGGCCTGTAGTGCAAAGATGAATGATTTCTGATGAATATCTTTGGCCCGTAGTGCAAAGATGAACAGGTGTTTAGATGAACATGACCAACTGATGAATGTCCTTGGCCTGTAGTGCAAGGATGAATATATGATTCCAGATATATATTGATTGGTGTTACAGGGATAAAAATATTGATGATGGACTGCTAAATTCATAGATATTAGTAGATTTCATTCTCTACGTAACTCTTCTATGAATTAATATTTTCCGCTGCGAATATTGATTTAACATTTGTTGTCTATTGTATTCTATCAGATTTTTCCCTGTTGAAGACTAACGATAATTTGTTGTATATTATCCTAGTCATAATATTCTTTACTGGGCTAGTTGAGCTCACCCTTTTTCCTTTTTGTTCCATTTTTCTTCTCAGGAGGCGAGAATATAGCGAGTACGAGTCGGGGTATGGAATGAAGGTTCTAGGGAGAGTTGTTTAGTAGTCCTCACCATTTTTGTAAAATAATGTAACAATAATTATGATGGGGATTTATTTGTATGTGGATATTGTCTAGATGACAATATCTGTATTTAAACTCATAGTTTATATGTTGTAATAATAAAGTTGTAGTTGTTTCTGTACCATGTATTGACAACTCAGAATGGGTGATGTATACCTATTTTGGGGGTGTCACAGTCATAATTCAAACAAGAGCTTAATTATGGAATAAATATTTCAAAAAATAAATAATTTTGGTGTGGAAATTCTGGTCTTTTATTTTATTTCCTCTTATCAGCCTCTTTGTTAAAATTTTCTCCTAAGAATAATGTTGGAGACACAAACTATTCTACAAACATTATACAAATTGCTGATGTGGCATATTTCACATTAACATATTGTGTGGAGCGAAAGACTATATTGAAACAATTTGTTGATCAATATACTGAGGTGGACTATGACACATCAGCAGTTTATAAAATATTTGTAAAATAATTTGTGTCTGTAGCATTAGAGGGTGTATTCAATTAAGATTTTTAAAGATTTTAAACGTTTGGTTGTATTCAATTAAGACATTTAAAGAGTTTATAAAAGTTTAGTGGTATTCAATTATAATTTTTTTAATGTCTTTAAAAGTTATGTGGTATTGAATTAAAATTTTTACAAAGTCTATAAAAGTATTTTGGTATTCAAAAAGTCATAGACTTTTCAGATTTTTATTAAATGATAGAGTTTGACAGACTTTAGAAGAATAATTATAACTATCAACCCATATTCAATGTTTGACCTCATCTCTAAAGATTTATAAATTAAGACTTCATATCTCATCTTAATAAGCTAAATAAATTTAAAATACAATTCACATGAATCCAATATTTTTAATTACTTCACATGAATCCAATATTTTTAATTACTTTATAATCTAGAATAATTGATACTTCTGTTGTACCTACAAAAATAAAACATTTATTTTTATTTTTGTAGTCAACGTACAAAATTAAATTTTTTTAAAATTTGAATTTATTTGTTATTAAATAATAAACACATGTTATTATTTTAAAAATAAAAATAAATACACAGAATTTTATAATTTCGTAAATTAACTTTTAATCAGAGTTAAATAAAAAAAAAAGTGAGAGAGAGGGAAAGTAATTTATATAGGAGTATGTACTTTATAGTGATATATAGTTGTATAAAATATATAAGTTCTTCAAGCTTTTTTATCATCATTTTATTATATGTTACATTACTAAACTAAAAATTTATTAAAAAGAATATAAATAAAAAAATATTTTTTTATTTGAAAAATAACTTGCTATTTTAAAATATACATGAAAGAAGTATATATTATTTTTATTTGTAAATTTTGATACTAAGACGAGGTAATATTCAAATATTTGAATGGAAATCGATATATATTGCAAATATTTATATTGCTTTTTTAATTGCTAGTTACGTAAATAAGTATTGATGACAACTTTTGTAAACCGGAATGAAAAACAATAATTTCAAATAAGCGTACGCATATGCATAAAATATATAGTTCAATGAAAAGTGAGCTTAATTTTTGTATTGCGTCTGTAGTTTCTAAAGTTTTATTGGTATTCGAGTATCCAAATGTATTATGAAATGAGTAGAATAATATGAACGCTTTCAACATATATAAAATCTCATGCCACAATAATATAATGAGATTTACTCTAGTTCATGAAAAAAAGAGGGAGATGTTGTACACATGGGCTAATTAACAATTAATATAAGTTGCAAGGTATATTAGAAATATACAAAAGTTTATCACAGTCTTGATAAAAATTTTATAAAAGTCTATTACTTATTTCATAGAGTCTATAAAAGTCATTTTAAAAAAGTCTTTAAAGTCTTTAAAAGTCATTTAAATCTCACAAATTCTACAAAAATATGTCACTTAAAAAAATCTTTAAAAATCTTAATTGAATACACCCCCTTACGCTCTGTTTCTGAGTTTTAAAGTGGACAGAAAAAAAAGAAATTGACGAAAAATTTAAGTTTTATTTTCAATTCTTATGTTTCTGAGTTTTTTTAATAAACAGAAAAGAAAAGAAATAGATAGAAAACTTGACCACTTTTTCTGCTAAAGTTTTCCGTCCAAAATTGGCCTGATTTGGACGAAAAAGAAATTAGAATAAGTAATATTTTTATAATTCCCATATTATCCTCAACTTTTAATATAATAAATTTTAAATTATAACTCATGTCCTCAATTTATTTTTATCTACTAAACCTAATATGATATTAGGGTAAATTTGTAAAAGTTATATTTTTCTTTTCTTTTCATTTCATTAGAACTCAGAAACGCAAGAAAAGAAAAATTTTAAATTTTCTATTTTTTTCTATTAAAAACTCATAAACAACACAAAGAAAACTTCAAATTTTTTATTTTTTTCTTTTTTGTTCTAATTTAGTCTTTCTCCTAATTGCCAAAACAAACCAATAAAAATTTACGAGTCCGTCAACCGTCTTGATGATATGGAGTACAAACAGCAAATAGATGGGTTGTCCGTGCCCCTTTTCCGATTAGATTTCTTCTTCTTCTTCAATATCCCAATTGACACAGGTTCATTTCGGTTGTCCGTGCCCCTGATAATAACTGTTGTTTAAAACCCTAATTTCTATATCTACGTATACATATAGATAAGATTACATATACATATACATATACATAAATATAGTGAGAGAAAGGAAGAGATGCGCTAATAGATGGGTGCAGCGGGGTCGAAACTGGAGAAAGCACTGGGAGAGCAGTTCCCTGAAGGTGAACGTTACTTCGGACTCGAGAATTTTGGCAACACTTGCTACTGTAATAGCGTCTTGCAGGTTATTATCTTCATTCATTCCTCAATCGCTGCTTTTTGACTATGTTTAGAACCATTGAGCAGTTGTTGTTGTTGATTTGAACCATTTTCTCTTTGATTGTAGTTTCATTGATTGATAGATACTTGGGGGAAATAATACTTTTTGAGCTTTTTCTTTTTGTATATGTGAGTTATGCAATTCAGAAATTTAGGCCTTTTTGTTGTTGTTGTTCTTCTGTTGAACTAGGAAAATAAATGGTCAAGAAATTTGTGTCCATTACAATAAATTTAGCATTATACTTTGATATTGTTGAAAATATAATATAGTCATGCATTGTCAGGCTGTGGCATCCCCCACGCCCAGGCGGCCGCTTTGTTTTTTTTTTATTTGTAAGATCATGCTATGCTACTAGTAGCTTTCATTCTTGGTTTTTAAAACATCCTTGTACCTAATATTTTTTCTTGCTTATGAAGAAGGAAAATACAAAAAATTAGATATAAGTTGATTTGAGATCTAACACCCCCTTTCTAAAAGGGAAAAGGATGTCGCGCATGAACATAATAAATAAAATCATGTAATAAACCTCAAAATATTTCTAAATAGATTGAATATCAACTGCCATAAACGCCAATGTAAATATAAAGAACTCCATATTAACATAATTTCTACTTCTATGAATGAATGACAAAATAGGCCCAAAACATCCGTCTACAGAATATTAGAAAACTCAAGTGTAATATACTTATTTGGATCAAAGGTAGCTCTCATCCCACAAATCCTGATCACTCCTAATTGCTGAAAAAAGAACACAGTCTGAGCTAATTGCCCAGTAAAGATATAAAAATGTACAAATATACCACAATATATAATGTAACCAAAAGAGCCGAATGAATGAATGAATACGAATTATGAATATATCAAAATCAGTGAGACCATGTACAAATGATGAACACTGTCGAACGAACAACTATAGTCAAGAGGATCCCAAACAAAATAAGGTTGAATCAAATATTTATAAGGTAACAATTTCATACAGAACTCAAATACAAATAGCTAAAGGCTAACAAAATATATCGGTACCATGATGTATGCAAATCAAACCAAATAATATGCACGACGCATACGTCACTAATCCGCCAAACAAATCAAATCAAATCAAATATTGGTTCGACCCCATATGTATCTTGAACAAACAAATCAAATGGCCAAAACTCACACCCAGAGCATACAAAAGGATACGTCGTGGACTAATCACACCGCCACAGAAGGTGTTATGGCCCAATGTTAAGAGAACATATTTGTGGTACCCCACATGTAGTTAGCTCAAGTACACCCTAAGGATCGAACTGCAAAATGTAGGTCAAAAAAAGATCAAATTACAAGTCTTATATAACCATCTCCAAATGGCATCGAATCATTTTAAATACGAACATACTTAACTATCGCAAGATACCAACGATCAAAATAACTCCTGAATGTGAACAAAAATATATGAAGTATACAAACGAATAAAGTCTCCAAAATATATTGACATGCAAATTTTTACAAATATCAAAATAAATACTAGATATAATTAACTAGTTCAAAGAGTAAAAATACGAGTTCTATATATAAACGCCAATATAAAACTATCATATTAATTTCACACAACAATTATGTGAAATAATAGCCAAATTTGAAACAAAGAACAAAACGAACTAATTAAATTTAACAAGAGTATCGCTGAAAGAGTACGGAATCCGTACCTAGAGTAAACAATGTAATACCCAAAATATATTCGAAATATAACTCCTTAATTTCCCTATGTCCAATCTAATTAAATTAAAAATAATAATAATAATGTAGTTATAAGTTACTTAATAACTATAATTTATAATAATATGAAATTACATCAGTTTTACAAGATAAACCCGAACTAGATTACAATTGATCTTTTAATCACTTCCCTTTTTATTTTGTCAATTCAGTATGCTTAATACATACATATATATATATATATATATATATAATATATATATACACACACACATCATTTAGTGCTAATACATTAGCTATTGTTCATGTTAAGGAATTTTTTATTTTATTATTAACAAATTAGCACATGGCCTTTATTATATTTTTACAATCTGCAACAGTGAGACATACATATACATATGTATTTCAGACTCTCAATTGTGAAATTAGAATGGTAAGACCCAATATCCAATGATATACAGAAAACAAAAGAAAAGAAAGGTACATGCTTTTGTTTCTTTAGTAAACTAATTTGATCTCACAATCACAAGTCTCTCCCTCTCGGTTAAACGGCGACCTCTTCTGTTTTATCCGACAAACAAAGGTACTATATATGGTTTATGTTTTATTTATTTATAAATTAATATATTTTACTAACTCTCCTAATTTTAATAATAGGATCTATTACCCACATATAAATTAATCTCAATTAGATTTAAGGTCCAATTTTATCAAATTAATTTATCTATCACTTATTAATACTTATTAGCCCACATAAATTAAATGACTAGTTTGACTCGTATATTTAAAAAAATATAATTTATTTATCTATTATTTTTATTATTTATTTTTATTTTATTTTTATTTTTACTTTTTTACCTGGTATTACATGAGATATTGCTATTTTAGAATTATTTGGACTAGTGACTAGTCAGAATAAAGTCTGTTTACAACTTTATGGTTGCTCTAAATATGTAGTGAAGGTTAAGCTGAATTATTACTAAGTGTACCCTGTCTTGTCTGCAGGCTCTTTACTTCTGTGTTCCATTCCGTGAACAGTTACTAGAATATTATTCAAATAACAAAAGTCTTGCTGATGCAGAAGAAACTCTGTTGACATGCTTGGCAGACCTATTTATGCAGGTTAGAAAAATATTTCATTGTTAGTGTAGTTGGGAGTTTGTGTGACTGAATTTTACTTGATGTAATAATACCCATTATTTCTTGTAGGGTAGATAAGCTTTATCCCAAATGTACTGATTAATGCCTATTTTTTCTTGAGCTAATGTGGATTGGGCATAGGCATTTCCCCACTTCTTAGTTTCATATAGTTTAAATTGTTATCCTAAAACGCTTTGAATGTTGTTCAGTTCCTTCTGTTTTTAGTGAAGGGGTTGACTTCTGGTGGCAAATGGTTTGTTGAATTTAAATGTTTCGTATTGCCAATGGGACTATTGCATTGGTGACTTTTTCGGTCTCTATCAATCCGAGTTGAAGAGGCATATTTTTTTTAATTCTACCTACGGGAACGATTAGGTTAGCTCTAAAATGAAGTAGGTCATGAGTTGTAACTTTGCTATGACTTGGAACTGGAGAAGTGTACTTGAAAATCCATGAGCCATCTTCCTTTGGCACCCACCCATATATAAGGGGCCAATTTGGGTTGTCTCTCCTAAGGCACCAATTTGTGGAACGATAACAGGAGCTTAAGAGCGTCACTTTAGAAAACACTAGTAGTTTAGAGTGTGTTCAAAGCGCGTACATTAATGAATATGTATATAAATAACATATATGTTGTTCCATCAGGTCATGATAACTATTAGATTGTTATTCTCAATAACAAGGTCAATTGCTGACTTGGTGGCCGCTTTCCAGTTTCAAACGGAATGTTACTGGTCCGATGCTTCCCCCCTTTGGATTTTATGCCTAATAAAGAAGTTAAGTGTGATTTAGTAATTTACGGTTGGAATAAACATTACGCATGGCTTTGTATGACTGGACAACAGTGAATGAGTCTAAATATATGTGGATTTTACCAATCAAATATGCAAAGTTCGCCGGATTTCACTCCCAAGACCCAACTCCGTAAATAGGAAACCTAACTAGACTGATTTGGCAACTAAGGCCTCCGCAGATGATGGACGTTTTATGCCTTTGGTGGTTCTTTTAAACCAACTTAGGTAGTGTTTGATAAAACTTAGTGTTAAAGATCTGAACAGTTTAGACAGCTGAATAATATAGAGCTTCTGTCCAGAATTGTGTCTGAATGAAAAAATGTTGTTTGATAATTAATTTTTCTTAAATGTCTGAATAACAGTATTTTACCATTTTAACCCTCTGAACAGTTTAAGCAAAACTTGTTTGATAATCAGAAAGGTCTTAATAGTATTTTAAATACATATTTATAATATTTTGACCACAATATGATGAAACAAAATGTATCATGTTCAATGAAAACATCAGCATAATAATTGAAGCATACAAATTAAATGAACTTCAAATGTTGTTTTTCCTCTTCTAAAATCTAAGTGCTAATCAAATGCTCCACAATACTGATCGAGTAGCCCGTGATACCAACTACGACGTTATTGAAAAGCAGCTATATAAATGGCAAAAGTCGAACTCTAGTTGCTATACTCACATAACCATACAAAATCAAGTGAAATTCCCTAATTTCGTCTCGATAATAACCAAGATATAATAATCAAAATGTCCAAACCTACCAAGTAAACGAAGACTGACAAATTGACCTAAGATTACACACATTGAGAAAAATGGGAAATTAAAAGTATGAAAAATACCTCATCTTCTACAGAAGAGTGATACTTATAGAAAAGCTTCAAAAACTCAAACCGCCCGCGGAGCTCAATAACGAGGCCCTCGCCATGGGAGCAACACTCCGACGCCTCCACCGCAATACTGCGGATCTCAGTAAACTCTGCTCGCAGATCTTTATGAAAATAAACAAGTAGTAGAATCAGTGCATCCATGATCCAATTCCAGGTACAACCATTAGAGACGGTTCTAACTCCACCTCCTCGGTCGCGCAATTTGGTTCGTCTCCTGCCATTTTCGCTCCCACTGGCCACCATTAACGGCAAGAGACCAAAAGAGAAGCTCCGACATCCAAACCGTGATTGATGCATATAACGACTATCTATTTTGCTCCGGATAAAGGAAGGATTTTGTAATATTGTTGAGGTTATTTTTGTCCAAAAAAAACAAAACTCGCTCAGACGCTTCTCTGAATGGTATAGAATTATTTTTGAATCTTATCGATTAAGAGGTATTAAGAGGCTTAAAATTTTTTACTAAACAAATTGTGCCTCTAACCGAATCAGAGGCACGCCTATTAAGAGGCATTAAGACCCAAACAAACATCACCTTAGCTTTACCCAGTCCAGAGGCTCCTTATACCATCCTTGTTTATGAACTCCCTGGGAAAGAAATGTTATTTATAGAATATGGAGGGCATAATTTTGCCTTCATGCAGATTTCATGAAAAGATGGATTTGTGGATTGATCATGGGTTCCAATATAGTATGTGAGAGATAATTTTTTATTAACTTTTGATGTGCTATATTGGGGATTTTTTTTAATATAGATTGATATATTATTATCAGGGATAAGAAAGACATATTTTGGTGTATTGTATCTCCGATGTGATTAAGATGTCTCAGCTATTCAGTTGCAAACAATTGTAAGCAATGGTCTACTGCATTTGGAAGAATATTATCCGCCATAATTACTGGCTAAAAGTTTTTCTCAAAGGTCCATGGGGAAATTTGTAATACTATTTTATTTATATAATTCTATTTATGATCCTGCTTGGATTGGCTTTAGAACTTGATTATTTCTTTTATCAAAAAGTAGCATTCAGACTTTTATTTTGGCTATTTTCTACTCCAAATAATCAGATTTTGCCAAAATCTGAAAGTGGGGGAGGGGTGCCTTTTGGAATTTCAGGATCTAGATATTTAGAAAATAAGCAACAAACAGAAGCTAATCCTAACACGCTCGATGGAAGTCTAGAATCTAGATTTGTTATGTATTTGACTAACCACTTTTTGAAGTTTCATGATGAAAAGTGGACGTGACTCAAGATTTTTTTGTGCATTTTTCCCCCATTCAGTTTCCTTCCTTGTATATGTTTGTTTTTCTTCTTAGGGCTTTCTTTCTTCTTAGATTTTTTTAAGGTTGTCTTAGTCGTTGGATGCTTCTGCCTTCTCTCCGACTTCAATCATTGTTTTGAATAATAATCCATAAATGCACAGTGCTTTGAGACGAGGAAAAGTCAGATATTTCAATTTATGTATTTTTTTTATGTCTTCGATTCTTTTGCCTGAATAAGGTTTATCCATGAGTGTCTAGGAATGTTTTTACTGGGAAGCTTACAGAATGTATCTTCATGCTTCCTACCCTAATGCAGTGAGGTGGAGTTCAAGGATCTGTGTGAGCTAACTTAAGTGTTTTTTTTTCTGTTTGTTTGTTTGTTTTTATTAATATCCCTATGGTTTTGATGGTGCGAATTGTTTGTGCAGATTTAAATATCGGCCATGATGCGACTTTTGAAAAATCAAGTTTTTGCATTCAACTATATTCAGATATCTCTGAGAAATAGAAATTCATGTGTGATGCTGTTTTTGTGCCACAACAGTCTGTAATGGGCCATAACTATTACAGAGATTTACAGTATAAAAAAAGATCTGATGTTTTTTGGAACAATTTTTCTCACTTTTTTTCGCCTTTCATCTTCTCTTACTTATATTATTCCACAAAGGGTTTTACCCTCTTAGCTCTTTATTTTGTTAGATCTACTTAGATCTAGTTCAAAGTAAGCATCAATTAACATGCTTTTCAAAAAAAAGCATCAATTAACATAGTAGGTACACAGTTTGTGACTAAGATTATATTCTATGGATACATTTTATTCAAAATGTTATGTAATATTGTTATATTTATGTCAATAATTGCATTTATAGTTCTAAGCTCTTCGGAAAGTAAAATTTAGTGAATGTTATTTTTTTTGTCATTCAATTGTCAAAAAAGAAGAATCTGTCAATCACTTCATTTTGTTGGTAGTCTCTAAAGTTTATTTAAGACTCAAGTATAGGTTTTCCTTATGCAAAATAAACATAAATTTCAATTAAGATTTAGGTATGAATTGAACAAAACGTTCAAGCCCGGTGTATGCAGATGTTGAGTAACACCCACTTTGATCTGTGTCATCGACTCACCGCAATGGCAGCGGTAACTGCTATTTATGAGGGCCACTTTGGCTTTTAATGTGACCTTGTACTTTAGAAAGGAAAAACTGGTATGTGGCTGGAATTAAGGGTGTGAAAAGACAGGGCTAAGCTATATCTGAACTAGGAAGTAGATTTTTTGTGTGAACAACTTACGGATTAAGAAGTTTGAGTTGTATTAATCGCCGGTAGATTGGAAGGATTCCACTCTTTTTAAATTTCAGAGATACATTTGGAATGTTACTAATGATACTTCCTTGTGCCAACACTTATTGTTATTTCACTTATTTGTATAGATAAGTTCACAAAAGAAGAAGACAGGTGTTATTGCTCCAAAACGCTTTGTACAGAAACTGAAGAAGCAAAATGAGATTTTTCGCAGCTACATGCACCAGGTATGGGTGCTTAACATGAACTACTTGTTTTTGTTTTTGTATATGTTGGATTGAAGACTTGGGGACTGTTTATATTAGTAGAATCTAAATGAAAACATCATTGGTCCAAAATAGCTCTTATGTTAACTTGTTATGGTGGCTTGTTTTGTGTTTAAATTATATTTTTTGGATGGTTAATTTCCTTTACCATGCCTCACTTCATTGTTGATAATTATTATCATCGATTACTTTTTATTTTTATCATTTTTTAAAACTTCTTTTCCTTTTTGCCCCCTTCTCTTCTTTCAGTTATTATAAATTCATGCCTTGGGTCTGTATATCTGGTGTACCCTTCTGCATAAGATTAACAGAGCGTGTTTGGTATGCTGATATTTAGCTGTGTTACTACCAGTCTATCATTTGATCTAAAATATATTCCTATTTTTTGTAGGATGCACATGAATTCTTGAATTATTTGCTAAATGAACTTGTTGACTTGCTGGAGAAAGAGGCTCGAAAGACAAAAGGTAATCCAGAAACTTCATCGCCGTCTGAAAATATTGCAAATGGACCGAGAAATGGTCTTCCTAATGGTGTGCAAAAAGAGCCTCTTGTAACCTGGGTGCACAAAAATTTTCAAGTAACTTCACTTGGCCTTTTCTTCTTCCTTGCATTTACAATTTGTAGTAGTAGATTTGTTGCTCACTCTGCTTAAACATCAAATGTAGCTGTTCCTGCATGCTTTATTACCGTTTGCAGTTTCTCATTCTCCTATATGACTATTGTTTAGGGTATACTCACAAATGAAACAAGGTGCTTACAATGTGAGACTGTAACGGCAAGAGATGAAACTTTCTTGGACTTGAGCCTTGATATTGAGCAGAACAGTTCAATCACAAGTTGTCTGAAAAATTTCAGCTCGACTGAGACTTTAAATGCGGAGGACAAATTCTTTTGTGACAAGTGTTGCAGGTTGGTATCATTTGTTGGCACTTCTGACTGTTGGATATTATGTTTGCTGTATTTTTTTTGGAGTTGTGATTATTGAAACATTTTGGGCTGCTTGATGTTGTAGTTCACACCTTAACAGGTGAAGTCTTCTAACCTTTTTATTTAGAAATCTATGAACTTTACTTTCAGGCTATATTATATTTGGTCTTTGAAATCACGATGGTTCATAAACAAATAAAGATGAATAACCTTTTAAATATTATTTCCAAAAAGATAAACTGATAACCAATTACTACACCTCATTCAAATGCAGTTTGCAGGAAGCCCAGAAGAGAATGAAGATAAAGAAGCCACCTCAGATTCTGGTCATCCATCTGAAGCGGTTCAAGTACATTGAGCAGCTTTCCCGGTATAAGAAGTTATCTTATCGTGTTGTTTTCCCGCTGGAGTTGAAGCTAAGCAATACTGTGGAGGATGCAGATGCTGAGTATTCCCTGTTTGCCGTAGTTGTCCATGTTGGGAGTGGGCCTAACCATGGACACTATGTTAGCCTTGTGAAAAGCCATAACCATTGGCTATTCTTTGATGATGAAAATGTGGAGATGATTGATGAGTCCGCTGTGCAGACTTTCTTTGGGTCGGCTCAGGAGTATTCCAGTAATACAGATCACGGGTACATCTTGTTCTATGAAGGAGTTGCTGCTAGTAGCACAAGCTGAGAGGAATTCCGATTTTTATTTTTGAACCGAGACATTCCAATTTTGAACAAATCTACCTTCAGCTTTCTATTTTAAAATATATTCTTTACTTACCTCCCCTTTATATATTTGGTGGAATATTTCTTACATGTCTACTAAGGAGAGATTGAATCTGTAAAATGTAAAATTAGGTTGGCATGTACAGTGGTGGTGGTGGTGGAGCATTATCCTTGGTTTTGTTCACAATAAGGGGAAAAGGAAGTGTATATGGTGGGTGTATATGTTATACTCTATTTGTAGTGTTGGAAAATGTTCATCTAACATTATAAAATGCAGTTGTTTCCAGATGTTCCCAAGTTTTCTGGGTTGGCTGCATTTGAAATTATCAGTGAACCAGTTTTCATCATTATACTGTATGAACTATAGGTTTATTAGTTCGGCCTTCTGTTTGCTTCCATGAACCTATTTTACCACATGGTTCTGTCGAAGGCGAGTGAGTTGTTTGATTTCATTATTGAGCGAGTGTCAGTAGCTTATATTTTATGCCGTCTTCAATTTACAAACTCCGCATGGATTGGAATCGAAGGACCTTGGAAAACCTAAAACTCCACATTTATTAAATGACTTGTACAAGGAAGGGGTCGAGTAAATGTAATGTAAATAATGTAACTTGGTAAGATCCTTGTACAGGTAGAATTACTACTTCAAAAGATTTTAAAATATCATTTTCCGTGGTGGTAATTAAAATTAAAGCTTTCCATTCACTTGATCATTTGATTCAAAACCACCTCAAGATTGCTAAATCCAATTTATAGTTAAGTGCGACAACAGAACTTGCATATCAGTCCATTACAAATCTCCAAACTTTAAAGGCAACTGAATATTTTAATCGAAAAAACAGATGGAGTTCACAACATTCATATAAAAATTTCATTAAGGAAGATTCTGCTCACCTACAATAAATTCTGGTAAAATTATTCAGCCCAAAATGGAACCACCTTACAATTAGCAACTAAAGTTCCTGGAAATATCTTTATCATAACCACCGGATTGATAATCCACCACAAATATAAATCATTGTTTCAAGTCAGGTGATTCAGTTCCGATATTATCAACTTACATTATGAGGTGCAAAAGTAGATACTACTATTACATTATAAACGCACACATCAAAAGGCGTGAAATTTTTTCACACCCGCACCACCTTCTGTTCTTACAAATTCCTCCCAACATACTCTGGACATAGAGGATGGTTAATCGGATTTACAAATGAATATCAGTGCACCCTAATCATACAGTTATACTAATCAACGGAGATGGGCAGAGAACACAATTTTACAAGAAAACTAAGTGAGGCAGAGTTTAAATTAAGCTTCTGTAGACATATAGGTGTCATCACCCAATAATGCTTCAAGATTGATGAGATCTTCATCGAAATAAGCTGCTTCTTCCTCCGGCTTGTTCAGAACCCTATCATTTGCAGCCTACAACATGGATTTAAACAAGTAAACATCTAGAATTCATGAACTCCGTGCAGATGCTTTAAATGATAAAAGCAAGATTTAAGAAGTGAAAAGGGTATTTTACTCTTCAGATGCAGGATCCCTACTATCAGATTATGGTTGCAATCCATATCTATAATATTTATCAAAGCGATTGTCAAGTTTGGTGTGCCTGGGTAGTTTGGTGTAACATTCTTCCAAGGAGACTCTTCGGCTATGTTTGTTTGAAAAGATTATACTTGGGATAGAACTATTAATCTCATCTCAAGTGTCTTGTTTGTTTTCAAATTTAGACTTTGGACTATTAGATTAGGATTATAAAACTTGAGATTAGAATTATAATCCCGGGATTATACATAGTATTGGGATTATAATCACGAGATTATAATCATTGCAAACAAACATAGTCTTCGAAGATTAATAAACATAAATTATAATCTAAGGAAAAGAAAATTATTCAAGTAAAACTTATATATAACTGAGAAATAATTATTTACTTTGCATACATGTGCGTCGTCTTTACCTAGCTACTTAGCATTAAGCAAATATAAATGTCCAAACATTGATAACTTATAAAGTAAAAGATTGTGTGGTACTAACTACGGGTTGCATTCATGCTGGTCACCATATGAAAGGTTCATTTCATTCGGTCAACTCAGGAACAGGTACTTCATCATAACAGAAGTAGTTACAATTTGATAATCTCATGTTTTGAGCTGTTGCCATTTTTCTTCTCATAGTCTCATTATTGCACATGAATCAAACCGAATGACATTGTATTTCTAGCTATACTGAACTGCAATTCACTAATGGCTGGAGCTCTTGAAGGCTGAAAAGTGACGAAGACCCACATACAAAGGGGATTAGAGTGGGATATGGTCATAAATACTTGTTCCCTCTTTCCCAAATCGAGTGTCATTGTGGGGGTCCATTTTTTACCCTTTTCCTCTAATTCTTAAACAAAACTATGACTCATTTTAACAAAAATAAAAAATTGAAACAGCCATAAAAGAAGCATGACACAATTTGGGGGCAGAAGGAGGGGGTATACGAGAGGAGGTGATAAACGTTATGCTGGGACCTCAATTGAGACATTGGCAAGGAGGTGAGAATTGAGAAAATTATAAAATAGGAAGTGAGGAAGATGATTGTCAAATCACATTAATTGTTTAGAGAGCTCAGTGTATAAGTTGAGTTGATTGCCTTATGGCCTGATATAGGACTTGGAACACGTGATGACCACATGGGAGCGACATGACCCTAAAGCGCTGGTGAGATATCTAGAAGTATAGCAAGTTGTATGATAAAATCTAGTTTAATCAATGCAATGAGCACACAGTTCACAAGGTATGACGGTATAATTTCCGTCCTGGTATAACTTGTATATGCTCTGGAACTAGTATCTAGGTCATGGCGATTGCACTTCGCGTGTAGAACAATCATCTGGTTACCGATATTGTGGTGAATACATTCCAGTCATCAACTATAAGTCCCAAGGGTCCCACATGGGGATATTTGAGATCATGGTCTCAGAAATTCTTCACCTGCCAAGACCCGAAGCCAGTACCTCACCTATTGTAGCCAGATAGCATCAGCGAAAGGTGTTGCACAATGCGTACTGCTGATTCACTATGCAGACTGTTTACGTCTTGCCAAAGCAGCTTCTTTGATCAACCCAGACTACCCAGTGCAGCATGGTCTGTACTTTGCTGCCACGAGTTCTGTTTTATCATATCTAATTATAATTCAACTCTCATGAATTTTATATCAAATTCATTGCACGACTAGATAACTTTCAAATAATCATGCACACTTTCTCTAGAAACACAACTAATCAACGAATATAGGATGCATGTTCAAAGTGGCCACTAAATGTTATAAAGTTCCAATACCTTAGTTTCCTGAATCTCTGAGACAACATTCAGCAACCTACGGTATTGATCTCTTGCCTCAGGATACTGAACCATGGACTTCACCCTAGCAAGGGCTTTTTGCAGCCTTTCCTCCGTTTGCTTTCTGCCTTCTTTTAAGAAATCATAGTCATCCTCCTTTAAAGTGTCTTGCATGCTAGGACCCTCAGGAAGTGCCTCTGGCTTGAATCTGCTCAAACCTCTCCCTTTCCTTCTCCATCGTAAAATTACCTTGTCTAGTATTCCCACGGACCAGATAATCTTTCTATAATTCTTCCTCACCTGGTGCCCTCTTACATGGGCCTTTTAAAAAATTAAGCCGAGTTAGAATACTATAGGTCAACCTGATTGAAAAGATACATGGATAATGACGTTGGCTAAGGATAAAGTTATAGTAGATCAATAAAAAAATAAAATACAGGAGTCATGAACTATGAGAAGGGAAAAGTTGCATCACACCTGAATTTTAACAACTCGTTGCCGGAGTATCAAAAATTCTTTTCTACCTTTATAACTACGGAATTTATTTTGTATTCGCGTAGCAGCAGCGTGCACTGGCTCATCTTGATGTCCTGCTCTGTTTGTCTTGACAGCAAGAAGTGAAAGAGCACGCTCATCTGACATTCCATACTCACCATCACCATACTCTTTTAGCTGTTTCTTTTGGAATGACTGTACCCTGAAGACTTGATGAATGCGAGCAGCAGCTTGAGTAGCATTACATACAGCAGCTAATGAATCCTTCAATGACAGTCCCTGTTGAAAGTCCCCATCACTGATTGGAGTTGGAGTTCGCTCTGCAACTGTTTGTACAGCTTTTAGTCCAGAAATATCTCCACCACCACCCTCCTTTATATCCTTCAACTTAAGTGATGAAAGATGGGAGCTCAATGCAGATTCGGCTAGATAACCAGCAATTCCCTTGTGTCCTTTGCTGGAAGCCAGGTCTGCCGGAGTTCTGCCTGTCGTATATTTGGGTGAAGGATCTGTCAATGCTCCAGGAGCTGCACCTTGAGAGATGAGGAAAGCCACTGTCCGCTCTCTAATGTTAACACAGGTTCATGCAATAAGACACCATGGTAAAAAAGGTTCAATTCAGTATCAAATGAAAGTTGAATAAGTCGGATCATCTCCAATAAAAACTTCTAAATACATCACTAATACAATAAACCATACACTGCAATAGAACTTAATAAACATCAAGATCGCTACCTGCCATAGGATGCTGCCCAATGAAGTGCAGTCCACCCATTCACATCCCGAAAATTGATACTAACTCCTGCTGCCACAGTGGGTGGTATAGCCCAGTCGTAACCAAGAGCAGCTGCAAAGTGGAGCACGCCTTGGCCACCATCATCTAATACACTAGGGCCTCGTCCACCCTCAGCAACCTTCTGAAGGAGCCATGCATGCAATTTCTCCTTTAGTAGCTTTTGTAGTACCCGGTCACTTACCTTTTCTTTGGAGAATTCATCCTCAGTAGTAAGCATTAGTATTTGGTCCCACTCATTGTCCTCCTCTTTCATAATTGAACTAATTTTACTGCTCAAGTTGGAATAATCATCCACAATACCAGAAACTAAATTTTGAGAACCAGCAGATCCCAGTGATATAAGTTTTCCAAATCGCATGTGAAGAAGAATATCAGTTGAGTTGCCACTACTTGTATCTGCGACATCCACATCTCGAAGATTATTAACTTGAAATTCAAACTCTCGTACTTCACTACATGCCAGCCTATTGGCACATGTTACATAGAAAGGGACTCTTCCAGCCTCGTGATGGGGTGTATGGCAACGAAGAACACCATCTGATACAACCTCTGCTGGAACTTCCTGTTTCCCAAACATACATGCCCATTTATAGTTCACCATGTCTTGTTGACTCTTCAAGAATCTTCCAGTAATTAGGACCTGGTTGTGGTATATGCAAAACATGACCAAACGAAATTTAAGCAGTCATCCAAATTTCTTTGATTATGAAGCTAACCTATTATAAACTTTACTAAGACAATCCTAATAATAGCAAAAAAAACATTGAAAATGCCTGATTGAACTAATAACAGTAGTTCAAAAGATATTACTATACTGTACCTTGACTTCTGACCCAGAATATGTGCAGTTTGGTGAGAAATCAATAATACTATAGAGCTGGTCCTGGGACAGAGAGGGGCCCAGCATATAGGTGTCTAATTGCACTTGGGAGGAAATATTGGAATCATCAACTCCACCGTTGCTTCCAACTGCCTCCCAGTAGGCCTCAGAGCTGGATTGCATTTGTGACTCGTTTACATCTCCAAGTTCGTTAGTCATCCAACGGTCAAAGCTGTCAAGTTTTTTAAGGCCTTCCTTTACAAAGCCACCTAACAATGGCTGTTTTAAAGCTGAATAAGTGGCTTTTCCGTCCATAGGCACATTGGTCTCTGACTCTGTTTTCATATAACTTCCAACTTCTGCAGGTGCAAGCTGTGCATGTATATTGTATTGGGCATGCCTATTTTGCTCATCAGGATGTTGAGACTCCAGGGAATTGAATAAATTTACAGAGCTAAATTCTCCTTCATCAAACCTAGACGTGATATTATATGCCAATCCTGAAGGCAATTTCTGTTCCATGGACAATTTGGATATGTGTGAAAAATTACCTTCAGAAGACTGTTTACAAGTCAAGCTAAAGCATGCAATCATTTTTTACAGCTTCAAGAAGCAAAAATAGTCTTTAAACCCAACTGATGCAACAATTATTAACTTCAGTCCAAACTTATATTCAGCAAAAATTAAAGGGAACTGAATAAATTTACAGAGCTAACTTCTCCGTCATCAAACCTAGACGTGATATTATATGCCGATCTTGAAGTAATTTCTGTTCCATGGACAATTTGGATATGTGTGAAAATTTACCTTCAGAAGACTGTTTACAAGTCAAGTTAAAGCATGCAATCATTCTTTACAGATTCAAGAAGCAAAAATAGTCTTTAAACTCAACTGAAGCAACTATTATCAACTTCAGTCCAAACTTATATTTGGCAAAAATTGAAATTAATGATTTGCAGCTAACAGCTTCATAATTCATTAGGAACTATACAAAAAATAAGATGCGAGACAAATTGAAAATAAAATGTAATATCAACTGGTCTGTATAAACCATGCCAATCCTCATTCAAACAACTAAGAGATATCATGCTAGTATATAATGGTAAGATCCTTTTTAGTTGTTCAAGTAATGAAAATATGTCGAGCATAAGGAGTTGAAGTCCCTGGGATGTTGGGGTTAAGTTTGAATATTTAGGAATTTAGAAACTAAATTTTGTTTGCCAAATAATATTAGAGGGCACTACTGCACCATGAGGCTTCTGTCCTGGAAATTACATAATGGGTAACAATATATAAAGCATGTGGATTTTCTAGGTCATTCTGTACCTGCCACTCTCCTTGGCCATGTGAATGACTTCCAAACTCCTGGTTTTTACCAAAGGCATCTGCAGAAACTTGTCCAGGTATCTCATTCCCCTGTCCAGGTACAATATTCAAGGTAGGTCGGGTAGACAAATGTGAGGATTGAAAAGGGGAAGACTGTATCCCGATAGTAGAATTTTCCAGAAGATTCTCCCACGATGGAAAGTCAAGGTATTTCTGGGGATCATAAGTTAAACCAGCTTCAAAACTGTCTTTAACTTTATCTCCTTGGGCGAGTGAGACAAAGTCCATCTCTGGAATGGCTTGAAACTTTCCTTCATAATCATCTGTTAACAGTTGGATACAATACCATTTGTTTAGAAGTACAGTGTGATGAAAATAGATCGTAGCAATCACAAAGCATTTCACTGATAAAAACAAAAACCGAAGTAGAAATATATTACTTGAGAGAACTGGATAATAAGGGGCAGAGAGTGCATCAACCATTTTTTCCTTCCCAGGCTGTTGTAACTCCAGAAAAGAGTGGAGTCTGGAGCTTGATTGGTGATTATATACTGCATAAAATCTTGTTTGTTGTGAATGATGTAGAGAAACCATTTTTAAGCAACATATTTACAGCACACAAGGTAATGTTGAGGTTTTATGTGTTAACATTAAATGTTAGTAAATACGTTATGGATAGAGATGACTTATATATCACAAACACACCTGATTCGGCATCTGCATATTCTGATGCTTGTGTGCTGTTGAGGCTAGCCGTATCAGTAGTTTGTGAAGTTACTTGATAACTATATGGCTGAAATTTTGAAGACACAGAGCTGTCCACATCAGAATTATGTATATTTTCTCCAGTTTCTTGGGAGTTGGGAGTAGCTCCTTCTTCCTCTCTATTACGGTTATAGTGTGTCCTGTTTCCCTGCAATGGAATATTTAGCAAATGTTTTAAGCAAGATATCAATTTTATGACACGGAAGTAATCATGTAATATCTAGAATACGAGAACAAAAGATCTGCAGAAGGAATCAAGATTCAAGGTCCGTCTCCAAGTAATAGTGAACAAGGTAACACCAGCAATACCCCATATCTTGCCAAAGTTCAAAAACATAAATTAAAGAATTCCAGTAATGATGTAAGCATACTGAGTCCTCTGATAAAGTTGATCAGATTTACAGTTCATTTCATATTAGAGGCCCTAGCTTTCCCATTTCAAAACTTTTTAGAGTTTAGAATATTTAAGAATACATCCAAATCTTGAGTTTAAATGAGAATTTGTGTGCAGAAGGTCAGAGGCATATGCCAAACGTGAAAACTCCCAGAGAGCAAAAATTGTAATATTAATATTGAAGTGGCTCACCAAAAAGGTAGTCAATATTGGAAATTTGAAAGAGTCAAATACAGTTGTCACTAAAGGAGGAAAGCTTTTACACTTTCAAGATGCAAATAATGTTGCTGGCGCTTAGTTTAAACTTTGAAATGGACGTATAGATACTCCTATTTTGCAAACTTTGGTTTAATCATATAAGTCATTCGAGAGGGAGACCAAATGAACTGGGTACATCAAACAGTTATTTGGCCGCTTTACACCATGAACATTCTAAATGCACAAGTGATATATACTCCTTCTATCCCATTGTATAAGACAATTTCCTTTTTGGCATGCCCCAAATTATGGCAATAATTTAGTGGGGAGTGTAAAATAGCATGTTAACCTACTCTTGAATATACAACTTAATATGAAAAGATTAAGGGTCCTTCACTTAACCAAGAAATATGAATAAGATATTCATATTTAATTTGACTCGCACATATCCCAACACTCCACTCCCAAGTTAAATTTAAATATAATACTTTGATTTAATAATGGTAAAGTTGGAAATGTACACATTTGTAATACTTAAAATGCCATTTTATTAAACACTGTACCACTCAAAATTTTGTCTTATGAAATGAAGCCGAGGGAGTATATACATAGTTTAATTCCTTTCCTTGAAGAAAGACAGAATTAGAAATCTAACAAATTGAGCAAACTAAATAGTTTTATAAAGGAAATTAGAAATAAGCAGCTCAAATTGAATCACATCCAATCAAGCATAGTTCTGAATGTTGTAATTCTCTTCATGAACCCATTTAGAAGGTATGCCAAGAAAATTTTTTACGACATATTTTCAGATAATTTTTTTACAAGAGGCTCAAGAGCATTCAAGGATGTATAAGCAGCCTCAGGAGTTCAGAAGAGGAAACAGTAGAACACTGATAACAAAGAAAATGAGGCTGACTTGGCAGGATGAAATAGATCCAAGTCATCCCAATTCAGTCAAGGGTCAAGCTTGGCCTATCATAACCTGATAACCAAACTTTTGACCTTTTTTCTTCTTCTTTTTTTGAGCCAGTGACTTTGAGGTTATTCCTCAAGACTAATGACATGTTTCCCAACCCTTGAGATTCATCTTTTTACATGATATATTAAAATACAGTACTTAAATTTCATATACCAATCATGTTTGCACATTAATAGATGATGATGTTCATCAATCTCACTTATCAGAAAAGAAAAATCTTCATCAATATCACAGGAAAATGATGTAAAACCTGCTACAGGATCCTCGCTTGTTTATGGAAGGAAACAGCAAACAAAATGCGTTTCATTTAACAAATGAATGTCCCCTGACTACTAAATTCTGTGGAGAACAGCTAGCACATTTTAATACCAGAAAAAATAAAAAAGATATTAAATCGTTATCACAACAAGGAGCCTTAATGCCGCTAGTGTCCAACTCCTACATGATAGAAAGACAATTTAAAGAATAATTCACTTGTCAAATAAGAATTAAGTGATATTGAGGACATTACCTGGTATGTGCAATGAAATTAATTGATTACACCAATAAACACTACACCAAAGCTATAATTACTAAAGAACAATACTTTTAAGAAAACTACAAGATAGGCTGCCATGTAAAATGAATGCTGACTACACCATCCCAAAGTGCATACTTAAATTGGACGGTTCCAAAAAACATAGTCAAAGTATGAAAGAACTTTAGAACATGAATCAATTATATGAGAAGTCATACATTTGATAACAAATAACCGAATATCTGATCCCTAACGCATGGCAACGTCTCAAACGACTAACAGATGGGAAAAAATATATTCTTTTAACTGAAAGCCTGTTTGCTGAGCCTTGAGGATAACGTCAGGTCACAATACATTGGTAAAATAAGCCTTTATATAACTCCCTTGGTCCTCCAAAGGATGTCTTAAGTAACCAAAAATAAAAACAATTGTCTACCAAAGAATGGTTTTAGTACATATGTCAAACTCAAATTGTACTTGTGTTGGATCCACTATGGATAAAATTGGAAGTTATTTTATACTCTCCCCTCTGATTTGCTATTTTTTTATTGCGGAAAATTGTACTCCAGACAATCTCTGGAGGGAGTACTCATCAAAGAGAGAAAGAAATACCGTTGTATAAAACCTTGCAGAATGCTAAGCACATGTACTTAAAAAATCACCTAGTAAGGGTAAAATGTCTCTTTATATTTTCATCCATTCCATAGGCTATCATTTATTTAAGCACCTTATTGTCAAAGAGATGCCTGAATTTCTCAAACATGGGTGGTCTATGTGAAGCAAAAAAATCAAACCACAGGCAAAGTTCAGTGAAATTATGCTCCTAGCCTCCTAAGCACCAAATTGTGGCCGCATTTTTACAAGTCTGTCGACATAATACATAAGATATTATGATTATTATGCTTCTAAGCAAGTTCTCAATATTTAGCTGTCATATAAAGTGCAATGATTTGAAAAACTATTCAGACTGAAAGCCATGAAAGACAATATTCTTTCAATATAACCAGAAAAAAAAAAGTAAAGACAATATTCTTTCAATATAGCTAGAAAAAAGTATCTTTTGTCAGAATTAACAATGACATCTTACTCAATATAAGCAAAAGTTGCTTCAAATTGAATGAAAGAAAAAGAAAGAAAGAAAAATAGAAGACAAAATGAGAGAAGGGATAAAATGTCACCTTTACTTCCCGGTAGTGGACGAGAACTATGTGAGAGAGCTCCCTACAACAGTTGTCAACCAAAGTGAAGGGACATAAGCGAACACGAAACAGAGACAATGATAAAAATTAAGAGATTCACAAGTAACATAAACTTTAGCAAAGTTACAAGGCTGTTTTACTTGATAAGATCTTTTCCAAATCTACTAATAGTCGGCAACATCTTGAAAACTTTTTTCTACGTAAACTTTTATAACGCAAACATGATTACCGCCTCTTACTTGAGCCGTACAACTAGACATGCACAAAAAACCCGAGGCCTGCGACCTGGTCTTGATTCGGCCTGAGCCTGACCTGGTCAAAACTCAGTCTGGTCAAGGCCTGGTTCAGCCTAGCCTGATCAAGCCTGGCCCGATCTGAAGGCTTTAAAAAAGTCTATATTTTGAGCAAAATCTGGCTTGGACCGATCTGGCCTGGCCTATGGCCTAAGTCCGGCCTGGTGCAACAGGCCTGATCTAGCCTTCAAGCCCTTTGCTTGGTTGGCTTGTTTGTTACCTTCATAAACTTATAAAAGTCCCTCTTATAAGGATAACTTCCTTTAAGACTTTTTCCTTCTAAACAATGCGGAACATGTACTAAGTTCTCCACTAAATTGAGGAGAATCCCTAATAGAAAACTTCCTTTTAAGACTTCTGTCTTCTAAACAATGTGGGACAAGTACTAGAGTTCTTCACACAATCCTTAGTCTCAAGCTGGATAACAATACCAACATAGCTACAAATAATACAGACAGACAAACAGACATAAAATACAAAGAAAATGCTACTCATATAGACAGTAATTACCAACATGCAAAGAAAATGCTCAGCCCTAAACACCCATAAATCATTGGAGCATTCAAAACCTCCTCTTTAAGCACAACAATGATTGCTCCAACAATTTCCATGAATTTACAAGACAACAACTTTATGCAAGGATATAAAAGAAACCCACAAGCAAAAACCACAGCAATCAAGATTATCAAATCAATTACCCTTGATCGAGATTGTTGGCCGCCAAAATATTCAATTGATTTGTAGAATTGGGTGTCCTTTTAATTCTATTAATTTGATTAGATTGCTTCAATTTCAAATACAGGTCGGTCGAATTCACAAATTTGGCCATCTCTGTATGTTGGTCAATGAAAATTAAGCTATGGAAACAGACTATTTGGATTCAAACCAAAAAAATAAAATTCAATTCTAATGAAAACCCAATAATCCAAACAAAATTACAAATCAATCTCACGAATTTACAATCAAATTCAGATAGGCCCAACTTCATAAAAAACGGGACGGGACGGGACGGGGGGGAGACCAAATTTGAGTGCACCTGAAAATCAAAATTGCCGCTGAGCCTTGAGATATAAAAATATAATCTTTATTAAGAACCTGGAATTGGAGCTGAGAATAATTCAAAGGAGGGATTTTAGCTCTGGCTGGCTCCAGAGATTAGAAAGAAATAGAGAGAAAAAGGGAAGGACAAAGAAGACTCGAAGAAGTCATTAGTCATTTACGTACAATTATAGAGAAAGATAAGAGTTCCACATCGGATTTAAAGGATTGTAACTTCAAGTTCACTGAATATTTATATTTTGTTTCTCTATTTGGATTTTCAAAGTCCCACATTGTCTAACAATATTAACTTATCCTACTTTTGTTTTTATAAATAGAGGGAGTTCAAAACTAAATTTTCAAAGGCTAAATTTTTGAAGTTAAACATGGAATGGTCTAGCTTGGACCGGCCTGGACCCGGCCTGAGCCTGGACAGCAGGCTCCTTCAAAACAAGTTTTCGATTCAATTATTCAGCCTGGTCTGGCCTTCTTCCAAGTATACCAAGTTCCGGAAAACCTACCCCTACCGTAAAAGTGACGTTTTTCGTTCCCGTGGAATGTACAATATCAACCCACTATCTAGGTGACATCGTCTCTTGAATCACATAATTATAAGATAGAGCTAGATTATTAACCCACAATTACTTTCTTTTACTTCTCACTGAGTCTAAATTGTTTACCTTCCATTAAGCTCCTCAGTTATGCGTCAAAATTTTAAAGATGAAATTATAAGACCCATTGTCTAGAAACCCATTGTTTATCAACACACTCATTAAGTGTTCTTCTTTCTGCTTGTTTGCTTTTTTTATCTTTTCTTATTTTGGTTATTTGCTTTTTGTTTCTTTTTGGGGTAGGGAAGTATCTCGATCTATCTACTACGCGAAAGTTCACGAAAGATTGTAACTATGAATATGTATTACTACACAAAGTTATAAATGAATCAAAATGCAAAGCAACTTTAAGTGGATATTGATAAACCTTATTCTCCTCAACAGGCAAGCATATTGGGAAGCAGAGAAAACGGTACTAGAATTATGTCATTAGACTCATTACCATCCAAGTTAAATTAAAACTACACAACAGAGTTTCTAGACTTCTGTACATAAGGCAATACTTATGTACATAGTGTCCGTCCGTAAATACAAATTACCATTAGTCACATTACTGTTCCGAAAGCCAAGTTAATATTGAAAGCAGTATCAAACATGGTGTCCCCTCCCCAAAAAAAACCAAATAAAAAAAGGATTGAAAAAAAGTATCAGAGGGTGTTTGTGGTGGGGTGGGGGGCAAGCAGGCAAGTAAACTAGGAAAACTTTTGTATACTAACTCTTCAAGCAACCAGTAGCTGCGCCTTTGGAAATTTTCGTTATCTTCTCCATGAGCGTAGTAGCAATGCAAAACATCAATGCTTCCAGCCTGTAAGGATGTTTATTTAATTATTTCTAGATACATCAAAAAAAATTGGTAACTGTTTCTAGATACATTAATTTGGAGCAGACCAAAAAAAATCAACAGAAATAACCAACAATGGAACAGAAGGCAGTTAAGAAAGAAAAGTAACTGCAAGCAGTACTACTCCAGCACAAGATGAGTGTCACATTCTCACCTTTAGGATGTCTGAAATTGTTTGTCACTTTTACAAAACCATTGCAACTTCAAAATTAAGGGATTATAGCCCTTCTAGAAATAGAGATAAAGAAATATGTGACACGGAAATATAATTAGTATTTTTTACGGATTTGACTTTCTTTGCAAATTTACTATAGGAGAGATATAAAAGGAACAAGTAGGTCAAAATAAAGTTCATAAACTGTCTTTGTCCATGACACTCAACTTGGGAGAGAAGTAGAATTTAACTATAAGAAAACTTATACTGGGTCCTCATATTAAAAAAGTAAAGGAACACTACTTAGCACTAACCTTGAGTCTTTCATGAGCTTCCTTAACTGTCTTTCCATCTCTTTTCTTCCTCCAGTTATGCCCATCTTTTCTAAAGTACCTCAACACTTTTCGGTCAAAAAGAAAAAGTGAACCATCTGAAAAAGGAGACACATGACAACCAAGGTATATAAGCAAACCATAACTAGAAGGGTTGGAAAAAATTGTTAAGTACTTTTACTTCTAATCATATAATAAACAATTGCAGTTAAATCAATTTTGTTGTCAATGACGCAAATATAATATAAAAAGAAAAGAAAAACTAAGCCTGCAAACAAGTGGTGGGAGAGAATAGATGTGGCAATGGCGGGTGAAGAATTGTATGTATAGTGAGCTGTGGAAAAAGAACTGATATTTTGAGCACGAAAAGAAAAAAGGGAGGGGTATGAGGGTAGTACAAGAGGTAAAAGGCGGCACCACACTAGATAGCAGTGAAGTAAAGTGACACCTTCCTGGGTGGGCTGATCTAGATAATATATGTGTGTGTTTGTGTATGTATACATATATATTAGATATGCATACACACATGAATATACGTACACATATATTATGTATGCGTGTGTATACGTGTATCTACGTATGTGAGAGAATATTTATATATATACACACAAAACTAAAATGCAGATTAAATTGCATTTAAATAAAGCTCTGAGAATACAACTGGAAAGTGGGAAGGAAGTTGAGAATACAACTGGACTCCGAGAATAAAACTGCCCTAATTTCTATCTATTCATAATGGTTGACCTCACGGCCTGAGCACACAAGGAAGTTGAGATGTTTAGGTGTCATCTTAACCAATTGGCGATAAATAATTGATTTTGATCATTCTGAAGAGGAACACTATATGGACAGCAAGCATGTTGTTAGAAAAAGGAAAGGGAAAAAACAGAATCACGAGTAAGAACATCGACCATTCACAATACTGTGAGAGAATCAATAAAAGTCGCTCAATATTTGTCTATGCGCCTCAACCAATTAATGTAGCTAGTATCCTACTTGGAGGCCTATTTGCTGGCTCAGGAGCAATACGAAACTTGTTGTAATTTCGAAGAATTTCACATATTTCAGCAGGACGTAGCCATCGATGTTGAGCTTCCAAGAGTATTTGCTCTATATCTGCAGTAAACTAACAACTCAGTTAAGATATCAGCACCAGTTTGTTCAAGTAGGTAGGTATAAACAAAGCCCCATAATACAATGTATCAAGCTACTAAGTTAAAGCAATTTCTGTTCATCCATAAGCATAGTTATTTATATTCACATGCTAAAACAATAGTATACATAAAACTCAATATTTGACGTGTGCAACCAACAGAATTTCATCTCTTGCTTCTAAACTATTTTCTTGCAATAGTCCCCTCTTCACTACCTAAGCTCATCCACTTCTATTACATAATAACAGGATACTCTCCAACAGTTAGGTTGAATCACTCCCCTGCAAACATTTTCTTTCTTCTCCACATTGATTTTCAGTCTAATCCTACTCTGGCTAACTCAAAATTCCCCCAATTTATGCAACTCCCAATTTGCGCTCCTCTCCACTACTACCACACCAAGGACCATTTTCAAGTTTATGTTGCTTGTTTGTAGAGATATTATATATGTTAATCATGAAAATAGGGAAACTTAAAAACAATTAAAAATTGAAATGTGATCCTCTAGATTGAGCTGTCAGCATCAGTTACAGAGAACAGATGTCAGATAGCCCAAAGCAAGATATCACGGGATACAGGACCTATCTAGAGTAAAACACCAAAAACCATATGATGAATGGGTTATGTTAGATGACGTTCTTAAACTTAAGTCTCATGCCTTGATTGATTTTCAAATGGGTCCAAATCCTTAGGATGGCCATAGGCCACTAGGACACAGGTTGAAGAGAGGGAGCACCAGAGAAGTTGGCAGCTCAAAGTAGCATGAATTCCCATTTTTCTACTTAAATACTTGTGTATATGCTCGCCACCTTGTTAGAAAAATAGATTTAAAAATTAAATTACTCCATTACTCACCTGCATGATTTATTTTTTAAATTTTGCATGAACAAATAATATTATGATTAATGGACATTTGTGGGTAGAAGTGCGATCGTGTTAAAGTTCAGGGATTTGTTGATGCAGAAAGCTGCTCAATGAAATGAATCATATGAGTAAACTGCTACTTCTCTTTCAGGTGTTCTCTATTATGATGGGCAAATTTGATTGGAATTTAGTTTCTTATATCTCATTATTTATCATGTTTGTAGGCTATGTTTGTTTATAAAAATGATGGATGAGATAGCACTATTTGTACTAATTTAATACTTTTAAGGACATGATAAAATGACCTTAGAAATGATAACAAATAGTCCATGTGATTTAAATAAAGGAGTAATCATGGGATAAAATAGTCTCTTATGCTACGTTTGTTTGCAAACATGAGGGATGAGATATGATTATATGTACTACTTTAACTTTATTAGGGATTATTTTATCCCGTGATTAGTCATTTATTTAATCTCATGACTATTTTTTATCACTTCTAACGTCATTTAATACCTCTTTTGAAAGGGGATATATAATACCACCTTTGGGCTTGAGATTATAATTCATCATCAAATGGCCGCGTGGAAATAACAAAATATAGTCCATGTGATTAATCATAGGATAAAATAATCCGTAATGGTATTAAATTAGTACAAATAGTTGTATCCTACCCATTATTTTTGCAAACAAACATAGCCTAAATATATTTAATTAGTACAAATATTCATATTCATGCGTCATTTTGCAAATAAATATAGCCTATCACAAGTTTACAGTCAATCTCTAATCTATAGCATAATTTACAATAATATTATATAGCAATTCCAAAATTTGAAAGGAACAGTAAAATAATAAGCTTATGATACAATTTATTGATTAAAAGTTCACATATTTAATTCTGTGCAACCATGGGCGCCAATATATTTTGAGTTGACTATGAGGTGCCTCATCTCCAGCAGAAGCCTGACTTTGTATGATAAATATATCACCACAATCACTTCTGTATTTCTCGTGAAACAAAATAGCTTATTACCATAAACCCATTAATTTGCTTCTCAAAAAAATAATCCAAAAAAATAAAAATAAAAAAATCCTAGAGTTTTCATAATTCCAAACCACAACAACAGCATACAACAAATATACAAGAACATATGCAATTATACATACATACACAGACATACTCACTGAATCTCAAGTCCTATATCACGAAATGAAAAAATTTCAGACTTTCTCCCGTAAAAAACAGGTCAAATCAACAAAATATACTTCAATAATCAAACTTCGACCTCAAACAAAAAGTCTAATTAAGAACCAGAAAATAAATGATCATAGAACATAAAACTAACTTAATTGAGCTCCAAGACCAAACCGCCGGCTTTCCGCCATGAGATTATTCTCATACAATTTCAACTCAATCCGATCTCGATACTCCGAGCTCCCTTATCCACTGAACTTTTGATGAGTTGACTACAATCTGAACAACTGATTCAACGAATAGAAATTGGTGATCAAAGAAATTCAAGACTGTTAAAATTTATGCAAAACGAGTAAAACAAGGGTTTTGCGAAGGAAGTGGGAGGAGAGAGAAAGCCACCGTCCGTAGGGAATACTACAGTCGAGTCCACTTTTTTTCATACATTTCTAACTAATTGTAAAAAGAAACTAATTACTTAATTAATCAGTTTCTGCTCCCCGGTGCCCAGTAATATTTTTTTATTTGTTTCAGATTTCAATTATACCTAATTTGATGTGACTCCTTTCGTTTTGGTCTTTTAAAATTAATTAATACAATTTTATTTGATTTATTTTTAAGTTTATTAGATATATACACAAAATTATTATCACAATTAAAAAGTATATTGAATATAATATTAAAGTTAATTTATTTGATTTCAAAACATATAATATATTTATATAATTATTAATCTTAGAATTGATCAATTTAATTATAAAAAAAATCAATTAGGGCAAGTAACATTACACTTTTATAAATAAAAAAGTTGGAGATATAGTGGCCAAATACATCCAATACTTGGAGAGATAAATTGTGGTCTACAAAGTTTATTGTTTTATAGCAATATAAAGACTTTCATGGTAATGCATTATATAATAATTTAATTTAGTTTTAAAATTAGTCAAAAATGACGATCGTATAATTATTTTTGCAATTATTGACATCTAACATATTTGTTTTCAAATTATAAACTGAATAGGCTGAGTTAATTTATGAAGATTGGGAGATGCTCTCCTAATGTCAATGACAAAGTTGGTTTCTAAAAACAATAATAATATTTTATTAATAATTACCTATAAATTTTAAAACATAAAATATAAAATTATAAATATATTGATAAAAATTATATGAAAAATGACTTTAAATCAAATTTTATTATATATTAAAAATATAAATTCGTTAAAATTATATTCTCCAGACAATGAGAGACAACATTTAACATTACCATATATGTGTATTTAGAAATATCTGATTTATTACTAACGAAGGCTATTGATAATTTAATTATTTTTAGTCATGATATTGTTTACTGGGCTAGTTGTGCTCACCATTTTGCTTCACAATTCCTTCCAGGTAATAAAAGTGTAATTGGGTCGAGCGGGGGTAATAGAGGAATAGAACGATGGTCTATAGCTGTTGATGTTTCCCCTAAAACAGTATAAAAATAATTTTATTGAGAATTTTAGATAAGTATGTCGTATTTTATATGTCATTTTAACTGTTGATTTTGGTAAACCGAATAGGGTGAGATGAACCCAACTTTAGAAGGGTGTTTCGCCACTATTATACAAGATGTCTAATGACAGACGACTTCGTGTTATCATAAGACAGGGTTGTGCACATGCACTTGCTGATTATATCTATGAGCACTACCTATATAATCTCGAAGTTTTGTTTAAATATAATTCTCAATTAGAGATAATGGAGATAAATATATTTCAAGAGAAGACTCACTATTGGAAATAACATTATAGTAATTTTCTCATTTTTTCTTTGGGGTCTACTGGGTTAATCAAGGATAATTCTCGAGTCATATGATATATGTCATAACTTAGATTCATGACCTCCCATGTACGAAGGTTTCCTTGAGCATTTTCCAAATATTTTAATCTCTAAAACAATTATTGACTGTACTTTTATGTAAAGTGCCATTATAAGGTGTTGTGGTCGAGGCACCATGAGAGTTACATATATTTGTATTAAAACTTACAGTTTAATTGTGGTTGTATTCTGTACGACAGTTTAAAAGTTAGAATTTGAAGAGTTGTATTTGGAAATTGTGTTGATGTATTTCACGGTGACCTAGAATGGGTTGGGTGGATTGGACCTGTTTTGGGGGCGTTATAGTAGTGCAGGGATGATTCTATGATGAGGATTATTTATTAAGCTGAGTCTCAGCGATAAAATTGATGATAAACTTTTTAAATCATAAAGATTGTAGATATCATGCTCTATTTGACTCTTCTAATGGATTGCTTGTTCCATTGCAGTTAAATTTGATGTCTATTATATTTTATCAGTTTAACAATGTTGAAGGCTAACGATAATTTATTCTACATTTTCTTAGTCATAATATTTCTTACTAGGCTGGTTGAGCTCACCCTTTGCATTCATTGTTCTCTTCAAAAAATGAGAACATAGCCGGAACTAGTTGGAGAACGGAGTGATGGTCCGAGATGGTGCATTAGTAGTTCTCACTATTCTATGAAATAGTGTGATAATAATTGCAATAATATTGAATTTGAGTTTGGATATTGTCTAGAAAACAATATTCGTGTTGAAACTCCTAGATTATGTTATGTCGTACTTTACACGACAGTTGTATAATTAAGTTTTATTTGAATTTTATATCATGCATTTGACGACTCAGAATGGGTGATATATGTGAGATCCCGAATTTTATGTAATAAAAGTATTCAAAATTTTTATTTTGGTAAATAGTTAAATTGATAAAAGTTTAAAGTTAAGGGTGATATTTGAAAATCTTGTAAAGTAAGAAAGTTGTTATAAAATATTCGTTGTATCGAGGAATATTCGATTGGTCGCGGAATATTCATTTTAACAGGGAATATTCGTACGACAGCATAATTATTGGTGGACCCCACAACGGAAGTATTGTCGTAGTTAGAAAACGACAGATTTATCTTTTATTAAAAATAACAACGAAAGTGTTACCGTTAAAACTATTGAACTACTATGTAGTAAAAGTACAGTAATGTGGGTGGTTACATAGTAGCACACGGTATTTATTATTGATACTTACGTAAGAAGTCACTCAGTTATACTCAATTATTGCTACAGTAATTGCTGCATAATATCTCTCATATTATTGATTCAATTATTGTCACAATATCATCTGCATAATATTTATTATTATTAAATCAATAATTGAGACGACAAAGTTATTTATATTATTATTTACAATATTGACAATGTCTAGAAGTTCTGTCAATGAGAGGTTTGGTCACCTAATTGCGCGCCAATAAGGAAAAATCCTTATCGGAAAGCCCCCTTTTTCTAGAAACGACCTGATTGTTAAATATTGTGAGTTATAATATTAATGATGAATAAGTTCGTGTTGATTAAAGATGAAATTGATAGTTCCATTATGTGGGAATTATTACTGTTAGTGGAAATCGACATTTATTTCGATAATAATCGATGTCTGGAGGTTATATTGATCAATCGGGTAATTAACCGGATAAATGAGCAATTAATTATTACTAATTCACGTGCTTATAACTATTTGTTCACATGTGTGTACTATTGATTCACGTGATTAACTATTAGGGGAGTTGGTGCAAGATTGATAATACTTGCATGACTAAATTAAAAATGGAGGTATAGATGAAGGTACTATATTATAATTAATTTTTTCACATGTTTAGAACTATTGAGTCACATGATTTACTATTGATTCACAAGATTTACTATTAGGAGAGGTGGTTCAAGTTTGATTATAGTTGCAGAACTAAATTATAAATGAAGAAAAAGAGGAAGGTATTATACTGTAATATTTTCAGCCCCAAAATGTGTAATTATTGAAACTATATTTTCCTATAAATAGAAGCTCATTCTTCCTTCATTTCTCACCAATTCACTAAGTCTCACAAGAACAATTACTATAGAAAAATTATAGAGAGAAAAAAGAAGAGAAGTCTGCTACCTCACTATTCCAGCATCCAGTTTTCTTCTAAGGTAAGGGGTATTATTTCTTTCGTATTCATGAAGAGAGTTATTTTCTTTCAATACTCGTAAGAGTTGTTATTCCATTATTTATTATTCTGTTTAAATAACAAGTCTACGCGGACTACCGTATGTATGGTGAATTCTTCTGTTATTTCATTATTTATTATTCTGTTGGAATAACCTATCTACGCGTACTACCGCATGCATGGTGAATTCTTCTGTTATTCTATTCTTTATTATTCTGTTAGAATAACATATCTACGTGGACTACCGCATGCATGGTGAATGACCCTTCATATTCATTCCTTATTAAAGTGTGGAAATGATCTGTTTACGTGGATTACCGCATGGCGGGTGAAAATCTATTTTCAGTTTCATATATTCTATTATACTCATTTGGTTAAAGTTTTGGTTTCTATACTCTATGAAATTAGTAGAATATCCTTGATATTTGCGTTTCATCCAGTATCTTTTCATGAAAATATTCTTCTGAGCATTCTTGAATTTTACTCCACAAAGCAGTATCATGTTGACAATTTGAACGTTATTGATTTCTGGATAAATTAAATTATAAATTTTTAAAATTTATCCTTAAACTTGTTTTATTGAGTTATTATGTCATTGTCATCATCCTCATGCTTATATTATGATGAAAGTCATCTTTGGCTTACGTGCATAGATGGACTTGATATGATTATGACCAGGAATTATTCGGTATAATCATGACTGTAATGTAACGAATGATGTGGTAAAAGTCCTCATTGACCTGTAGTTCATTGATGGACAGTTGTTGGTATGATTATGACTAGGGATTATTCGGTATAATCATGACCATTAATGATTATATGAATATCATTGGTCGTGGTGCATGGATGATTCGATTTTATTTATTAAGCTGAGTCTCAGCGATAAAGTTAATGAAAAACTTTTTAAATCATAGAAGATATTAGATTTTATGCTCTACTTGACTCTTCTAATGGATTATTTATTTCGCTGCAGTTGTTGATCTAAAACTTGTTATCTATTGTATTCTTTCAGTTGTTATACTGTTGAAGGCTAAGGATAATTTATTCTGCATTATCTTAGTTATAATATTTCTTATTGGGCTAGTTGAGGTCACCCTTTTCTTTCACTATTCTCTTCAGGAAATGAGAATATAGCTGGGACTGGTCGGGGAATGGATTGACGGTCCAGATGGTTGTTTTAGTAATCCTTACTATACTGTGAAATAGTGTGATAATAATTGTAATGAGGACTCCATTAAGAGTGGATATTGTCTATAAGGCAATATTCTTGTTTAAATTATCAGCTATATTTTGTCGTATATTACCGGACAGTTGTATAATTAAGTTTGTATTTGATTTTTGTACCATGTATTTGGCGACTTAAGATGGGTGATGTATACCTATTTTGGTGGTGTCACATTTGGTATCAAAGCTTAAGGATATGATCTCTGACTGAGATGTGAGACAAGAACTAGGAGGGGAGGTAATTTCTTCGCTAGTATGACCTACATAAGTTTATTTGTTATTTAATTGGTCGGTCAGAATATAGAGATAATATATGGCATGTCAATTAACCCTTATTTTGAAACTATATTCTAGAATGATATCTAAAATACAGGAGATGAGAAATGGGAAAATCATGATAGAGAGAAAATATCCGGAAAGGTACAATCCAAAAATAAAGTAAGGTATTCTCATCTCTTCGAACTACCAGGTACGTAAATTTCGAGGGCGAAATTTCATAAAGAGGGGAGATTATGAGATCCCGAATTTTATAAAATAAAAGTATTCAATTTTTCTATTTTGGTAAATAGTTAAATTGATAAAAGTTTAAAGTTAAGGGTGATATTTGAAAATTTTGCAAAGTAAGCAAGTTGTTATAAAATATTAGTTGTGTCGGGAAATATTCGATTGGACGGGGAATATTCGTTTTAACAGGGAATATTCGTACGACAACATAATCATTGGTGAACCCCACAACGGAAGTATTGTCGTAGTTAGAAAATGACAAATATCTTTTTATAAAAATAACGGTGAAATTTTACCGTTAAACTGTTGAACTACCCGATAGTGAAAGTACAGTAATACGTGTGGTTGCATAGTAGCACACGGTATTAATTATTGATGCTTACATGTGAAGTCACTCAGTTATACTCAATTATTGCTACAGTAATTGCTGCATAATATCTCTCATATCATTGATTCAATTATTGTCACGGTATCATCTTCATAATATTTATTATTATTAAATCAATAATTGAGGACAAAGTTATTCATATTATTATTTGCAATATTGACAATGTCTAGAAGTTCTGTCGACGAGAGATTTGGTCACCTAATTGCGCGCCAATAAGGAGAAATCTTTATCGGAAAGCCCCCTCTTTCCTGAAAACGATCTGGTTGTTAAATATTGTGAGTTATAATATTAATGATGAATAAGTTCGTGTTGATTAAAAATGAAATTGATAGTTCTATTGTGTGTGAATTATTAATGTTAGTGGAAAGAGCATGTCCTACGCAAAAAAGTTATACCACAAGTTAAGGTTTTGTGGAGGAACCATGCTATTGAAAAAATTACCTGGAAGTTGGAATCAGAAATAAAAGCGATGTATCCTCATCTTTTTGAAACACTAGGTACGTACGTCAATTTCGAGGACGAAATTTCATAAGGAGAGAAGGTTGTAAGACTCCAACCTTTTATATAAATAAAATTGAATTTCCTCTATTTATTATCTTGAAATAATAAGGTGATAATTTGATATAATAGGTGAAATGTGCAAATTTTACAAAATAAGCAAATGGTTATAAAATATTCATTTTTGTCAGGGAATATTCGTTTGGTCGTGGAATATTCTTGTTGTCGGGGAATATTCGTACGACGGCGCAGCCATTTGTGGACCCCATAACAGAATAACTGTCGGATGAAGAAAACGACAAGTTTGAATTTTTATAAATAACGACGTAATTGTTACCGTTAACACTGTTGGATTAACTGGTGGTTAAAATATAGTAATACGCGTGGTTGCACAGTAGCACACGGTATTGCATAATATTTTTGAATTATTAATTCTTACGTATGAAGGCACTACTCAATAATTTTTATAGTAATTATTGTTCAATATTTTATTTTATTGGTTGAATAATTGATGCGTTGATATTTTATATTATTGTTGTTTCAATAATTGTCACTGTATAGTATTTCCCATTATCAGATCAATAATTCATATTATTTGATTAATATTATTAGATAGCATTATTGGCAATGTCTAAAAAGTTTTGTCAAGGAGAGGTTTGGTCACCTAATTGCGCGTCATTAAGGAGAAATCCTTATCGAAAAGCCCCCTCTTTCGTGGGAACGGCCTGATTGTCATTATTGTAATTTTGTAATATTATTTGTGAATAATTATTTATTAATTTATATGATAAGAAAATATTTATTTTATGTGGATATAAATGAAGGAATTAATGCTGAGGTATTTTATTAGTATTTTGTCGAAATGAAGAACGAAATTTGAAAATTTTCAGAAAATTAGTTTATAACTTGATTTTATAAAATCTATAACTATTTGTGTATATTGAGTTAGGAGATGAGTCATATATCAAAATAAAGCCCTGGAAGTAAGCTAAACGTAGAAATTTGAATCACAAAAAAATTCTTTGTGGATTTTTCGTGGTGACTATTTGAGTAAAACTGGTACGAGGGACTTATAGTCCGAAAATCAAATCAGCGTTCTTAAGCTCTATTGCGTGAGTTATAATTTTGATCTGACCGTTGTATCGTTATGATTTTTGGATATGTTATACATTTAAAAGTAGAGTATATGTCCAAAATTTTGAACCGTTAAAAAATTAACGTATGATTTGTTATAAATTTTATGAGGTATTGAAAATCATCCGTTTGTGGATTTCGGATATTTTCGGTTTGGAAATTAGGAAAACTTAAAGCTACAAAGTTGCAGAGAATTTGATTTCGTATGGAATAGACATAAAATTCATATTTTTTCTGATAAAAGGGCTATTTATTATAAATTATTGAAGTTTCGAAAATTAAATATTTTTATTAAAATTGGGTGGGACTCACTTTTGTTTTTAAAACATGTGGGCTTCTATTTTTTTTTCCAAGATGACATGTTGGTCTTGGATGGCTACCATGCGTTGAATAAAAAAATATAATATATTATTTTATTAATTTAGTCTGCTCTGGCGTTCTAGTATTTTTATATAAATAGGCGCTTAAGTTAGAATTGAAAATCACATCAGAAACATAAGTTTTCTCTCTATATTGTCGAGCGTATTTTTGTGAGTATATAGATACTTTGAGAATTACTATTCAGTGCAAGTTTTCTTCGACTTTACATCCGATATTTCGATCAGAAATACTGTTATTTTGAGATAAGGGATGTTATTTTCTTCAATATCATTATATTGAAATATTTATATGAATTTTATTGTGAAATTTCTACCTTTTTGTGTCGGGATTACTATTCACGTATATGACACTATTCACGAATACGATACTATTCATCGAAAAATGAAATTTTCTCTTCTTTATCCCCGATGTCTATTATGGTTACTATCTTTGATTGTATCCGTGTTTTGATCTTCATTCTTGAATTTTACTCCATTGTGATTTATTATGACATATTTTTAAACTTGAATTATCTAAATTACGAATCTATAATCTTTGTCCTTTTATCCGACTGGATTCGTTCTCTAAAATATTTTTCATCATTTCCAGTTCTTAATGATGATACTTGATGAATATCTTTGGTCTGTAGTACAAAAATAAATGATTACCTGATGAATATCTTTAGCCCGTAGTGCAAAGATGAATATTTGATTCAAGATGTATATTGATTGATATTATATGGATAAAATATTGATGATAGACTTTTAAATTCATAGATGATAGTATATTTCATTCTCTACTTAACTCTTCTAATGAATTGTTGTTTCCGCTGCAGTTGTTGATCTAAAACTTGTTGTCTATTATATTATATCAGATTTTTCACGGTTGAAGACTAAGGATAATTTGTTGTATATTATCTTAGTCATAATATTCTTTACTGGGCTAATTGAGTTCACCCTTTTCTTTTTTGTTCCATTTTATTCTCAGGAAGCGATAATATAGCACGAACCAGTCGGGATATAGAATGATGGTCCTAGACAGTTGTTTTAGCAGTCCTCACTATTTTTGTAAAATAGAGCATCAATAATTATAATGAAGACTTTATTTGGGTGTGGATATTGTCTAGAAGACAATATTTGTATTTAAACTCACAATATGTGTTATCTTATTTTGCACAATAATTATAATAATAAAGTTGTAGTTATTTTCTGTACCATGTATTTGGCGACTCAGAATGGATTATGCATATCTATGTTGGGGGCGTCACATAAACCTTTTTACAGAAATATTAATAAATGAAATTTTTCTATAATTTCTACCTATCACATGATAAATTTCGTAATTATAATTCGACATAAATTTATGTAGTATGACTCAATTTTTTTCTCTCCACCTTTTATCCCAATAATCTATCCTATATTTTTCACTCATATTTATAATTTTTATTAAAAATTTATTTATTTATTTCAATTGCACACAGTGCATATTTTATAATTCTTAATTAAAATTTATTTACTTATTTTAACAGTACTCGCATAGTGTGCGTGGTAAATACTAGTTAGTTTATAAAATATTAGAAAATAAAAAGGAAGATAAAATGAAGTTAGGTCATAGGTCGGGTCACGCAGGCGCAACCCACCCGATCCAACGCCTTCACATCGTATATATCATCATTCGTCCTTTTAGTTTTCCCTGTCACAGCTTTACGATTTTGAAATTAACTTCCCCTTTTCCCTAAACCTCACTAGGGAGAGACTGATACAATTGTGTATATATATTTTATGTATCTATTTTTTTAAGAGAGAAAAAGATGGCTGCGGCGGGTTATGGTCAGCTCAATCTGGAAGAATCACCGTCGTGGGGGTCTCGAAACGTGGACTGCTTCGAGAAATTAGAGCAGATTGGCGAAGGCACTTACGGGTAAAACTAATTACTGAATTATGTATTGTTTTACTTAATTTATAGCTATTGTGTTGATTGTTGTTTCAAATTGTATTGTTTTCTGAATGTTGTTGGTAGAATTCGTCAATCTCTTAATTTGATGCTAGGGTGATTCAACTAATTTACATGATTTTGAAGCACATTGTGGTAGGCGTAATTACACAGATATATACAAGTAATTTTATTATTGGCAGCATAATTGATATTCAAGATTTGGTTTATATTATTGGCAGCATGAATGGATATTCAGGATTTGATTTTTGTTTGTTGTAGTGGAGGTTATGTAGTGAACTGTCTGTATAAGGTAATTAAGCTGTGATGGTCATGGAATACCTTTAGCAGAAAGTTCTATCTATTAGTTATCAGACTAGTCATTCTTTTGGTTTAGGTCTGATATGGCATAATGTGTGTGCGACTTTGTTTACATTAACTTAAGATAAGGAAAACTACCGGCTTTCCCTTTTGGATTTTAAAATCCAATTTTGTTGGGATGGTGTTGTCTACATGCTTGAAAGGGGTAGTGGTATTATTTCTGAACCCCAATTGTATGAATTTTACTTTCTGGGTATTTCAAATGTAAAATTGTAATATTAATTATTATTTAAAGGAAGTTGTTGTGAATTTTGTTAGTTCGTATATATGGTATTTTTTTGATAAGTAGTCCGCATATATGGTATTGTTGTGAGAAAGTCAGATAAGTCAACTTTGTTTAAGTTATTGGTACCTAATTAAGTGTCAACAGTTATTTATCATGATATAAGACACATCCTAATATTGTACGAAGATTAATATGTAAGGGAGAATATTAATGATATTGATTTGTTATTAAGTATGCATCACATCACGTACCACATCACATGGATCAATCAATTTCCAAAATTTCAGTAGTTGAGATATTGTTATGCACAGACAACAAAACATTATAGGGTTATAACTCATTGTTTTGCAATTTGGACGAGAAAAGGCTAACGAACCTTGGGTTACTAAGGCCAAACTTAATAACTTATTGCATCCCGCATGACATGATGTATTGCAATTATTTAGTAAGAACTGCTATTCAAACCATGTTACTTCATTCTAGAGTCCTAGACGTATTTTTTTAAAGATGTATATATATCTGTGAGCACACTTTATCAAAAAGTTAAGTGTATCCCCAATACCTCTATTGATGAAAGCTTATTGAATTATTGCACACTCTACCCGACTACCCCTACCTAATAACCCTAAGTCCTGTGATTGTTCTAAAATCCCTTATTCTTCCATCTCTCTTCTTTTCCGCTCTAAGCAGTAATTACTTCTATGTCCTACATCCATCATAATTTCTTTGGGATGTAAGATTTTGTGGGTGAATGTAGGAGAAATTGATTTGCACTCACATTGTTGAGAGTGGGCGAGATAGGAAAAGGAGGGTTATAAAAATCGGTAAGCAATACATGTTTAGGGGTATATTAACTTGTTGAACTTATGTTTCATTGTTTTGGATGCTAAATATAAAAGTGTACTTCTTTTATGTCTATGTAAGAAAAAATAAATTAAAAGCACATATTGTATCTATATATGTCCAGAATACTGCACAAGCTGAATAACAATACATTGTGCCTTGCAAATCCTCAAAATGTTTGGTCTGAGTATTCTAATGTCCATAATTTACAATACTTCTTCCACGTGGAATAGTAGCGAGTTATAAACCTTTGAAGCTTTTATAACATGTTGTGCATATATCAAGTGGTTAAATTCCTTTTTGCTTTATAAGTAAAATAATAGCCACAATGACACCAAAAGGGGACACTATTCCAAAACCAATACATCCATGGTCACCCTCCGCTCACAAGGAAACTTCAAGCCAAATTAAACTCTCCCAAAAAATAAATAAAGGATATAGCAGAATTGGCATAGACCTTGTTCTACTAGATGTCTAGATGCAATAAGCACAACTGCACAACAACAGGGATCTAATATGAAGTGCCGTCTACACCCTATACTCAAAGTAGCTTATGTTCCATAAAGCATGAAAAATCATGTCCACTTCGTTCTATTCCTCTGAGGAACTTTGACACCCTCTAATTGTGGACAAAGTCCAAAATTGAGATCGGCATAAGACCTATGAAGGAAATAGATGTAAGCATGAAAAGTATTGATGTCAAGGTCCCAAACATGGTCAAATGGTGTGATCAAGGGATTATTGCAGTGTGTGCAGATGGAAAGGAAAATCAGAAGTTGGAGCAGAGTATAAAAAAAAACTGAAAATGATTTTGTAAAAATGGAGGAATTTGTCAAACAACAAAAAAGATATGCTTGGGTGGAGTGTAGAAGAATTCCGGTCCAATATTGGTCAAGAAAAACAATGAGAAAAATGGGGAAAATTCATGGGATTGGAGAAAGAGAGCGTGTTTGAAGAAGTTGGACTATGCAAAAATCTTGATTGAAATGGATTGTTTGGATGATATTAACGATTATCTTAAAATCAGATTTGAGAATAGATTGTATAAAGTTAAAGTTATGGAGATTCGATCGTCGGAGTTGTTCGAGGAAAATCCATCAGAAAAGATCACTTCATTGGAAAAGATAAAATCGTGATTTCTCAGGTGAACCTCTAAGACAAGTGTAAGCTTTTCATTCGTCAAGTGAAATGACACCTTATGTTAGTAATTTTCAAGAAGTTGGGAAATGTAATGATTTAAATGAGGCTGCTTCGGAAAGTGGAGGAATGGAGTCTAATTTTGAGAAGGAAAATGATAAGGTTATCTTGGAAAATGATTAAGAGATAGTGTTGGAAAATAACGTTTGGAGGGTACTCAGAAAATTGCAGGAAAATGGGGCAGATATGTAATTGTCTAGAATGTGGTATTTTTAAGTGTAATTTCAACAGACATAGTGTTATTATCAATGATGATAACAAGGGGAAGGAATACAAGGTATCTATGGAAGCAATGCTGCAATGGAAGTTGGTCGGCTCTTCAAGAGGAAAGAAACAAATTAAGATAAGAGAAGGGTAAAGGATGTAGAAAAGGAAGCAAGTAAGAAGAAGATATTAAAGAAAAAAAAAAGATTTACGAGAAAAAATCAATAGAAGATGGCAGAAAGCTTTTGATCGAGTAAGAAATTGTGGTGAAAAAAAGCCGTCAAGATTTGGGGCTGTTTTTTTCTAATGGGGAAGAAGGGATTGAAGTTAGGATTTTTTTTAAAAAAATTCTCTGGTGATTCTGATTCAGGGAGTTCAAAGACTGAGACCACTTAACTCAGTTACGTGCAGAGGACTTGCATTATGGAGCAACTTTGTGGGAAAATAGAAGCATGTATAGTTCATCAGTAATAACCCAACAAATCAGATCTTAGTGAAATGTTAAAGACTAGAGTTAGTAAAGTTCACATATTGCTTGCAGATCTCAGTGAAATCAATGGAGGGTTAAAGACTTAAAGGTAGTAAAGTTTACATATGGTGTTTTATGGGGGAATCAGTATCTGACTTGGAGTAAGATTTTGGAAAGCTCTTTCAAAGCTATGTTTTTGCGAAAGGGATTTTCTAGCAGGTCGCAAGATCGAGTAATGTTGCGTTTTATTGTTAAGGTTTATTTATTACTAAATTGAGGGATATGATATATTTGATTTTCAGTATTTTCAGTTTGTAATTTATCATAATCCAAGCCTTTTGGGTTATTGATTTAATCAGAGCATTCACAATAATTTTCCCAATAGACTCTTTATCCCCACATTTGAAGAATATATCAATAAATCAATATCCAACAGTTTCCATATCCTTATATAATTCTCTATTTTAATCCCTATATATAATTTGACTCCTCAGGGTGATGGAATCAAAAGAGCGTTCCCTATTTATGTAAAATAACATTTCACACCCTATTTATTGCGATTTTATGTTGGTTAAAGGATCTTATCTCACTTAATTGCTGATTTGGGTATGCCAATCAAATTCACTCATTTTTATTTTTTAAACAGAGGATTTAGAGAAGAAAGAGAACTATAAAAAAAATTAAAAATAAGTCAAATTTTGATTTTGATCATTTTTTGTAAAAAATATTAGTACTAATCATAAATTTTATTATTTTATAATTAAAATAATGTTATTTTAGTTCTCATAAACACATAATGATCGTTGCACATTTTGATTTCTAGCAATATCTGTTTTTAAATTAAAATAATTGCAATTTTTAAATTCAAACAACAATTACTTTTAAATAAAAAATAGTTACAACGTTCAAAACATGATTTGACTGTTGGAACTTTCAAATTTTAACTTTTAAATTTTAATATTTAAGGAATCAATATTAGGAACCTGTTGGGTAGATAGTGAAAAAATTGAATCCCTATCCTACAGAATAACCCAATAACACTGCAGTGTAGAGATAGAGATAAGGAAACTGTTATGAATGCTCTCAGAAATAAAATTCTTTTGCCTTTTGCTAAATAAAAATATCATTTCTATTCTACCATTTATAAATCTTTGTAAGAAAAATAGGTTATACCTTACTTTTTAAAAAAATAATTGTGATACTTGATGGTTACATTGTTATATATTTTCCATGCTATGTATGTCAAGCAGTTGATTAGATACCAATCTCTTAATTAATAAAGGTATAGGTATCTATCTCACATAAATGTCAATTATGTAGTATAATTAATTTCAAAAAGTAAATTAAAGTATTAAAAATTACACCAATCATAAGGTAACACAATGGAATTATACATTTAACGTATAAAAACTTCAAAAAAGAAAAGAAAAAAGAATTGAGAGATCGGAGCTCAAAGAACTTGTATTGCTCTTTTTATGTCTTTTTTTGTTTTTTGTTTTTGTGTGTTATTTTTCTAACTACGCTAAGAATGGAGTTTGTTAGGAATATTCTGGAGTGCTTAATTATATGAGAGGCATTATAGGGCTTAATTATAGGAGAGATATTAGAGGGCTTAATTAATGGTCAAAGGTGAAATTAAGAGAAGCTTGCAACATTCTTATTATTTAACTTTTAAAATTATAGGAAAATTATGGTCACCAACTTCAATTAGAATAAACTTGCAATCAGTGCCGAGTATTGTTATAAATTTTTTACTATATGTCAAACACTAGTTTATCCTTGATTTATACTGTTGTAAGGACATTTGGGGGCTTCTCAGTATTCTCACCTTTGGGCACAAATGCTAACCTACTCCCTTTGGGGTGGTTAGCAAAACCCACACACATTTGTGTCATTGTGTGTGCATTTATGATAGTTTTTTTTCTAGCTATGAACATCAGAGCATTTGATGTGAACTTTAGACATTTTTCTTGAAAGTAAAAAGATTAGGGCTCTGGAGTTGAAGCATACCAGGGAAAAGTTGGGCAGTAATAATCAATTTTGGAAGTTCTTCTTGTTTCTTTGAGTTTTTTTGTATGGACATAGTCAACTACGAAGTGATTCTGTTGTTTCAATCGTTAAAGTTTTCACTCTATGCTTTGTTTGATTGGTTTTCTCCTATTTCCCCCAGTCAAGTATACATGGCAAGAGATCTTAAAACAGGGGAAATCGTTGCTTTGAAGAAAATACGCATGGACAATGAAAAAGAAGGGGTATCCTTATTTCCTTAGTTATTAGGTTAATTTAGCAGATAATATATATATATAATATATATATATATATATATATATATATATATATATATATATATATATATATATATATATATATATATATTGGTGAAAAGCTACGGTTAGTAGTTAAACATGGTTAGAAACCTGTAGTTAACTCTACGAAATGTTTTTTTTGTTTGCTGCAGTTCCCTATCACTGCCATCCGGGAAATTAAAATTCTGAAGAAGCTGCAGCATGAAAATGTTATTAAGTTGAAAGAGATTGTGACATCTACAGGTACTTTCTTTGTATGCACAGATCTGCCATATTTCATATATTAGCTTGACCGTTGTATTTGATCTACTTTGTAATACTTATATATTTGGATTTTTCTTGAAGGTCCTGAGGCGGATGAGCAAGCAAAGCCAGGTGACTAGATTTATTGTGTGAATCTAGTTTTTGTCTTATTTTGTTGATTCCAGTTCTAGCATTTATGATGATTTGACATGGTTACTCAAATATTGATTGTCTAGTATCTCACCTATTTTTTTGATGAATGACAATGTGTGACACAAGTTATAATCTCTTTGAGAATACAGATGGTGATAATAAGTACAAGGGAAACATTTACATGGTTTTTGAGTACATGGACCATGACTTAACAGGGCTTGCTGATCGTCCTGGACTTAGGTTTTCAGTTCCCCAGATCAAGGTACCGTAGGACTATATAATTAAAAACAATGCTTATCTGATGATCATTCTATACTTCACAGTTTGGTGATTGTATCTGTTTGCAGTGTTATATGAAGCAACTACTGACAGGGCTTCATTACTGTCATGTCAATCAAGTACTTCACCGGGATATCAAAGGTCATTGCTAGACGGACTTTTATTATCCTTGTATCTGATTTAATCATCTGCACGAAAGCCTTTTCTGTCTGACACCTGTTCTTGCAGGTTCTAATCTTCTCATCGATAATGAGGGAAATCTGAAGCTTGCTGATTTTGGGCTTGCTCGGTCATTTTCCAATGATCACAACGGAAATCTCACAAATCGTGTTATTACCCTGTGGTATAGGTAAATTTCTGAGTATGATGCCATGTCTTCCTTGTGATTATGCTGACTTGCCGAGACTATTCCCTTTCAGTCACTTGATTTTGGTTGATTTGGTTTAAGCAGACCTCCAGAGTTGCTTCTTGGGGCTACTAAGTATGGTCCGGCCGTTGACATGTGGTCAGTTGGTTGTATTTTTGCTGAGCTCTTACAAGGGAAACCGGTTTTACCTGGGAAAAATGAGGTTTGCTCGCTTTCAGTTATTATCTTTTTTTTTTTTGGTTTGGCTGATAGTAGTAAGTTTTATGAATATTTGATACAGCTTTTTGGCTTATGCTTGCATCATATCCTCTGATTATATTTTGAGTCCCTCAATTCAGGAGCAGCTATACCTGGCCATGTCATGCATACAAAATCAATTACTCCCTCTGTCCCCAAAAGGATGAGCAAAGTACAATTTGCACACATATTAAGAAAAATAAAGGTAGAGGAAAGAGAATAAAAAAGTTTCAAATTTATCCTTAGGGCCCCACAAGATTATATAAAGTGATGCGTACTTTTAGATTTATACTGATAGACCCCACTAAATGACATATTTACCCTTTAGTCATCCTTTTGAGGACGGTGGGAGTAGATATTAAATGTGGACCATAATATTTCTTAAATTACATGTGTGTTTGTACATGGGTGGACTCCCTTGTTGCCTCGTTGAATGAAATTTATTTGAAAGATATTCCAGTGACATTTCTACTACACTAATTTGTACTGGGAGAACTGAAGTATTCATTGGGTATTGGTTTTTGAGTATTGGTGAGATCTTGGTGCATTGGAATTTCCGTATTCTGCAACATACATACTTGCATTGAGCAAGTCCATCATAGAGGCGTGTTTTTAAGGAATTTCCAATTTCCATATGTACTTCTGTATATGCATCAAGTTTCTGAAACTTGCATTATGCAGACCAAATGCAGTGCCGTACTCTTGTATGAGAACCTGCCAACTAGTCCATGACATTATATTTCCTCTAGTCACATGTGTGCAACCTAAGTGAATCCTTCACTCTGACATCTGAATAATACTTTGGCTTTCAAGACTCGTTACCTTCAATTTGGGCTAAAATTTAGGTCTTCAACTTGGGATTTGGATTTTTGTTATTTACAAGTACGTTGTATTTTGAAATTTACTTGTAAAAATAATAATAATAACAAAACAAAAAAATTCTGAAGTTATGGCAAATGACTATGCACATTTATTCCCTGTTCATTATGTACTCTATAAGGTTGGAGAAATTAATTATAATTTTTTTCCTGATTTGTTGTAGCCTGAACAATTGAACAAGATATTTGAGCTCTGTGGAACTCCTGATGAGATTAACTGGCCTGGAGTTTCTAGGATTCCGTGGTATAACAAGTTTAAGCCAACAAGGCCAATGAAGAGGCGAGTTCGGGAGGTGTTTCGACAGTTAAGTGAACAAAACTTTAAATTATTATTAAATTTATTTTGTAGTATGCAAGATGTTCAATTGCTGTAATACTTGATGTTCCTTGCAGTTTTGATCGCCATGCTCTTGATTTACTGGAAAAAATGCTGACTCTTGATCCAGCTCAGGTATCACTTCTATTTGGCAGATCTAATTTCTTATATTAACTTAAGTTAGAAGACTCACTGTAGTTTAAACGAGTCAAACTCCTTGTGAATGGGGACAAGCTTCAGTTATATGATTAAAGATTATATAAATGATTAAATTGTGACGTATCAATATAGTAATTGCAAACAGAAGTGCGGTATGCTAATGACTGATCTGGACATTTTTCTGTCTACTTGAACTTTTCTTAAGCTGTGTAAGTTAGAAATTAGTCATGCAGGTCAGTTATATTGAGTGTGCCTTATTTTGATGCCTTCACTTGATGAGTAAGGAAGTTTCTTCACTGAAACTGCCATTAGATTCTGTTGTGGATTGAAAATTTTCATGATAAACTTGTGAAGGATTTTTGGAGTGGAATGTTGTGTAAGAGGTTGTGGATGAGAACTTGAATGGCGGAGATGTGACTGAGTCGAGTTGGTCCGAAAACAGAAGGGTGAATGATGATCTCGTTGCATTTGTAGGAGTTTGGGAGGTTTTTAAGGTGCTCTGTTGTTACCATTTTGAAGCTTCATACTTCTTAATGAGCCTTTGTTTTTGGTAATCAGGGACTCGGGCTGCAAGTGATGTTTGTTGGTTGTAGGGCTGTTGGGTGCTAATGAAGTGTTCGAGCTTTAGTGTGACATTAATGGGTTCTGGTGGTTGGCTATTGGACGGTGGATAAGGTATGGTGGTGTTGGCACAGACAGTTGATTCTTAAGAGGTGCCACGGTAGAATAGTTAGCACTACCATTTTAGTTATATTTGCAACCATGCAATTGCAAATAGGCCTATATTTTTCTCGTTGGGTTTTGAGGTTGAGGGAGACTTGTATATGATAAAAAAACATCACAGATCCTTCATTGTCACGGAGAAAAGATGGTAAAGCGTTTGAACATTTCTCATTTCAAAGGAAATTATTAGTATAAAGAATTTTGTGTTTCATGGTACAATGAAACACAATACAGGAAATATGAGGGTCATGGGGTTGCCTAGTTCTATAATCTCTTGTCGAAGGAGGGAAACATTGTCATTCTAAGTTGTGAATGGATAAGCAATTCATCGGGTGGAACATTTTATCTCCTTTTGATTTTTATCACTTATTCTATCATCCTTCTTACAATGTCGTGGCTAACACGAGCATGAAGTCAGTTGTGGAACTCTCTTTTGACATGGTTATTTTCCGATTCTATATTTTTTGTTAGTTATGCAATTAGTTTATGTTTTTTCTTAAACTTATTCTCATTCTTTAATCTTGTTTCCTTATCCTATCACCCAATCTTGTGTAGAGAATATCTGCTAAAGATGCGCTTGATGCTGAATATTTCTGGACTGACCCCTTGCCATGCGATCCCAAGACGTAAGTTCTTGCATTGACAAGTCTATTTTACGTATTCATTCAATTAGGGAAACATTTTGGTCAAAATTCAGCTTAAGCCGAGTTCATGAACCTCAATTTTGGTTTTAATTCTATCCTTGCATAGTTGCATCATGCATGTATGTTCATTTCTGATCGACTTTTCAAAAGTTCAGGAACCTCTAGGCTTACTTTGCCTTGCTATGTGACCATGATCTATTCTGTTATTTTGATCACAGTTTGCCTAAATATGAATCCTCACATGAGTTCCAGACGAAGAAAAAAAGACAGCAGCAGCGGCAAAATGAAGAAATTGCGAAGAGACAGAAATTGCAGCATCCACAGCAACATGCTCGGTTACCTCCTATACAACAAACCGGGCAACCTCATCCACCTCAGTGGACAGGCCCTAACCATCACATGAACAATTCCCAGCCTCCACTGTCAACTGGACCCGGCCATCATCACTATGCAAAGGCTCGGGGTCCTCCTGGAGGGCCAAATAGGTACCCTCCTGCTGGGAACCCTGCCGGTGGTTATTATGCAGATCGTGGGGGACAAGGTGGTGGTTTTAATAGTGCACCATATCCAGCACAAGGGCGGGGACCACCAAGTGGTGTGCCTGCCTCTGGTTCTCGAGGAGCCTCTGGTGGTTACGGTGTTCCCCCACCTAATTATTCCCAAAATGGTCAATATTCAGGTTCTGGTGCAGGGAGAGGTCCTAATCCAATGGCAGGTAATCGAAATCAGCAGTATTGGCAGTAAACATAGAGAGATGATGCTTGCTATTTTTATGAAGCAGCTAATGATTGCAATTTAAAAGAGACTCGAGTGAAGAGTACTTGCCTAAAGGCAAAGGAGAATAATCCTTTGTGGATTGCATTTTGCAAAGCTGTTAGGACTGACTACAGTAGGAACTTTTGTGGACATGTATAGTTATTTTTGGAGCTTGAATATTAAAGGGAGCTGTATTGTATTCTTGTATAAACTATAAATTACTGATATTATGTGGTCCAAGTTGATGAATACACTGTACACAAATATTCTAGTTTTGACTTAAAGTCTCATTCTTATTGAAACAGAAATTATGATAATATTTTGGGTCCTTGTTCCTCTACGTTTTATCATATTTTTCCTTCCTGTTTTACTCATCTTCCTTCACGGAAATGGGATGGAGCTAGGTATAACTTAATTTTTTTTTTGCTTCAATTTCAATTCAGAAGCATTTGTGCCCCGCTTTTGATCGCAAGGCTGACATCTTCTTAGATTGGTGCATTGGCAACACATTTGCTGCAAGTGCAATTTAAAAATGGATAATTCAGACTTGCAAGCGTTTTACCTGAACCCTGGATAGTTCGAGAGAGTTTGAAGCCACTGTCGCCGCTGTCCTATTAGTATAGTAGGGTTGATAGTTTGCCACTGGATTACCATTACTGTTGGTGTGGCAGTTAGCTTCAAATCTAGTCCAATACCTATTTCAAAGCATGTCCCATCTTTACTTTTGAATGGCTTATAAATAAAAGAAGGAGGGCCTCCACCCAAAGGACAGTTTGATCTTTAACTCTTTTCGAGTCATCTTTAATTGAAAAACTTTCCGCACCTTTAGGTGAGAGTCATTTGAACTACAAATTTTACCTAAATAGTCATAAAGTTCTAACTTTACTCCCTTGAAATAGCCAAGGTAATACACAAAAATTATTTTCAAACTAATTAGATGTGTAAGAGATGTCCGGGTGTTGTACCCTTGTTTTATGCTACCAACAAGAGCCGTACTGAGATACATCATCAAGTACTCCATTTGACAGATGAACTCCTGTCCATGATGCATCTTACACAAGCTCTATCCAGCATCATATTAGTTGGAAGCATGTCTTTTTGCTTACTCTACTTTGAGAACTATCTTCATGAACTCGTACACAAAGTAACTAATGGCAGCCGATGGTAAAACCTAAGAGCACAAGACAAAAAAAATAGTTATCAGAAATTAGAATCTAAAAATAGTACATCAGGAAAAGAGTCCCAAATTTTGAGAAGATGCAATTAATACTAAAGTTTTTTGGTATGGAAAACTGATACCTAGCAATAGGTACAGTGAAGACATCAGAAGTGGAGAGAAGAGACATAACCAATGATCAATCATACAGATAAATTAACAGAATAGAAAACAGATTTGAATTCATATTGACATGTTACACTGAGTTTTGTTGTGGCTGACAGATATTACTGGGTTTTTACTTTCAAGTGCCATTAGCTTTTAGAGCAGTTTAGTATCTTTATATTTTATCATATTTTGGTTTTGCATTTGTCCCTTTATCATGTTGATGCAATTTGCACCGTGTATCGGATGCTTCACTTTCTTCATTGTTAGGCATTTTCCAACTTCCTTAGATCTTTCAGAGGCCCCTACCCAATCTGTACTTGGAATCTTGGACATCAGTAGAAGCGGTTTCACTCTAATGTTTTACATTCTAGGGTTGTTATATAAGGTTTAGGAAGCCATCTTCCCAGTAATAAGATAGCAGCTTTAACATTTTTACATTGGAATACTCTCTCTCTGACTCTGTACCTCCCTCCCTTCTACCATCTTTTCTATCAATTCCTAAACATTTTATGCCCAAAAAAGATATTTAACTTGTATTTCACACATACAAGTTACATCCTATTCCACAAGCCGAACCCATTACTCCATCAATCATTGACATAGCAAATAGAATAACCATAAAATAGCAAGTCAAAAATTCCACAATGCAAGAACAACATGAAACTCTGCCTTCCTTAGCCTTATTGTTCCACAAAACCATACTCCTATTCTGCATCTATACAAACCAAAGATGAGCCCCCACTAACTTCTTTAACACACAACTATCACATAAGAAGTAAAAAATTCAAACGAAGCAGAGGCCACCTATACTTAGGCATGGCTCATTTAGCAAAGAAGATAGAAGATTAAAGTTTAGCTCAGCTAGTTTACATGATAAATCAGCTGAAGCCAAACTTCCAATGAGCTTTAAGCCAAAATCACAAGCTCATGGGTTCTCAACATATAAAAGTTTTGAAAATATTAAATGGCATATATTCTTAAGAAGTTAACTTTTGCAATGGAAATGCATTAAAATAGCCCCAAAAATATGATAAATTTGAAAAGAAAATACTCTACATGTAATAAAATCTTAAATAAATTAGCAAAAAAAAGTCTTAACAAAAATAAATTTTAAACTTGTATAATTATGCATCCTATGTCATAACCTCTCATGTCAAATAGAGAGCTATGATGGCTACCTATCAATTGTCACATACGCAATTGGCCATTGAAGCTTTAAACATTTGGCAGAAGATTTCATAAATTTATGCTGCTCGGTTTAACTATCAAATCGGAATATCTAGGTTTCCAGGTTATTTTGGTCAATGATCTTCTTTCGAGTATTTTTGGAATCTCATTTCAAGTTGAAGTTGATCAAGGTTATCCAAGTTCTTTCCTTCTTTGTATTACTTTCCCTATCCATATTAGATTGCTAATTTTTATTCTATAAAACATTTTAATTCTCTCAATCTTAAAAAGAGTTTAAAAAAATTTAAATATTTTAATTTTTAACAGAGTTAATTATTATTTGTTTTAAGCCTTTATGCCTTTGACTCCTAATTGTGTTGCCTAATCCTTTCAAGGACGAAATAATTCTTTCACTGCAGGTAGTGAGTCTCTCGTGAGAGCCCTACAAACCAATCTTTCTTCTCTTTATACCTCTTACTTAAATCTGTGAATCCTCTGTTCTACAACACAAGCATACAGCATAAGAGATGTATAGTGAAAAGTAAATCAAAGTACAGTAAAACCTCTATTTAGGAATAGATTTGGGATCAAACTATTTGTATTATAATTGAGAAGTTATTACCACTTTAACAAAAATATAGATTTTATAACAAAAATTAAAGAAAACATAAATTTTTTAGATTTTCAAACTAGGAAAATGTAGTCTTTTATAGAAAAATGTGGTATTTTATAGGAAATGTAGTCTTTTATAGGAAAATGTAGTCCTTCATAGGAAATGTAGTCTTTTATAGGAAAATGTAGTTCTTTATAGGAAATGTAGTCTTTTATAAAAATATACATACATATATATATATATAGAGAGAGAGAGGTATAGTTTCTTAATACGGAACTTAAAAAGTATATAACATATTACAATTTAGAAGTTATTCCTATTTATAACTGGCCCAAATTGGGACTAATTTTTTTTATAATATTATAGAGGTTATTCTTATATAGAGTATTCTTAAATTAGGGATTTACTGTACTACATCTGTCCCATTTTAGAAGATGAAAATAATTCAACTGCTTTTTTGGTATGCATTTTAAGATGTTTTGAAATATATTTATATATTTTTAATATAGTAAAAATATAATATACAATTATATTATTATATAAAAGGTTAAAAAAGTATAATGGATACATATATTGTTGACATGTCACCAAATCCGTGTAGAAAATGTTCAAAAGTTTTTGTCATATAAAAAATGGGACAGGGAGTATTAAAGATTTATATATTGATCTATGGGGCACAGGAGGATAAAATGCTGAACAAAGACACCCTGTGAGACAAGGTCCAAGTAGTAAGTAGGAAGAAGATGAGATTCACAATGGGATTCTAAGCTTTTATTGCCTACTTAATCCTGGAAATTACATTGATCAATTTTCAATCAAAGTGCTTACTGCTACTTTATCTTGCAAAAGTATTTCTCAAGTAATTTTGGTAAAGTTATACGCAAGCGCACACACACACACACATATTGATAGATAGACAGATATGCAACAATAAGGCAGTTCAAGTAACCAAAACATCCATTCATCACCTGTAATAAGCTGGGAGTCAATCCTGCATAAAGGGCGGGAATGCCACCTTTCTCCATTATCTTGACGCAAGTTGCCACTGCACTCATCTTTGTTTCCCTGACTTGCATCTGAAGCTGTCTTCTCACAACTTCAAATGGGTACGTAGCAGCCTCGGCACAAGCTCCAGCAATCGCCCCATATATTAATGTTCTAAAGGGACCCAACTCCAGTTGTTCAAAAGCATTAAGTTCCTGGTCTGGTTGTTGCATATGTTGAATTCTTTTCCTCCCTTCCGGTGAATGCAGATAAGCTGTTTTCAAAATGTCATACACTCCATAGAAAACAGCACCAGAAGGTGCCATGCTTATTATAGAAGGCCCTAGGCCCTTGTAAAGAGAAAAGAATCCTTCAGTTTCGATCAAGTGGCGGAAAGCACCAATTACACCACCCAGGGCTTCCCCCCCAGGCGCTACCATTTTTGTCCTAATCTGAAATTTTTTACATATCAGAATATCACGAGGAAAAGACGACTGGAAATCTGATAGGACGTTATAGTACTAGGAATTAGGAAACAACAATTAAAGGTGGAAGCTATTTGAAACAGAAAGTTTCATGCAATTCTGAGATGTGCAACATAATTAAAATATAATTTAAATCGAGTAAGATGATTCAATAACTTAAATCATGAAAATCAACTTGCGTAAGCATAACTCTGGGAAAAAGCCCAAATGCCTAATCAATATCTTCTTATTACTCTTTTCATTTCATTTAGTTTTTCTAACATTTAGCTTTAGTTCAAAGTTCAGTTACTCAGGTGACCTTTTTTTTTCATCCACATTTACAGGATTGAGAAGGCATGTTTTTTTTTGAAAATAAAATAAATAAGGTCAGGCTTGACAAGGCCTAATTAGGAGTTGACAGTCAGAATCCTCATCCATGCGTATGCTTACTCCCAATTTTAGATTTAGATAAATTATGTTAACTCCTAAATTTTTACTTTACAAGCTCGCCTCGTTGTCAACAATAGATGATCAATGAATTGAAAGACATTTTCCAAAGCCATATAAAGCAGAATGATTTCATGCCAGTGTGATGTTCAAATTCAATTGAAATTATTAATAATTTAATTATGAAATCCAACTCAAATATTAGTTAAGCAGAATCACTCAGCTTCAACCTTAGCTTATGGAAAACACTGATTGTACTTACCAGACGGTAAAAAAAAATAAAAATAAAGATTTTCGATGTCAGCTCAATCTATAGGTGAGTCCCTGCTCAATGCATCCCCACATGCACAGAGACAAGAAGGAAAATTCACTTTTTTCCAGTCCTATCCAGTATCCAGACTTTAATACCTCCCATGACAGTAAATGAATTATTTTTGACAAGGAAAATGAAAGCTCAATGCAGGAAACCATGAAACCACACAAGAAATTTCTTTATTGTGACATACAGTGTCCATAGGTATGCAGAGTACTGTTGCTGTGATTCCAGCTGCAGCACCGGAAACAAACCTTTCAAAATTTGTTGTTTCCTCGTTCCCAGTCATTCTGAGCAGTTCATTCCTGTATGTGTCGTAAGCGTAAAAATTGATAGCCTTAAAAGGAGCAGTGCGAAGAATATTAACAAAATTTCCTTTCCAAAAGCCCTTCAGGCCTTGCGAAGCTGCTATTGACTTGATAAGCTCAATAAGATTCTTTTGTTCACCACGTACTATATATTCCAGCTTTAATCTCTCGAGTGGAGCAACAAAAGTTCTGATATAACAAATTCAATTCATTAGGGATGATGCTAGTCAATGGAAAATCATACTAAAATTAAAAGAAATGGGCATGTGCATCATAAATGAGCAACAAGATGTAAAGTGAAAACCAAGCCTAATCCACCATTTACCAGAAGAATCATTCAGTGATAGAGAAATTAGTTCGAAGTGAACTGATGTGCCTTGAACTGATGTGCAAAAATATGTGTCAGACTTTTGAAACCAATCTAGATTATCTCCTCTTCTCCAAAATTCTCAAATCACTTATGCTTCTCGAACCAAATTGAGTATTTTAACATCAAGCAAATTCAACTGGCTAATTAATCACTTAAAATTCCATATTCTGTTCAATGGTCTCCAATTACACTAGTTATATTATGACCCATTAGAGAAAATCCCTTGTAATAGCAATCTCAAAATCAAACACATTTAGTATGTAATCAATGTAGGAATTTAAGCATGGACAATAACACAAGTTCACCAAGTTTTCATTTCTTTTTCTAAGCTTTTGAACTAGAAAATGCAAAACTAGACACTCAATACTAAAATCAGTTAAACATGCACAAGCAGCTTAGCACTGGGCCACTGGCAAACAGAGACATTATATACATATATATATATAGAGAGAGAGAGAGACGAACCTAGAAACCATAGCAGAAATAGCTCCAGCCCAGAGATGTTTAGTTGTATTGAAAGCACCTCCTCCTCCTCGTAACTTAACCTTCTTCTTTACCTGCTGATGCTGATGCTTCTCGAGCACCTCAAATGCTGCCGTTTCATCCTCAGCATTTTTATCCCCATTTTGCCCTAAAATTTCACCTGAATCCTGAACAAAACCCTCAGCACTCCCCTTCACTGACAAGCTCACCGATAAAAATCCTCCGCTCCGTTCCGTACCACGCCGGAAAATCTCATTTCCCCCTTGTCTCCTGCGAGTCTGCGGCCGCGTAGAACATGAGATCGAGGTCGAAAAATCAATCGAAGAAGAATTATCGTTCTGTAATGATGAAATAATAGACGAAGGAACAGATTGTTCGAGAAATAATCCACCGTTAATGAAAGAAACTGAATTTGTAACAGGTAAATCAGTGTTGAATTGAAGTAGTTGTGAATCTTCAGAGGAGATCAAATTATGAATCCAAAGCTCAAATCCCCGCATTTCAAAAGTAGTAGTATAATGTATCGATTTGAAGCTAATAAATTAGTAAAAAAAAAATCAAATGCAAACAATATCAGTGTTTGATTGAGAGAAAGATGATGAAATTGAGTGAGTTTGGAACAAATGTGTTAATAAGAAGAGAAGAAGGGGGAAGAGGAGACGGGAGAGGAGTGAGAACGAAGGAAGAGAGAATAAATACTACTACTAAATAGAATAAAGAAAAAAGGGATGTTGTTACTTGTTGGAATGCATTGCTTTGCTTACATCGCCGCATTTGCTGTACAAAGTTTTTTGTTTTCTTTTGTTTTTGTTGTTTTTTTTTTAAGTTAATTTTTGAGTAATGTTACATACATAAATTATTTTATAAATATTTTATAAATTGATGATATGATATACTCATATTGATCAACAAATTATTTTAATATAGTCTTTCGAAGAGCAGATTTTCTGTCCCCGATTGCTGTCTCTCCACTTAAAACGGCTCAAAATCGAGATCTCTTGTTTAAGAGATCGGAGTCACTGGCGGAACCAAAGGGGGCGGAGGGGGTCAATTGACCCCGGTATATATTTATACTGGCAAGCCTATATTGTAAAAAATGTGCAAAAAAGAGAGAGAGATTAATAATGAAGAGAAATGAGGAAAGAAAATGAAAAGGCTGCTATTAAAAGGTTAGGAGTAAATCTCAATAATATTAGGAAAATTGATATACTTGTTCGGATAAAGTTAAATTGATGTTACCGAATATATATATATATATATATATATATGAAAAGATATAATAAATTAAAGTATAATATTTTTTTAATTTTATATATATGTAATTGTAATTTGATTGTAAATTTTCACATTATAATATTATAGTAACTAATGAATAATTACAGGAAAAAATATAAAATAATGTGTAAGATTGTAGTTGATTACAATTATTAAATTCACTTATATGCGCATATTATTTTATAAAATATTATTATAAGAATTCTTTAGAAATATAACAATACTCATTTATTACCTATCCCAATATATATACATACAATTATTATTAAGTTAAAAACTTTTACAATGACTCTTTAAGAAGTTAAGATTTGTACTTTGAAAAAGAAACAAAGGAACAAATGAAAAAAGGTATATATATATATATATATATATATATATATATATATATATATATATATATATATATAAATTAATTCATTCCCTCTAAGTAACCACGTTACATGTAAAGTGATGACCAAAGTATATCCATTATGTCTCGTAAAAATTATTATTTTTGAATTTTATTTTTATCTCATAATTAATTTTTTAGAAAATAACTAGAAATGTTCATATCTTCCTCTCACAACATTGATACTAATATTTTTTTAAGAGAAAATTAATTACCGTATTTCAATTTCAAGTCACTTTTTATTTTGTTTTAAGACAAAAATAAAATTTAAAAATAACTCTTTTCTAGACATCGTGAGTCCGTGAGTATATCCTTTTGTGAAACAATTTATGAAATTATAATCTTTTTATTTGCTTACAAACCATACATTGCAAAATGGGAACACAAGAATTAAACTCTATTTTTTTGTTTGCACATAAAAATCATATTGTAAATTTTGTTCTCTTGTTGGATAATGTGGGTTTTGTGGCAGGAATTAAACATGAACCTTTTGCAACATAATAGAGATGATACGACCAGTTGTGGGTATGAAAGACATCGGTGTTACTATTAGTTTATTTATCTTTAAGACGTTGGTATTAGTATCGTTGTTATTGTCGTCTTCGATTGCCGCCATTGTAGCTTGTATCGTCGACGTCATGATTTTATAAATATATTTTGACTCCCCTCTCAAAAGTTTCTGATTCCGCCACTGATCAGAGTCCTTTCCACCCGGGTTAATCTTCGTTGGTTGCTTATTTTTGTCTATCTCTTTGGTCATCAAAAGAAAGAGTAAAATACAATTTACACATATATTAAAAAAAGTAAAAAATAAATAAATTTATCTTTAATTGTTCACATGATTATATAAAGTAATGAATTTCACTAAATGACATATCTATCCTTCACTTTATGTACTTCATCTCATTCTTTTGAAGAAAAAAAATTTATATTTTTAACCATCATTTTAGAGACCAAAAGAATATTTAATATGGTGAATTAATTTTATAATCTTACGTACTCATAATTTTATTTATTCAAGAGAAAATAGCAGGCGCCTTTATTTCAAAAATTTTATCAAGAATAAAATAGTAAGATTCTAATATTATTTGGTAATTGGCAATACCATAACAATATTTAATTATTTATGTATGTTGGTAGAGGAAATATATGTAATTACACTTTTTCTTGTCTCTCAGCGAAATTTTAAGAGTATAATTATTAAAATAATGTTATTATTACGGGTTACATAATGTTCACATACACGCATGCATATTTGTGAGCCCCACATGTCAAGCGGAAGCCCACAATATGCATGTATATACGTGAATATTATGTGAGCCTTTTTTATGTGATAGTAATATTGTTGTAATTATTATCCTGACGGTATTAATGACTTGTTATTTTGTTTCTAGTACTCCCTCCGTCCCTAATTATTTGACGTTTTAGAATTTTTTATTTGTCCCTAATTATTTGACGTTTGTTTAAATCTAGGAGAATTGATAACAATTTTTCCAAAATTACCCCTCATTAAACTCTCTCTCTCTTATCCCAACAAAACTCTCTTATCCCAACAAAAGATTTAAGAGTATTATAGACAATTGAGTACTATATTTAATGCTTTTTAATTATTATCTTAATTCTTATGTTCACCTCTAAAACGCCAAATAATTAGAAACAAAGAGAGTATGTACTACTATTGGTGCATTAATACATATAAAAATATTATATTTCCCCTTATATATTCAAAACTTCAAAGAGTTATATGAGAAAAGATATAAGCATTCCTATATTACAAAATTAAACATATACACAATATGAATGCACAAAGTATAAATTATTGATAATTTTTAAGTAAGAGATTATTAGTCATCATTTACTTAAAATCGCCATAGAAAATAATAGTAAACATTATGAGTGGATAAACTGGTGACAATAATTTTTTTTGACATTTTAATAACGCTCATTTATTAAAATTACGTCGTTTTGAATATTCTTTTAAAATATAAAATAATATTAAAATATAGTGGCCCCACTTGTTTTTTTTATTTATAAAAATGTCACCGCGACCCCACTTGTTTTTTTATAAGAATTTTCAAACAAAACGACGTAATTTTAATAAAAGAGTGTTGTTTTAATAAAATAGAGTGTTTTTTATAAGAATCTTTCCAAGTAACCTTTAGTTCCCTTATCCATCATCCGAATGTTTTTATTAATTAGTATTCATTTACTGATATTTTTTCTTAGAGATAAATCAATTTAAAAATATGATATTGTGATATCGATCACCCATAGCCCTTTACAAAATTTTACCCAAGTAGTGAAGTTTTAAGAAGGATATATGCATACTTTAACTGGAAATAGAAAGAGCATATGAATATGATTCTTCCCGTGGTTGGTGTGATTCTTGTAATTAAGTTGCATGAGAATAGGGTATTGGGTACCATCAACATGGTAGCTCATACATGCACCAAAAAAGAAAATATTTTTTAAAGAAAATTTAATATTTTTCCAATATAAATAGTAAATGACACTCATATTCAGTAGATACTGCGTAAAGGAAAATGATATATTTACACATGTCGATAAATCTCATGACAAAGTTAGATTGCGACTAACGTATAATCTTTAATTTCAACTTATCTCATGTATCCACAACGTTGACATTTTTTATCGATATAAATTTATAGCAGGACTCGATATATATTGCGAATATTTGAGTCGATTTTTTGATTCTCTTACGTAGATAAGTAGCAGTGCCAATTCTTTTGGAAAAATGTGTAATAAGTGAGTTTTTCTTGTAATTTTCTATCCAATCCCACATATTAATATATTTCGCATTTATAATTCAACACAAATTCATCGCATCAGAACTCTTGTGTAATTATCAATTCTCTTTATATTTAGTACTAGTTGTGTCCCGTACCTCCGGCACTACATCGACGGTGGGATTTATCCCAAAATTTAGATGGTCCATATGATTTATTAGAGTGAGCGAAAAATTCAGAATCAAGTATATTTTATTAGATAGATTTAGTATCCACTTTAATCAACAAAACATTAAAAATGGACTTAGATGGTGTATTCAATTAAGTTTTTAAAGTCTTTTTTTAAGTGGCAGACTTTTGTAGTGTGAATTTTAATGACTTTTAAAGACTTTAAATTTTTTTTAAAATGACTTTTATAGACTTCATGAAATAAGTGAAAAACTTTAATAGACGTTTTACCAAGATTTTGATAGAATTTTGTATACTTTTAATATATCTTACAGCATATATTAATTGTTAATTAACCCATGTGTAAAGCATCTTCCTCTTTTTTCATGGACTAGAGGAAATCCCATTTTTTTATTAAATTATTGTGGCGTGAGATTTTATATATGTTGAAAGCATTCATATTATTCTACTCGTTCCATGATAAATTTGGATACTTGAATACGAATAAAACTTTAGAAGCTACAGACTCAACACAAAAATTAAGCTCACTTTTCATTGAACTATATATACTATATATGCGTACGTTTTTTTAATAAGAGTACCAAACTCTGTTTTTCACAAAATAATATGACAATGAAAATTGAAAATCTATATGATCAAAAGTCACAAAATTTCATATATGTGAGTAAATTGCCACCAAGTTGTAGAAAATTTACGTCGTCGGTAAGTCACAGACAAAATTGGCTGAGATTTTATTTTTTAAAAAATTATTAATAGTTGTTAGTGAACAAAAACTAACCGTTAAAAAAATAATCACGCGACTTTTTAATTTATTTATGATGTTATAAATTAGTTAAAATGCTACATAACTAATTTTTTAACAGTCGACCGTTGTCATCTTTTAACTAATTTTTTTAATTTTGACGAGTTTTAGAATTTATCAAGATTCGTATATATCATATACTATATCTATATAATATAAAATATATATAATATAATATTAAAAATCAAAATTTATTATTTAATTTTTCAAAGTCATAACAAAATATTCCTATAATAAAAGTTTGTGTAGTTTATCTAATTTTTAATAAATTTAGTGAAAAAAATTTAAACGATTTATAATTTTAATAATTATATTTTCTAAAATTAGATTAATTTATATTTATTTTAAGTTAAAAATTTACCACAGAGTTTTGCGACTTTTGAATTTTTCATAAAATCTCTATGGCAATTTCTTAATTGGCGATTTGAATTTCAATATTTGTGTTTAATATTTGGAAGTATTTATAAGTCTTTAGAGATTATGTCAGACTTTGGATATGAATTGATAGTTATAACTTTTCTTCTAAAGTCGGTCAAACTCTGCCATGTGATAGAAATCTGAAAAATCTATGATTTTTTGAATACCAAAATACTTTTATAGACTTTATAAAAGTCTCAATTTAATATCATATAACTTTTAAAAACATTACAAAAATTATAATTGAATATCAGTAAACTTTTAAAAACTCTTTAAATATCTTGATTGAATACAACCAAATTTTAAAAGTCTTTAAAATTCTTAATTGAATACAACTTCCTTAAGTTAAGTTAACTCTAAGTCCTGACCGGGTATCGCAATGAGATCCTACTCTTTCCAAAAAATCCAGAATCTAAAGAGAGGCCCAAATATCCAGGTGTAGTGTGTTCATTTATTTTTAGAGGTCTTGGGCCAATGATCAGTGACAGATGATTTTGAAAATTCATAGCTTTTCAAAAGCCCAGTACATCTATAATAGCTCTTAATATTGGGCCTTATGGTATGCATTATTGTCTACACTCTAGCGCAAAACTAATGAGAGACTTTTTAAGTAGCATCAAATGATATTAAATTCTCCTTAAAGATTATGACTTTCAAGGTGGGTAGTTTACAAATTTTATGATATCTTAAAAATATATTTAAATTTAATGCTAACATGAATACAAAATATAGGGCACGGGAGGTGAGGGCTACCTGATAATAATGTATGAGAAAATTATATAAATATTATTTTGTACATAACACGGGAGTGAATGCAAAACGACGTCGTTTTGAGCGTGAATTAACTCTCACCTCCCTTTTTGTTTATAAAATGTCATAAATATATCTATAAGTATAATTTGATCACATTTTAAATTTTGTACCATATGTTTTAAAAATCTAATAATCTTTGGTGAACACTCTTCATGTTGCTTTTTGCACTTTATTTTTAATTTTTATTAATAATGTGGTATTTCTCAATTACAAATCGGACTAATCTCCCAACCTGAACCAACTTATTTCACCTTTGTATGGCAACCGGCCTCATCCACCATTACTTCTGATATTAATCATCACCAAACCCAACCCTACCGCATATATAAACTCTTATATATATATATATATATATATATATATATATATATATATATATATATATAGTTACAAAGTGGAGAATTAAATAAATAAAAAAAAGGTTTTATCGTCTAATAGCATTAATAGCAAGCAGGCTAGTTTGAAATTAAGAAGAAAATAATGGTAAACAATTTTTAAAGGAATTAATTAAAAATATGTATTTTATGTTTTTACTCTCATCCATGGCCATGGGCGTAAGGCTGTAAAATGAGCAAACAGTTCGTGCTCGATTCGGACTCGCTCGACTAAAAGTTCGATTCGAGCTCAATTCGAAATATAAATGAGTCAAATATGAGCACATTTTAAAGTTCGATAAATTACTCGAACCTCCTCAAATTATAATTTTCTATTGATATTCGGATCATATTCGTTGGAAAAGTCCAAATTGTTTGGGCTCGATTCGGAATCGTGCTCGACTCGGTAGCTAAATGAGCCTCAATCAAACCTTATTTTATACTCGATAAATTTTGTGAACCAAATTTAAACAACTCAATACTCGGATCGACTCAGTTCGTTTACATCCTTAGCTATGAGGTAGTTATATATCCCACGTTGATAAAAGAGTTCACTATCCCACAGGATGACAAAACGTTTTATCGCCTAATAGCCTTTTTGGCAAGCCAATTTTAAATTTCTCAAGAAAATATATAGTGGTAAAATATTTCAAAATTAATTATTACGAATAAATACTAATAAAACAAACACGTGAATAATATATATATAGGGAATATATCTTAAGCTCACCCCTTATTCAACTCACCTGAGCTCACCCCCTTTTAGCGACGGACACGGCGACGGTTCGATCATACAACCGTTGTCTATACTTATAGCGACACTATATGTTGTCCGTCGCTAAAAGTATAGACGACGGTTGTATGACCGAACCGTCGTCGGGTCCGTCTCTAAATGACGGGTGAGCTCGGGTGAGTTAGATAAGGGGTGAGCTTAAGATCCGGACAGTATATATATATATATATATATATATATATATATATATATATATATATATATATATATATATATATATATTTCTGAAATGAAAGAAAGGAGATGTGCTTTGATTGGTCTCTCTATTTATAAAGTTTTCCCCTTTCCGTATAATTTGGTCTCTTATTTTATTAGAGAAGATTAGGGGTGATCATTCGGTTATAACCGAACCGAATAAGCTATTCAGTTATAACCGAAAATCGAATTAGTGACAATTTTGCTATCCGAAATAATAACCGAAATTTATAAATAACCGAATTACCGAATACCGAATTACCGATTTGTAATTTCGGTAATTCGGGTAAAATTGAATCAGCATCAATACACACAAAACGACTACGCAACCACCTCTGTTTTACAGCCCAAGAAATTACTCAAACCCATAATTGAATCTTCTTCTTCAAATAGACTCTGTAAATGCTTCTCGAAGCTCCGGTGGAGATTTAGAAACAATCGTCCAAACCCAAAAAAACCCAAGTGAAAAATATTAGGCATATATACAAAACCCACATATATTCATATATATACTAATATACACACACAAATAAATCCACTTACAGGCATGGATCGCTGAGCAAAATCTTGTAATAGGCTAATAGCTTCCTCTGATTATCATCGGTGTGTGGGAGACTAGTGCGCAAAAGTTCCACAGACAATTCCCTGTTTATAGTTAGTGCGTCAAATGAAGCCTGCCAAAGGACAGGATTTGGCAGGACACGGTTGCTAGAGGCCTGAGCAGCAGAGTAGCCCTCTCTAAGACACATTTTAAGATAATAGAGGCGCCATCTCTAGCAGGGCTACCAAACCCACATATATACATATATACACACACACAGAGATAGATTTTTGTTCGCTGTCGACGACGAGATGGACAGTTTCTTACTTCTTCGCCGATGAGCGACGACGACGAGAGAGGCGGAGGAAGAGTAGCCTGCTTCAGTGGTGGTGGGTTTAGTCTGCTTCTAGGAGTGAGCAAAAAACGGATAAAATCGAAATACCGAACCGAACCGAATTTTTTTAACCGAATTATTTCGGTTTTTCGGTTTTTTTTACAATTTCGGTTATATCCGAATTATTATTCACTATTCGGTTACGGTTTTGGTTTGGAAAAACAGGTTATTCGGGTATCCGAATAACCAAACATTACTTATTAAAAAATTAATTTTATAATATTATAATAATAATAATAATAATAGTAATAATAATAATAATAATAATAATAGTAATAATAATAATAATAATAATAACAGTAATAATAATAATAATAGTAATAATAATAATAATAATAACAGTAATTCGATTTTTTCCCGAATTACCGAAATTACAATTCGGTAATTCGGTTATTGTTAAATTTCGGTTATTAGTTCGGATAGCAAAATCATCATTATTTCGGTTTTCGGTTATAACCGAATAGCTTATTCGGTTCGGTTATAACCAAATGATCACCCCTATCTGCTTCAGTCTGCTTCAATGGGGGATTTGCGATCTGCTCGGAGGGAGTATATCATAAAACTGTCGTCTTCACTTTTAGCGACTCATCGAATCGTCGTTATTACATATAAACCGTTTATCTGTTCTATAACGACGGACCAAATCGTTGTCCATTCCGTCGCTAAATGTGGTGACAAGGGTATGTAAAATAAAGGGGTATGCACCCAAAACAGATTGGTTATTTTATCTTCCCATAATTTCTTTATTCTTATTTTATCTCTCTTAAATCACCATCCTTTTTATTATTTCTTTATTTTATTTTGAACACAATATATATATATATATATATATATATATATATTAAATTTATATTATATTAAAAAAAATTAAAACATCGTGTGTGTCAGAGTTACTAATTAATAATAATAATAAAAAGGTTGGCCCCTTTAGTAGGAAAGGAAATAAAGGAAGCTATCCACACTTTATCTTCATGTCACTTTGTGATTTTGGATGGAAAGGAAAACAAAAACTTGTAGAACAAAAAAATAACCAAGTTGAAACCTCTTACTAAATAAAAAAGTTACGAGTTTATAAAAGAAATAACTCGAATCATATAAGTTGGGGACATGCTAATTTTTGTATAAATACCTATTATAAAATATTTATTTTTGTTTTCATTTGTGTATTTATTTTTGTACAAGTACTATATAGAAATTTAATAGATAATCCGAGAATATAAAAATAAAAACTAATATATATTTTTTTGTTATATTCGACTTAAATTTAACATTTTTATCTTTGGCATGAATGAATCTAATTAATTATTATTTTCCCAATCCATTCAAAATAAAACAAGGGGAACTCAGTATTTCCGCAAGAATTAAAAATCATTGCATTTGTAGAATTTTTGAACTCATAATTTATACAAACAAATTTTGAGTCCGGATCTTAAGCTTACCCCTTATCTAACTCACTCGAGCTCACCCCCCATTTAGCGATGGACCCGGCGACGATTCGGTTATACAACTGTCGTCTATACTTTTAGTGACGCTATATGTCGTCCGTCGTTACGGTCGCCGGATCCGTCACTAAAAGGGGGTGAGTTCGGGTGAGTTGGATAAGGGGTGAGCTTAAGATCCGAGCCGAACAAACTTTATTATATAATATAAAAATAAGTGGTTTTATTTAATTTGTCCTTGAATCATGTGAATTTTTATTTGGACATTTGTGGGGGATGGTGTTATTATTTGCAATGGAAAAAGAAAGAAAATAACCAGAGACAGAAAGACTGAATAAATAATGTCAAGCACCCGTGAATGTTTTTTGTTTAGTTTCCAACCTGAATTCACAAGAAGCTACATGTGACAACCAGGTAATGAGACAAATGACAATCCCAACAAAAGATTCTTCATCTTAATTACTACTAGTAATTCCTACCAATACCCCCCTTCAATTTTTTTTTAATTTGAGTGTTTCATAATCTATTAGAAATTAATCTAGATTTTACAACCATTTACTTGAAAATATATGACAAAAAACTATACATCTAGGCATAGATTTGTGATTTTTGGGATCCAAATAGATGTTAATTATGTTCATTGTTATGTTGTTTACTTTTAACCATTTTTTTACTGTGCATGTTTGCATATAGTCATGGTTTTCAACGTTGTTATACATCTATAATGATTGTTTTTACCGTCGTTATACATTAGATCATATAGCGATGGTTTTCACCGTCGTTATACGATACTTTTGCAGTAGAAATATCAGTTTCCAAATTAAAATGTCACAAAAAAATCATGAGAACACACAATAGAATAAATCCTTACAATTTTAAAACCAACTTAATAAAATTAGACTAAAAATTAATTAATTAGTGACAAATTTTTTGTATCCCTATTCAAATTTGTTTTTATATAATAAAAAGTTACTTTAAAATGAAATAACGTTTTATAAAATTATTAGTTTCTGTACTTCTCGATATTGATTTCAAATACATATAATTTTTTATTAATTTAATATATTATATAAATAAGTGTATTATGAGTCCGGATACATATGATGACAAATGTATGTCAATATTAAGGATTAAGGGTGCGGTACCGTATAATTTAATTTTACATTATATTTTTAATAAAAAATATACTTTATTTTAAAAATTCACATATTATTATTCTATCTTATCATCCAGACTTTCACATTAGTTGCAAGCTGAAGAATTAAAAGTGAACCGGCTATAGTGACGGTTTTCTCCGTTGTTATAGCATAAAAAACAGGCTTTTAATGCTATAACGACGAAAAAAATTATCGCTATAATTGGTTTGTTTTTAGTTCGCTCATTTCAGTTCGTTGGATAAAGAGACTGTTAGTTACAATACAATTTCCTTATAAAAATTGTTGGGAGAAAGCTAAAAATTAGAAGAATTAAATTCTTGATTTATCAAGTGTCAAAAGGACACTTAGTTGGAGTAGGATTTAAAACATTTATTTTAATGCAACCATTTACTTTCCTTTTACAAATACTCCTATACTATACTATACTAGCACTATACTACTATAGAGACAGTTTAGCAAACACTCCTAATTAATAATAAATGGAAATGAATTGACTTTCGACGTATATACATAACGCTTTCTCGCTTTTAATGCTATTATTGTGTGCACCTAGTTAATTCAGAAAAAGAGTTACGATTGCGAAATTTATTATTAATATACGTGATTTAAAATGACCTCATTTATTATGCATTATTATTATACGTGATTGTCAATCAAAAAATTCATATAAATATTCGTAATATATATTATTTTTTTTATACAAGAATAAACATATCAATAAAAAGCAGTCATAATAACAATAATATTACGGTGACTAAAAAAGTATTACAAAAAAAATACAAAATGATAGTGTAGGGGTGTTTGATAAAAATTAAATGAATTTAAATCTGAATCTGAATTAGAAAAATGATAATTACACTCTAAATTCCTAAACTTTTTCATTTATGTTTAGTATATAAATTTATTCTACAAAGGAACACAAATACAGGATTGATGAGTTTGAATTTTCTTTTATTATTACATATGCATGAAATATGATTAATTATTTTTTTGGGAAATTAATAAAAGTGTTATTCCATATATGAAGATAAATTGGTGTTTGACATTAATTATATAGATAATGAGATAAGAGAAAATAAAAAAGGAGATTTGCTCATTATTTTTATCTTTATGGCTATAAGTTGACATATAAATTATTTTTTAATTAACAATCAACCAATAGTAAAAAAAAAAAGGAAAAAAGGAGAAGGTTAATTTGGTCCGAAAAGAATTATATAGGAAGAGAAAATGTTTTGTCGTAGACAATCAAATGTCGTGATCAGAAGCTTTCCTGGCAAATCGTGCCACTCAGACTCCAGAAATAATTAATTAAATAAATAATCCTGTTGCCACCCCCTTTCGATGTATGTAACCTTCATCTCATATATATATATATATATATATATATATATATATATATATGCGTCTGTTTCGAAAAGTGAACTACACAATGAGCTTTCTGTCTCTGAAGGGGTGACTTATTAAGCTTTTTTTTCTCTCTCTCTCTCTCTCATTTTTTTCACTTTCTTTTGAGTGTTTTTCTCTGCAATGGCGGTGAATTCAAGCCAAGAGGTGAGATTTATATTTTGGTTGGACTCAATCTTAGCCTAATTCTGGCTATAATTTTATAAATGAAGCTGCATTCAAGTTTTTTTCTCTGATTCAACAACTCTCTTTTTATTTATCTTAATTTTGGGTCTGATTTCTTTATCTAAACAGCTAGCTGTTCTAATGGGTAAATCACATTGTTTCTGGGTTCTGTTTGTTTCCATTGAAACTACTAATTAAAAGAAAATAACATAGTTTTTGGATATAGAATTTCAATTTTCAGTAAAAATGTAACACCTATGTATGTGTTTGCACAGGAGCTCAAATTGCCTCAAAAAAAAAAAAATAAGAAAAGAGGGACTATTTTCAGTTAAAAAAACAAACTCCATTTACTATTTTCACTCAAATTTTGTGCTGAAATATGTTTTGCTGCAACAGGACAAGTTTTCATATTGAATTTATACTATTTTTGCTGAAGGAATGGGGAGGATGCCAGGATTTGTTTGGTCTGGTTCTAAATCTACCATGTTTTTTCACCATCATATCATCACAATAATCTCCAGGTCTCCATTAAAAGGAAATTTTGTTTTATGCATCATATCATCATCACAATATTTTTTTTTTGCTTAGTAAGATTTCAGATTTGTGTCTGCCTTTTCTATCTTTATATCTTTGTAATGTGGCCCTCTTTCTTTTTTTTTTCCTTGATTGGGACTTGTGGCCCTCTTTTATTCCCTTTTATATGAAATTGCCAATCTATGCAAATTAACATGGGCAATTCTTATTGTTAAAGCAGTTTTGGTTAGCCCCAAAGGTATGAGTTTTGATAAAAGAACAGATGCTAACAAGGGCAAAAGCCAAAGCTTGCTTCGGCAGTAGGAGTAGCCTTGATATTTTAGGATGGATATGTACTGCAACTCAATAATGGAGTTCTTGTATGTAGTTTTCCTTCTATTAAAGTGGACCATGGAAAGGAACTAGCTCATTCTTTGTGTTTCAGATTAAAGCATAATCAACTTCAACTTGGTACAGCAGCTTGAAATTATAGATGAAGTGTCCTAGTTTCTAATTTACATCTTCATACAATTGTTCTTTAACTAACTTTAATCATATAGCCTATGCGATGGTTATTTTTTCCACACATGAATTGTAACTGACCTCTTAGTTGTTCTCTAAGTGGAGTCATGATTAGGTTGATTTAGCTTACTCTCAAGGTGATTATGTATTTGTACTACCTGATTGGCACATTCAGTGGTACTGGTTTCAAAATTCAAATACATTTAAAGTCAAAATTTTCTTGTGCCAATTAGTCAATTACACATTATGGTATGTTGAAGATTTAGTCCAAAGATTCATTTGTACTCTATTAGTAATGTACAACTAAAACTTATATTTTCTACTGTTCCCTATGCATTATGAAAGTGTTGCCAGTAATACTCTGTCATGTATAATATTCATTTCAACAGAATTCATGTGTTATTTTTGTTTTAAACTATCTCCCCACTCTTCCCTGTTTGCTTCCTGAACCATTTTGGCTCTCTTTGAAATAAGTTTTGCTTTAGTAAAAAAAGATAAATTGATATTAATGGAATAATTTCCTTTTTTGTACAGGGCCAAGATGCCTATAGCCTTGCAGTTTTGCCTGATGAAAGCACTACTGTTCCCCTATCTGAATCACAGTCTTTCTTAAGCCTCTTAAAAGTTCCCAAGCCATTGAAGCACTCTATATCCTTGGATGTGATTTTGAATAGCCAAAACAAAGTCAACTGGGAGATGGAAAATGCAGATGTGTATTTGCCTTGCATTGTAGATATGGATATAGAGAAGGGAAAGTCAGAGATACCTAAAACTAAGGACGAGCCTATTGGAAATTTGAAGACTGAGGATCCATTAACAGTAAGTTCCATTTGTATGCACACAATATACAACCTCCTGATCTTAGATTCCAAATGTCAAGTACAATTTATTAGAGCTCAGGGATGGTATGAGAACCTTGGGTATATTATCTAGCAACCCTTAATTCAGACTTTTGATTGGGCATCTTCTGTTTCTTACTTCTACTTCTACCAATGTAGTTCAATCAATTTGACAATCAAAAGCATTTTGCAGAGGGCACTGCAGAGACAAATAAGCATACAGATGAGAGGGAATTTCATGCAGCTGTTAATGGACCAGTTCCACAGTGTTGTATTACCGAAATTCAATTTCAGAGGTACATATAATCTTCTAGCACAACCACCACTTGGTTGTTTCCTTGATGATCTATTTTTCATGTAATATCCAGGCCTTCTCTCTGTTATATATGCTATAGCAGATACATAATTCGGTTTCTGCATTTTTTCTGTATAACTGACCCGAGTTATTAGATTCATTAAGTAATCATTCAATAGAATAAAACATTGTGCCACTTGAAGACAAGACAGTTTCAATTTTTTTCCTCCTAATAGATTGGAAATTGGAAATACCCTATGAGAAATTATAATATAATATAGAAAACTCCTATATGTTTATAAAACTCGTCACCTATAGTGCTGGACCTATGGCGTTGAATAAGTCGTGTTAGGTAGATAGTTATGACACAAGGTTCCTCATGACAGACAAACTAACCACACTTTCCTGGAGAATAAGATGAACACTTCAAACTTTAAACTGTACTAGGATCAGGGCATTTGGAAATTACTTTATGAAAATTTGAAAATGTAATTTGGAAAACTCCTCGTCTTTTAGAGCTCCAACCCTAACTCCATGACACGAACCTCATGACACTACAATGCTTTTCTGGAGGCAGGGCATCATACCCTCAACTTTTGGATTATGCAAAATCATGTAGGCTGATAATTATTACATGCAACTGCTGTAGCTCGCTTTTAGATTATCTTGATCCTAGAAGATACCAACACTTTGGCTATGATTATCGTTCATGGACGGCTACCCCAAGTTGGACACTGCGTCACAAGATTTAATGTAGAATTCCCTTGCTTCCCTCTTCTCCCTTTCCTTTTCCTTTTCTATTTTTTCAAAAAGAAAAATAAAACATCCACATAGCATATCTTGTTTAATTTGTACCATGGAAAATTCGGTATTCTAGAAATCAGTTTTTCCCTCATTATAGTGTTATATATTTAGTGTATTGTTAAGGTTAAAATCCATCTCACTTGTCCTCTTTAATAAAAACATGTATACATTTTTAACTCATGTTTACTATATAGCCTGTAATTATGCATTCACAAAATGATGTTCCTTTGATTTCACAGATAAATCTGTTATCGAGAGACTTCATGAGATGCCAAATAACAGGCCGAGGAAATATAAGCGGTCTGCCTCGTTCAATTCAAGAAAAGTTGTTCTCCTGTTCTCTGTCTTGTAAGATCACCATTATACTCATCTTAAAGTTCTGGATAAGATCTTGATCCAAAGAACTCTTATTTTTGTACTTCCTCCGTTCCAAATTATAAGATTTTTATTGACTTTTGAAAGTCAAAATAAGACATTTTCAAACTTAAAATTGCAATGATTCATTAAAAATTATGAAACAATAAATCTTATAATGAGTAATACTTTTTAAATAGTTTACAATATTCATCATTGTATCGACGAAAATTAAAGGAAATCATGTCAATTTTGAGTTTGAAAATATCGTAAGTTGACGTTAAAAAGTGATCTTATACTTTGGAATAGAGGGAATAGTAATCTTGGTTCTAAAGATATTTACTTTACTGAAATTTGAATTTATCTGACTTGTGGTAATCGGAGAGATACAACTTTCTGTACAATATAAAAGCCAAAGGATACATATCATATTATTAAGGATAGTAATAGAAAGCATTTATACAGAAACTTGTATCCCTCTGAAGAGGATCAATCAACCTTTGGAGAGGCCCCATAACCAGCGAACTTAGACCACAAAGCAGCCATTCCATTTACCTTGCCACATCCAAACATAAATTAGCAATTCCCTAAAGTTCCATGAGATTTAGTGTTCATATATTGACTTCGATTTCTGGTGAGACTTGTTGACTTTGGGGTCATTATTACTTTTATAATTGATGGCCAATGGATTCATCATGTAAGAATAAACCTGAAACTAGTAGCTGACAGCATCATACGCATGTAACGCACCACAGGGGCTGGGATTTTCTGTTAGATGCCTACTTCTCATTGAAAATCTCCGGATTCTTTTATCAGTTTACTGGAAGAACATTTTTGATTCACAAAATTATTTGTTTATATAATTTTTTGGGGACTTTTTGTAAGTCACAAATTGGGCTGCAAGATTTGTTTCAGCTTGCGATGCTCAAACATTTGTGTAGCTAATTACTATTCATCATCTTTCATTGCTCATCTAATTATTGACATTTTTTCTGTTACAGGTCGAGTATGGGAACAATGATTTTGATTTATTTGACCTTAAGAGTTAGGCAGATGGCAGATGGATCTCTTCATGGGTGACCAGACTTTCCTTCCCAGTCTCATGGTGCTGAATCTTCTATTCATTTTTTTTGGTTGTTTGACATGCTCAATCTTCGTTACTCTTCAGGGATGTTAGAGGTTTCTTGTCTTCTATGTATATAAAATTGAAATCAAATTTTTATGTGATTTCATATTTTCATTAATTTTATCCTCTCCATTATACAATTATCTTGTGTGTAATTGCTTGCAATGGTTTCAGTGCTTGTTTGACAACAACCAATTGGCAACATTGGAATGTTTCCGGTGAAGATCCTCCTAATCGTATAGATGGAAAAAGTAACAAATTTTTCAATGTTTTCCATGCAATGTATTTGTGTGTGTGTGTGTGTGTGTGTGTATATATATATATATATATATATATTCTGATTGACACAAAAATAATGGTTCAAGCTACTAAGGAATAGCTCGTTTGGATCCCAGAGGTGGCCAAGTTTCGCTAACCAAAACTAGAGAGGTACTAACAGTTAAGAGAGTCGGAAAAAGAATTCCTCAAGTGATTGCAAATTGTTACACCCTCTTGGATTAGTCTAAACCTTAATCCAGAAAGGGAGGTTCGAATCAGTTTTATCCCCTTAGCTTTGGAGTAAAATTCTCATTTTATTTTATCCCTTCAAGTGATGAAAAAATTAAATTTGACTTTGAAGGCATAGTAGTTTACTATTCCATCAATTCTCATTTATATCTTGTTTTGGTTTGTTAGTACAGAAAAAAGACTGATGCTACCGTCAATCTAATTAAGGGCAAATACACCAGTGAAATTGGAGGAATTGTGCAAATGAGAGGTGAGGGCAAGGAAATATTAGTCACTTGCAGCAAGTATTCAGCCTAAAAGGATCTACGGCATTTAAGGTTTCAAATAAAGTTTAAATATCAGATACCGGCATACAGGAAAGGAATAAAAAAAGGAAGTAATATAAAAAACAATAACACATTTATACTGTCGATTAAATGTCTTTGATATGATTGCTGCCAACTTCTTCTGCCTAGAGACTGGAAACAACTTAACACTATATTTGAAGAGGTAGCACGAATTACCTACAGCATTTTCATCTCACTTCAGATTCTGAAATCAACTGATATGAACACCATCGGCTGGAGCTTACGTGATTGAAGGAGCTTTTTTTTGGCTATCTTCCTTTTAACTGCTTTCTCTAGCATGCGCAGCCTCCCCCTTGCTGCTCTGTCTGGGAAGAATTAATAGTAGGCTTCAGATTCACGTCAACCATGTCTTCCTGTCTTGTTGATGAAAGGGTTTCCATCCCTGGCAAGGCAGCAGCAATCTTTCGAAATAGAGGCTGAAAAGTATTGTTTGTATTAGATCATGGTCTCAAGAGGCATTATATCAATGAATATCATGTGTGGTATCTCAAAAGATTACAAAAGGAAATATCCTAGAAATATTAATACTGTGTCAGGATGCAATGGATAATAAGCATCCGATGCAGGATTTTTTTTTGTTAAACAAACAAATATATGAAGAAGTTGAAACTCTCCACCTTGATATTAAATCCGGCTTTTGCACTTGTCTCTATAAACATGATTCCAGACTCACGAGCTTTAGCATCTCCTTCTTCAATTGAAACTTGCCTATTTGGTCACCAGGAGCATTATCATTAGAATAAGTAAAAAAATGTAAACTGTAAGTAAAGGCTGCGAGTGTGTAGAGACGCATAATGTCCGATCCAGAGTTTATGCAGTTATCTTCAGCTAGCATACAAAAAATGATCTTGAGCAAATGGTAAGTTGCCTATAATAATGGCCTATATAATGGAGGATATACTTGTTTCTATTTATATTTTATTTTATTTAGGTGGTTAAAACTGCAGTTATAAATTCTCTTGAGACTATTGGCTTCTTTTTTTTCTTTTTTCTTTTTTGGGAGGGAGGGAGGGAGGTGGGGGGGAGGGGGAGAAATGGTCACACCACGTAGGGCAGTAGAATTGATAAAGCCTACAGCCTTCTAAAGTGAAATCGAGTTTTATAAAGCTATAAAGCAATACTGTAATATCGAACCAGCTGATACAACTACAATATGAAATATGAAACCATCAGAGATTTCAAGCACTGGAAAACCCCAAACAGAAAAGTATTTAGTCCAACAGTTCGTTCCTACCTTTTATCAACAAGATCAGTTTTGTTCCCAACAAGGACTATAATGACATCACTGCCTCGTTCCGTACGTACTTCTTCAACCCACTTAGACGTGTTCAAAAATGATTGTCGATCTGCTTGGTGAGTATTCAATTTGTTAAGATAAAAACAGAAAAGAATGAATCACATCAACTCATATTAGAAAAATTATATAACCACAGCACATTTATATATGTATGTATGATTATTAGAAAAATTATATAACCACAACACATTTATATGTCTGTAAGGTAAAAGGCCCGTCATATTGACTTGACAGCTCTTATATCAGGTCAAGGTATAGGAAAGATCTGCATTTGTATAGCACAGACTTGCATTTCCCTGGCCTCCTTGCAACCGATACAAAACAATGCCTAGGAAATTCTACTATCCTATAAGAGAATCCTACATGTGTTCTCCAGAATGATCATGCACTTCTTTTTTTGAATCAACCTTTATGAACAAAAGCAGATACAGAGGTGTTTTTTTTATAAAGAAAATTAACCATAATTTTAATCATATGTACTAGAATTATATTTGGCATCAGACTGAGAAAATACTGCAACACTGACAAACACTCTAGCAAGAAATACATCTTCCAAATGTCTATAGAGCATTTTTTTCCTTTATTTAAGCTGCTACTCACTTGCAACATCGTAAACAATCACTGCAACAGAAGAATCTCGGATGTAGCTGGGAATGAGACTCCTAAACCTCTCTTGCCCGGCAGTATCCCTGCAAAGTTGCAGCAATACATGTTCACAAACTAAAAATTGAATTACTGAAGCATGCATTTTCCAAAAGGGAGAGGGAGAAAAAAGATGATGAAGAAGAAAAATGTCAATAATAGCTCATTCTTGTGCAGGGCAAAAAGATAATCAATGAAACACACATTAACAGCATCGAAAAAACTGATCAATTTTATTCCCCAATAAAAGAAATGCTGACATCCAATATAAATATTAATTTTGTTTTATTTAACATATTCATGAACTAATAATAAAATTTAACAGTAATTAGGTCATATTCCTAATATTCTAAAACAATTTTATAAAGAACTTTGAATGTGTTTCTTAAACAATTTTATCATTTCTAAGTTAATGTTCCAAAGAGTTGAGTACATGAGGAAGCATCTCGCTAACACAATTTTTTTGATTTTGAACAGAAAAAAAAAAGAATATGAAACTTAAATTATGATAGGGAAAAAAAGTATATATATATATATATATATAAATATATAGAAAGTTATAGATTTTCTTTCATGTTGTTACTCAGTTTATATAGGAAAAGGGACGAAAAATATAAGTTTTTACATTTAGATTACTTTTTTACCCTTATATTAAATTTATTGTGTTTGTATGTAGAGGGTATAATAGGTGTATGCTAGTTTTTCGTCCAAATCCATCCATATTTGAACAGAAAACTTTGGCAAGTAAAGTGACCAACTATTCCATCCATTTCTTCTATTTTGTTCATTAAAAAACTTAGAAACAGGAGAACTGGATTACTGGACTGAAAACATACGTTGTTCGTCATTTTCTTTTCTTTTCCGTCCCATTTAAAACTCAGTATAGTAGTTTATGTATTTAAACAGGGAAGCTCAAAAAGAAACCTACCAAAGTTGCAAACGAACTGTTCGATCTTCAAGGTACATTGTTTTTGACAAGAAATCAATTCCAATGGTAGCCTGCACTTCAAATGCCAAATATTAGGACATGATTCTAGCTTAATTCTGAATTACTTCAAATAAAATAAATTAACAACCAAAAGTATATTGAAAAGTTGATATATTGGACATAAAGGGAAGTGCAAGATGGTAGAAAACTATGCTCTATGTTACATGTACTCCTCACTTTGTAATTGTGGGTATCCAGTAAATGATGACATGACAGAGCCTTCATTAAAATCCCCATGTTTTGATACTACTATTTATGTTACATGTATTCTTCACTTTGTCCTGGACCACACGTGTTTGAGACTCGACAATTTGACAACAGAATGGGTGCTGAAACTTTATTTTAATGTAAAAAATTGGTAAATTTAGGAGTATTCATATTCAACTGGACACTCCATTTGAGTCATTGTAACTTCGACTACGTTAGAAACAATTCAACCAATTTTAACTATATTTCAACTAGTTTTAATTATATCTTTAAGAACTCTTTACTAGCGTACCACATTCTAAATAAAACATATTTCATACCCAAGTGATTTAAAGAAACGTATTCCTACATTACATCGTATCACAAAAAGAGGTGTTGCCATTATTGTTCCTCTTTTCGTTCCACGTATCATATCAAGCCACAATTCAAATAACACAGGTTTGGGTTTAATCACGAAAAAAGATAAGTCCGGCTTAACTAAATTACCCAATCTGTCACATTCATCTCACAAGGAGAGTCCACTTTCAACATTAATATACCAGTCAAATTATATTTGACTAAGTTGCGCAAGTGACCATTAACTGTATCAAAAATAAATAATAATCATTATGTTCATGTCAAACTTTTCTTGAAAACTTTGATTTTTAAGAAGTGGACTCTAATATTCAAAGGATATAGTATCAATACCACATAAGAGATTGCTACCCCAATAAAATGGAGCAAGATGATGCATTTTAAGCTACTAACTGCCACATATCAAATTCTGCCCGAGCAAGCTAACTATAAGCTAGTTCTCAACTGGATATATCCACAACATGGTCCAAATTATAATCTACCATCAATACAACCATCAAATGACATATATAGATACAATACCTATGTATACACGCAAGTATGCAATTATACCAACACATAAAGTATAAACGATTGAATTTATAAGACACAAAACTAGCTTCACGATCTCAATTGCATAATCCCTAATTCCTCAAACTAAAATTTCCAATCGAATCTCATAAACACTCCCGAATTAAAACAGGATATGAGATATAAAAGAAATGGAATTCAATTAAAGGAAATCATAACATCATTACCTGATAAGTGGTGTCGAATTTATCGTACATGAAGCGAGTGATAATGCTTGTTTTACCGACGGATTGATCTCCCAAAAAAACAAGCTTGTACTTGGCCAAAGGTGACACCACCGCCATGCTTATTAATTACTTAATTGCTTCTTTTTGCTATGAGTCGACGATCGGATCTGAAATCTGTATATATGTGGAGAGAGAAAGAAATGGCTCAGAGGAGAGAGAAAACAATTAGGCCAAAAAAACGCTGCATTGATTTTCAAGCTATATATATATAGGCGTAGGGTGCGTTGGAGAAGAACCCGCCAAACTTCACACACGACGAAGACGGCAAGGTCAAACAAGCAATATACACTTATTTGAAAAAAAAATTGCCTGCGTCACCATTTTATACCCCTTCTTGAAGCTATAAATACGCTCATGCCCCCTGCATGGATACATGTGCTGGCCCACCTGACTGCTTAGCTGGGCAAATCTCGCGAATTTAATCACCAGGAAAATGAATATATCTTAATTTTACTGTTCCTTATTTAATTCACTTTTTTTGGGTGCAGTATTTAATGGTAACTCATACTCTCACAATATTTTTTAATATTTTTACATATGAGATTTACCTTTTAATTAAATTAATATTAATATTTAATTAAAAATAGGCCCCATGCAGAAATATTAAAAAAATATTGTGAAAATATCAATTATTGAAATTGATATTTCTGATCACTTTTTGATATTTTTATATGTGAAACCCATTTTTTAGTTAAAAGTGGATCCCACATGCTAAAATATTAAAAAATAATATGAAAGTATCAGTTCTCTATTTAATTCACTTTAGGAAAAGGAAAATAATAACTCTCCATCAATTTTGAGTTATAAAATAATATTCTTTTATTATTTACTCCCTCTGTTCTAAATTATATTATCAATATTTATTATCTACAAGTCAATTTGAAATATTTTTAAATTTAAAATTAATATGATTCAATTAAATTTTGAAAAATAATAAATCTTATAATTAATAATACTTTTTTAGATAATTTATAATATTCATAATTATATTGACTTAAACTAAATAAATTCATGCTAATTTTGAGTGTGAGATATTTGCCATTAACTTGTCAAAAGTGATTTTATAATTTATTATAATTTAGAACGAAGTACGTATTAGTTTATACTTTTATATCTCGAATGGCATGCATTTGAATGTATAGTCCTTCCATTAATTCAATCTATCTATACAAAACACAATTGATTTTGAAAAAACTAAGTTTTTCGCTCAAGCTATTAAAAGATCGAGACCGTTAAAAACTTGGGATAAATCTAACCGTTCAATACTAATCTATCTAATAAAATACAAATGATTTAGAATTTTTCGCTCACTCAATAAATCATCTGGGCCGTTCAAAATTTGAGATAAATTCCACAGTTCATACAGTGCCGGAGGCACGGGATCCAGTTAGTTTAAAATATGAGAGCAAAATAATCTACAATTAAACTTAAAATAAATAAACAAAACAATGTTAAAAGTATAAATATACAAGTGAATAACTAACTGTCTCTTGATGTCTTCTTTAAAAAACAAAAAATTTAAAACTCTTACAGAATAATCTAAGTATGGTAATTGTTAAAATAATTTTAAATTCATTTATGAAAAATTGTCCAAAGAAAACAAATGACAGAAAAACTGTTCAAATAATTTAATTTTCAAAATCTGATAAGGAGCTCCTCTACTACCCCTTTTTACTTTTCAGATTTATCAATACAAAATTCTAAGATGCTTTTTTATTCTAAGATTTATCAATTTGGCATGTAATCCCTCCCTTCGGTCATTTTAAAGTTGTGTACAAGTATTAAGAAAATAATTATAAAACATTAAATATACTATCAATTATCTATATTACCCTTGTATTGGAAAAAAGAGTATTATTTATTGGGCAAAAAATAGTGACAGAATCAAAGTTATATTTATTACTTGGGGTAATATTAGAAACTAAGCAATTAATGTTTACTTGGAATTCTCAAACGGCTTATATTTAGAAACAAAAATATTTCTCTAAAAAAACTTATATTAAGGAACAGAAGTAGTATATAGAAAGTGTCTTTTTAATACAATTATACAAACATAGGCTTAAAAAATGACTAAATTGACTTCATACACAATAATAGAATAATAATACCTTCATATCTCATCCTCTGACATTTAATGTGGATATAAATTTGTTAGCAATACTGTATTTATATTTTGCTTCCCTTGTCTTCAAAGGAGTATAATATACCAGAATTGAATCTTAACCTGCAGGAGTTCACAAAGCCATATGATCTTAATTTCCATGAATGTCAAGGCAAAAGTACAACTTTTATGATACTTCAGCTTTTCACCCTGTGCACACTTTTGAGCTCAAAGCTAGGCTTGAATAATTGATAAATCACATTAATTAAATAGCAAACATTTGAAATTAAGCAGTAACATGTATGCCTGCATGACTTTAATTTGGGTGGTTTGAATTCAACTTGTCATAAACATTCTTTTTGTTCTTGTGGACATCACCTGACTTGTCCCTTTACCTATAAATCCAGATTTTTGTGACAATCAACTTGTATGAAATTTAAGAAGCCATCCCCCTACCAACTTCTTTGACAACATTGCTCTTTCTACCACAAACTCACCTTTCAGACATAACTCCAGCTATGCCCCACTGGATTTACACTTCTTTATCAAATAAATAGTTTCACAAAACAAGTAGGCAGCAACAGACTGAATCACCATGAACAAGTCGTTTCCAATGGTACAGACACATAGCCCCGGAAGTGATTCCGATGGCAATAATCAAGTTCATAACCAAAGTATAGTAGTTCCTGACAGTATCATTGCAATAACAGATAGCTTTGAAAAGAAAGAAAATTCCTGGTAACAGTACCAGACTCCAACTGTCCCACTATTCTCCTGCTAAAAGCTTAATTAAATTGCCACTTTTCGATAATGCTCAAGTTTTCTGAAAAATATTGATTTCACCTTCCTCCACGACAATCATTTTGACTACAGTTTCTTTTCAAAATCTTACTTCCTCTTTCATTCATATCTATGCACTTAATTTTCTCTTAACCTATACTATTTGGTGCCCATGGCAGGTTTGCCGGTTCTCAAATCTCAGCAGATCTATCGATTCAAGTTCAAGGCATCACTTTTTCTGTTCACAAGGTAAACAATAAAGAAACAACACAATTATAGATATAACTAGTTTACTAGTACTAAAAAGAACATGCAGAATTCTTTCAAATTTTCTTGTCAAAGATTTTGTGAAAAGGTCATGACGAGGCAATCCAAACTGTAATGGTCAGTTTGGTAGGAGGATGAAAAGATAGGAGAGATGAGATGTCCACCAAGGGAAAATGCGTCTTTCTATCATGTTTAATATAATAGGAAGGAAATATAGGAAAATTATGAAGTAAGAGAAGCTTTCCTATATAATATAATAGATCTGATATACACACGCATACTATCTACTATATGCACTATTTTTTTTTTCTTACTAGGAAATCTTGAGACGTGTCTTACTTCTCGCTTTGTCTTAAATATTTTGTTCTAATTATGTGCCATCTATTTCTCCTGAAAACAGTATCCACTGATTTCAAGATGTGGCTACATGAGTCGAATTGAATTACAGCCTCTAAACTCAAATTTAGGTTATGACCTCAAGCTTGAAAACTTCCCAGGTGGATCAGACACTATTGAAACCATTTTGAAATTCTGTTATGGACTCCCAATAGGCTTAAACCCAAACAATGTAGCTGTACTCAGATGTGCAGCAGAATTTCTGGAGATGACAGAAGAACTGGAAGATGAAAACCTCATATCTAAGACAGAAGCTTTTCTCACATTTGTAGTCCTCTCTTCATGGAAAGACTCCATTACTGTCCTAAAATCTTGTGAAACTCTGTCTCCATGGGCTCAAAATGTTCAAATTGTGCGAAGATGTTGCGACTCTATTGCTTGGAAGGCTTCCCGAGAAAATTCAACCACAGGAAATACTGTTAATGAAGAAAACTGGTGGTTTGACGATGTGGCTACTCTACACATTGATCATTTCATGAGGATTATAACAGTACTTGGGGCAAAAGGTTTGAAACCAGAGAGTATAGGTTCATGTATCATGCAATAAGCAGAGAAATGGCTGCTGGGCATGGACGTAGAAATTGAAGGAGTACGAAGATATGGTTGTGGAAAAAATGAGCTGCAATGGAGTATATCAAGTGGTACAAAGCACGAAGGGGGAGCCGGATATCACAAAGGACAAAGAACAATTATAGAGAGCCTAGTTAGCATACTTCCGATTCAGAATGAAGCTGTTTCCTGCAAGTTCTTGTTGAGGATGCTAAAGATGGCTACAGTTTATTCAGTGTCACCCGCTCTTATTTTTGAGCTTGAGAAAAGAGTTGGGATGGTCCTTGAAAATGCCAACGTAATTGATCTTCTAATTCCTACTTATACAATTGGGGATCAAGGGATGCCCGTGAAGTGAGTATTTTGCAGTCGTCTACTAAAGATATAGTTTTGATAGTTAATGAGCAAGTCCCTTAAATTAGGTTTCACTGACATTCTTAACAATTCCTATCAACAGCTATCCTAGTTTAACAGAAGAACACACGATGCACAACATAGACACAGTGCAAAGGATTCTGGAACACTTCCTGATGCACGAGCAGCAGCAGCAGCAGCAACAACAACAACAGAAACCAGCCAAACCATTCATTAGTAAGCTCTTGGACAATTACCTAGCAGAGATTGCAAGAGACCCAAATCTCTCTGTGACTAAGTTTCAGGTTTTAGCTGAAACCTTGCCAGAAAATGCTCGGACATGTGATGATGGCGTCTACAGAGCTATTGATATTTATCTCAAGGTCAATTATAAAATTCTTCATTACCTACTATTCTAAGTCCTTTCTATCAGGTATCTTATCAACCGGGGGAAGGGAAAAAAAGAGTTTTTCTTTCAGTTTTTTTTTTATATATTTATTTGTGGCTAGGTTCTATCAGGTAAAATTTATGAACACTAATTTTCTGATCTTCTTATAGACTCATCCTTCGCTATCAGAACATGAACAAAGAAGACTGTGCAAAGTCATGAACTGCAAGAAGCTATCACTTGACGCATGCATGCATGCATGCTGCACAAAATGATCGATTGCCCCTAAGAAGTGTGATTCAGGTAATGTTTGCAAGTGATTCTGGACTAGAATCTGATAGAATCAATTGTACACAAAATCTTAGTTTAAAGTTCCATACTGCGAATGAATTTAGGCTACGTTTGTTTGCAAAATGATGGGAGGGATAAAACTATTTGTACTAATTTATTCCTACTCGGATTATTTTATCCCATGATGCTAGTAGGTATTGTTTGCGGAACAAGTAAAGATCAGGACAGTAATGCAAGGAAAGGAGCAAGGTGATAACTCAGAGGAGGACCATAGTTGGTTGTCTACAAAGTCGGAGATCACAACTCTCAAAGTAGAACTGGAAAAGGTAAAGTTGCAAATGGCAGAACTGCAGAAAGACTACTCTGATCTGCAACAAGATTATAACAAGCTAAATAACAAGCAAAGAAATTTACCAAATTGGACTTTTAGATGGCGTAAGATAAGAAACTCTTCTCTTTTCCACAAAAAAACAGATGTTGAAGAAACTGGGGAAGGACAGCAGAAAGAAACCCCTGCTAATTACAGAGTTCGCACCGGTCGAAGGCAAACCATCAGCTGAAACTATACAAATTAAACTACTCCCTCCATCCGGAGAACATAGTCAGGGAGGGGGAGGGGGAGGGGGAGGGGGAGGGGGATCGAGTGTTTGTGTTTGTGGTGTGAATTTAAAGACATGCTAAATACATTTCCTATTCTCAATATTTTTTTTACTAATGCTCATTTTATAAGTATTAGGGATGAGCATATAAAATCTGAATATATATATATATATATATATATATATATATATATATATATATATATAGGGTCCCCATCCGTAACAACTGGTTGTTTGGGACACTATTTCAACAACCACATCTTACACCGTCCATCATGATATCCAACTGGGATTGAATTGGACTTGAACCATGTCGCTACTCTTTCTAGTGGCAAGCATACTCTTTCTAGCGGCCTGAGAAATTACCTAAATACCCTTCCTTTAATTTAATCCCTGTCGCTAGAAAGAGTAGTGACAATTTGGTTAATTACATCATTGTCCTCACTTAATTTTTCACTGCCACTAGCGGCAGATTGGTTATATCAGATATTTTTCCTTCCTTAGATTTGGTCGTCCACTCTCACTCCCAGTTCAAGCAGTTGTGCTCCGATGATTCAAATTACTAAATTCCTTCTTAATCTAGGTAAGTTTTTCAAAGTGACAAGAAAAATACATTTGCATAATCTATTTTTATCTAATTCTTCAGATTTTATTGCTAGTTTAGATTGTACAAATGCTTTTTGACAAATTTTGGCTGTTTTAAAATTTAAATCTATTTCCCTAAATGATTTTTGTTAAAAATATTTATTTAAATATTGAAAATAAAATATTGGAGTATACAAATTTACAAAAAATAAGTGTTACAATAGTAGAGTAGCTCAGCGAAACTCTACGATCGTTAAGTCATGAATCAACTATCTACGTCATTTCTATACGGAGTCATGACTATACGATCGTTAAGTCATGACTCTACGATCTACAATGGAATCATATTTTCTGTTATTCTATATCTTTCAATTTTCAACCTGTGCACAAATGACAATGATAAAAAATTGACTAGGGCAAATAAACAACATCCAATTTCTAAAAATAAAGAAGATACCATTGACAACAAAAACATGGAACTTCATTCAATTAACCAAAAGTTTTGTCACAATACTTTATATATCAAATGTTTGGCCAAAAATATGTACTCGTCAAAAAAATGGTTCATGCTCCCGCTTTTTTCGGTGGTTGTCATTCCTGCGGCAAAATATTTCTTTGTAAACGCAGGAATCTATTTCTCCCGTACACCATACGTATGGAACCATTTCAGATTTACTACTTTCAACTTCATTACAAGCTCAAATGCATTTACAAACTATCTGATATGACCAACCTGCCGCCGCTAGCGGCAGTGAAGAATTAAGTGAAAGCAATGACGTAATTAACTAATCTGTCGTTACTCTTTTTAGTGACAGGGATCAAATTAAGGGGTGGGTATTTAGGTAATTTATCGGGCTGCTAAAAAGAATATGTTTGCCGTTAGAAGGAGTAGCGACAGGGTCTAAGTCCAATTCAATCCAAGCATTTGGATATCATGATGGACGGTGTAAGATGTGGTTGCTAGAATAATGTCCCCAGCAACCGGTTGCTATGAATGTGGACCAATATATATATATATATATATATATATATATATATATATATATATATATATATATATATAATATATTCCAAAGGAATGAACGACCCGACCCACACTAGCACAAAAATCACTTAGCATGGGGTAGAAAAGAAAGATCAGTTGTCATATATATATATATGTGTGTGTGTGTGTGTGTGTGTGTGTAGATACACACATGTAAGGGAGATTGAGGAGAGCAATATCAAAAGATACAAACATTTAAAATCAGAGCTTTATATACCAAGCATATATCAAAAGATTCCAGTAACAAAAATTTAGAATTCAAAATAAGGGGGAAAATGTATGGCTTGGAAGAAGGAGAAAATCAAGCATTTTATACTCATTTATTGTGATTTGTAGATAGGATTAGCCGATTGGGTGCATCCGTGCTTGTTTTGGATTTTCTTTCCTACCAAGGACTGAATTATCCTAACAATATAGTTCCGCTCAATTCTCAAACAGTTCTAACTTACCACCATCACAATTAAAGCACTAAACATTTGTCATTTCCACATTCATGCAACGCAAATAAATCTACAACAAACTAACTGATTAACATTTCTCAAAGAACATCATCTTATCCTTATTATCATAAACTCAGCCAGCCAGACAATTCATCAAACACCTAGATACCAATAAGTCAAACAGAAAAACCAAACTACCTAGATGAAGGCCTCATACTGCTCCATGGAAACTTCAGCTGCGCACCGCTACCACCGCCCTGACTAGCTTTACCATCTCTTCCACCACCGCCTCCCTGGTTGCCACCACGATCTCTGCCGCGCCAACGGCCGGAACTTGTTTCCGGCTTGGCATTGCCGTCAAGCCAATGCGACTTTTTCTTGGCTTCATCGCCCTCCACGAAACTGGACTTGGATTGCTTGTTCAAGCTTTTCTTATCTTCCTCAATTAAACGGATCGGGTAGAGGTCAGGGGATATGGATAACGGATACTTAAGGGTAACATAGGCCTTTTTGTAATCGGGTTTGGCAATTAAGAGTCCGCCCCTCTTCTTCTTCTTCCCGTCCATGTTTAAAGTTTGGACCTTTTCGACTTCGAAACCATAGAGGGATTCCAGTACCCTCTTAATTTCAATCTTCAATTGAAAAATCAAACAGAAAAATTAAATTAAATTGTTTTTGAGATTATGTATATCTACATTACAGAGAAATATGTATAGATATGCTTTGTAAGTAGAAATTGGTGTTACCTTGGAAGCAGAGGGGATGGTTTTGAGGGCAATTTCAGTGATGTTGGAGAAAGAAGAAGGCATGAGAAGCTTAATGGGTAGGTTAGCGAAGTTCACTACTCTTCTTCCCAATCTACTCCCCATTTTCTTTCTTCTACTTCTTTAGCGATCTTGCAATGTCTTGTAATATTGCCTGAAGGGTTTTATGCCTGTTCGGGAACTTATAAGTTGTTTTAAATTGAAACCCCAGCGGTTCTAAGGACATCTCTGACCCGGCTTCGTACCGAATGCGGTCGGTAACTCCCGATTATAAAAAAAAAATGAATCTAAGTATTAATTTAATTTATAAATTAAAAATTAAATTAAAATAAATTAAGAAAGTTTTGGCTCATAATAATTAAAATCAAATAGAAGATTATTAAAAAAAATATTAATAAAAGGAGGGTCAAAATAGAATAGAGATAAAATAGACATTATATAAGTCATTTTAAAATAAATTATAAATACTTCTGTTTTTTTTTACTTAAAACTCATTTTATAAGTTATAAATATTTGTGGGACCCAAGGGATACATTTGAATTCGAATGTACTGGGTGAGACTTTACAACCGTCCAAACTTATAAACAAAATCACAAGTGATATAATTTTATTTTTGCACATGAACCAATGATTTTATCTTAGATATTTGATTAAAAACTTCCTTAATTTGTAATTTTATTTTAGCTTTCATCGTTTTGCATAGTTCCTGGGTATTAGTTCGTCCACAGGTTGATTATTAACAAGTTCAAATTAACATCAGATACATACATTTGTACGTAAAGATATTAAAGTACGAATATATTCAATATTTTCACAACCAAACACACTTGTAAAACTAAAACATTCTCCCTAATTGGGTATTGTGATATCAGTTGAGAATAGACTGTTAAAATAGCATCCATCTGAAAATTCATGGATTTTTTCTTCTTTTTTTTTAAAACTTTCAGTCATTCTCTTCCTGCTTTTTAAACTACAAGGTCAGCACTCTACACTGATTAAAACAGTGTTGCTGTTGCTCAGGTTGTAAGGTACACTTCTGTTCATCATACATGCTTTTACTGAACTAAAAAATCATGAACTAAATAAATATCCAATTGAAACCTGATTGGAACTGATGAAAGAAAGAGGAGAATGCCTTCCTGATTTCCTAAATTAGCAGGTGCGAGTATACTTCTAATTGAAATCCAGTAACTCTGACCCATCTACAAAGAGTCGTATGAAGTTGAACAGTGATAACTGTATTAGCGGGGCCAAATGTAGTCCGTCTCCTACAATGGGAATCGAAGTTCAGGTTTCCTTCTTCTTACTGCGATATGGGTACTTCTGGTATACTGAAATGCTGGTCATCACGACTGGAAGAGCCATTAGGTGATACAATGAAGGTGGTTTCCCATCGAAGAGGAATTGCAACGAAGCTGTGACGAGGAGTGCAAACACAATGACAAATCCCTGCATGCGTTTAAGTATAAAAATTAATTGAAATTTAACAAAAATGTAGACAACTGCAAACAAAAATGAACACATAAAGAGTAAGAGAAAAAATGAAAGATCTGAATCACTTAGCGTCTAGGTCACCACTAGCATGTCTGAAAATGTTGCTCAATTGTATAGTTAGATACTAACTGATGGCCATAACTTGATAATTTCCTAGTATAACTTTATTTTAATGATTCTCAGCCAAAACATATTTGGGAACTCAGTTTCAAAGTTATTCAGTTGCAGCTGAATTTGTGCTATTGAAATAGCACATACAGGCAGCAAGCCAATTTCTGAAGTGGTACCAGATGGATTCAAAAACAAGTCGCAAAGAGAAACAAAAAAGAAAATATGGGCACCAAGGTGCTTTTGTGGCTTCTAAAGCCATAATCCAGACATTTGAGATCTTAAGATCAAGAAAGGAAATATAGACTACTAATAGGTTGAAAAAAAATTTGGTTTGCTCATATATAAGTATATAACCCCGCAATCTGTCACAAAATAAGAGTTTGCAGTAACTTGAGCCCTTCATCTGATAACAACTTTCCTTTCTTGCATTCTACTTGCTACCAAATTATCTAAATTTTGTATTCAAACTTACCTTTCGAACACCACCAGCATAGGATGTCACCAAGCCTACAAGAATTCCACCAACAGCATTGAACAGAACAGGGATCTGTAAGAAAAACATTTATGCATTATCCCATTGAAATTAGTAGCGCTCACATATTAATTTAAGTGCATTCTTCATAAACAAATGCATCATGCAATCACATTTCACAATTGACACCATTCAGATATAGACGGGTCTGGGTTCAGAAACATTTGATGCAATGAAGCTAATACAGATATCAAGATTATACCATTCCAAGGTGTAAATAAAATGGAATAAAACAGCTCAAAGAAGTTAAGAAACTAGGAGCATATACGTATCTCAAATAAGAAAATTCTAAATTCAGTGAACTGGATCAGATGAGATTGACCAATCATAAAATTTGTGGGACAACTGTGATCTCTTACTTTGGCACTATACAGGTTCCAAGCTACCTCATTAGCAGTTTAAGAAACCAATGTTTGCACTATCAGTAATAATTACCAAAGTAAATGGAGTCCAGCCATAAAACATTCCATGCTGTCTAATTGCTTCTCCATCAGGAGATTTATAAGTACTAGCCAGCAGGCACAAGCTCCCAACTATGGACATTTCTACAGTCATCAAGTATGATGTGCGTTTCTTAACCTGAAATTTTTAAATCAAAAACAAGGACAGGGAAAAATGACCTCAGGAGGTGAATGTTAGGTTCAAATTGGAGATAAAGGCTTCTTCTGCTAACCTGAGAAGTCCATTGACATAGTGCAGAAGCAAGACCTGAGAGTACAGAAGCTACCGAGACTGGAACAATTCCATAGAATAGAATTTCATCAGGGTTACTGCTAGAAGAGCCTTTGCTGGAGCCTTCACCAATGCTTAGAAGAACAGCTGCAATTATCAACAGGAAAAGAGCCCCAATTTGTTGGATTGATTGCTTCTGTCTGATTGAGAAGGAAAGAAAGGCTCTTAGAACCTCAGAAGTCAGGTGTTAAAAGTATTTATATATTATTAGGCAACTTTAACAGATCTATCCAAGAAACTGACACGACAAAAGTACATAATCATATTCCAATTGAAGATGGATGCTAAGTGCTACTAAAACATTGAGTTATAAATAAACAAGTAAAAGAGAAAAAGAGGAGGAGAAGGGGGGGGGGGGGAAATGAAGGTGCCCCTGATCTTAATAGTAAAGCATTTAGGTCATCTTAAAAGAGAACCGGGACTGATCCTATCTTCATCATGGTTGCGTGATTTTCAGTAGATGGTTGGTTAATCTTGTCGCATACTCGCATAACCCATAACCACCCTCAAATGAACAAACGAGAAGAAATAGTGCAATTCTTAAAAATAACAGACGAAACATAAGCAATAGTCTTTGACCGAGCCTTCTTCAAAGGAAGATGGTATTTCAATATTTCAACTACAGAAATTGAAGGAGCATTACTACATTTTATTTTATTTTTTGGCTAGGCTGATGAATTTTAGATGTGCTCCAGCTGAAAGGTAACAAATGATCTTGTTTGCAATTTTACATGCATTGAAATAGAGTAGTCTCACAAGACTCTTTCATTTTGTCATAAAGATGGCAGAAAATCATGATCGACAAAGCAAAGGCAATATAACTCATCACTGTAACAATAAAGATACAAAAATGGAGTTAATAATGTATCCCAAACCACTTTGTCGGTGGTGAAGGAGATTTAGAGATCAAAGACATTGGGACTGATTTGCAGCAGAAAGTTGAACAAACATATTTAGTAAATTGGATTCAGTGTGCAACATATTTCTTTGATAACAATATAACATACCTCAACAGTATAAAAGTAAAGAAAGCAGTGAAAAACAGTTTTGTCTGGTTCAGCATGGAAAATGTGAGCGAATCAAGATTTTTGTACGAGATCTGCAACAAGATATTCTGTAGTGCATAAATAGCTGCTGGCAGTCCTGATAAAGTTAATGAGCCAATCAAAGTCCATTCCTTGAATACTTTCTTGAAACTGCCTTCTTTTGCCATGAGAAGAAGAGCACAAATAACCTAATAAACATATTAAGCGTTTACAAACATGAAAACCTTTGGAAGCAAATCTTGAAGACTGACTAGGAAAATTGAAAAAGAACAAAAATAACCTTTGCTGTCTCGCATGCTAATACAGATGAAGTCACAATCACTTCTCTCCTATAGGAAGAATTATCGGAGAATATCAGAATAAAGACCAAATTAGTTTGGAAGTAGCACTATAGAGGACGACATATAATTTTTCTTATATTTCTAACTTACAAGGTTCCAAAAACAACAAGAAGATAAATATTAAATAGTATATTTCCTTATATCCAATTACCCTAACTGACAACAAAGACAGAAAGTACCATACGCCCAAGAGCAAGTATGCAGATATAACACCAACTAGCTGAAAGTAGTATGCACAGAAGTCAATCATATTTGATATGATAAAGCATATACTTTGTAACAATCTTATTCATTTATTAATAAAAGAATTGTTTATTTAAAGGTATTTAATTTATCTACATGGTACTGTTATATATTATATGTGATAAACCCAAAGTTTTAAGCAATGCTTTTAGAATCATGATGTGATCATGCTAATGAGATCTAAATTCTTAGATAGCTTAAAACTAAAATAGTTCCAAATAGATGGATTACTAAAAAGAAAATTAGTAAATCCGAATAGATTGGTACATACATTGCTTGCTCTTAGGAAGAGGATGCTTGCACTTAGGAAGAGGATGATTGATCTCATAATTATTTGTGGAGACAGTAAAATAAGTATGTAGGTACTTATTAGAGAATAAGTTCACTGAACATGGCTCGCTAAGAAATACTTAATGGAGTTTTACTTGTCTGTCAATAGGAATTCCTGTAGTGATAGTAGTACAAGTGATCTTTAGACTTAAGATCATATTATCTTGTGTATGATGAGTTATACTTTGACAAGTCCCTTAAGACTCTTAAGGTATATCAAAGGGTATGCTTGAGTATAATAATTTATACATGAAGATAATGAATGATCAATACAGAATCTACCGCTTCTAGTAAAAGGAGAAAATGTCCTATGTGATTCGATAAATGACAACTTAGGAATCCTTGACCAATGTAGAATGAAATTAAAAAAGAGTTTCTAATTTGCATTATTTAGAGTTGTGCATTTAGGAATCGAAATACATATAATTAAATAAAATAAGACTTGACATTAATTCCATGTCTTATATTTAATTGGGACATTGTATGGTAAAAAATTGAATTGTACGGTAACTATTTACTCAAAAGGTTCTTTTATGATTAATGTTAAAATCTATATTATCTGGAAAGTCGTTTATCGCTAAGGGGGACTTACTCTTATTGTAGAATAAATGTTATTTATTTAAATGAATTAAATAGTTTAATTTATTAAAATAAGATTAGAATTTTTCTAATTGATTTATTCACAACCGGTTTAATATGAAGAACTTAAAGGGTCACACTATAAAACAAAAATATTTATTTAAGAAATAAATGGCATCATTGTATTAATAAGTTAAGTGTATTTAATTTAATCTATGGTATAGAATAAATTAAATAACTTAATATTTATTATTTAATATTTTGAAAATATTAAATATAAATTAATAAAAGTCTTATTATTATTACTACTATTATTATTAGTTTAATTCCTAAAGAAGTTTGGGAATTAATTAATAAAAATACTCTCATATATTTCTAATTGGATTAGAAGCCTAATTAATTAAAGGAGTTTAATTAATTAAAATAAAACTTTATTCCTAAATTGTTTAGGAGGGTTGCCTACATTTATAAATAAAGAGTCTTATTATGGGTTTGGGTTACACTTAATTCTAAGAGTTGGGAGAGTACGTATAATTTTATAGAATCTAGAGTTTTGTCAAACATCCATTTTCTTGAATACTTATTCTTCCTTGGTGGATCACCTCTAGAGGTCAAACGCTTAGGTGGCTAACGTTAATCAAAGGAAGGAATCAAACCCACTGAATTCAAGGAGAGCACAAAAGACTAGGAGTTGAACTCGTACCTGAGGAAGCACGGTTCTACAAGGGGATGAATCTGATTCTCCTTCTTCGTTTAGATTGATAATTAAGCACAAAGCACGATAATTGTGATGGTTTGTATGAAAATTTTAAAATCTATTTTATCGCGCTTCCGCTACTTTGATGTTATATGATTGCATGATCGCGCAATATACAAACCTAACACTAGTTGTTTTCTCGGCACTAGGTATATAAATACTTTTGTCTATTATGAACATGAATCTTGACTAAGCGATTCTGATACTATGAACATAGGTATTACAATTAGCACCAATATGTTGGATGAGCTTGATGAAGTATTTGCATCCTAAATAGATATGAGTTGTTTGTTAGGAAACACAGACACGTCCTGAAAGCCCACGAATTTATGTCGAACATGTGTCGGACACGAATTCGCTCCGACATTTGTCTGTGGGCTTCTATTTTTTTCTTTTTCTTTTTTTAAAACAATGACACGTCTCAGACACGTCCAGACTCACCTTGGACACGCAAGGAACATGCCTGGGGGCTGGGATAAAAAAAACCTAGTACTTAAATTGCAAGATAAAAGTAAATTGAAGGTAAGTACCCATATGTAATTGGTACCTTTTAAACCTAATTCCTTTAAATCGGTACTTCTGAATGGACAATATGGTGTAGGCTGAATATGTTATAAATTTGTATATGGACCATGTGGGTTGCCTAAAATGGGTATGTTATAAATTTGTTTAAGTATTAATAATTAAATTTAGTTATTGTAAAAAATGCATTTATATTCTTAAATATATATATATATATATATATATAAATTTGAACATGCCCCCAACGTATCGTGTCCTTTTTTGGAAAATGTTGTATCCCTTGTCGCGTATCGTGTTGTGTCCGTGTCCGAGTCGGTACTTCATAGGCTGCTTGACATTAGTGAACAGAAATCAGCAAAAGGTGAACAATCAAAAATAAAACAATGGAGCTTGAGTTGTCCTTTGTCCACGGAGAGCCTATTACAGGTCAAGTTTGGGGTTTGATACAAGTAAGGATGAGAGGATGATTCTGTTGATTAACATGTTTGGAATTCTTAGGGGTATTTGGGTAGACGGGAATAGAGGAATATTTTAGTTCTAGCTACTTTCTTCTCCACTTACTTTGGGATAGGGTGAAATTTCTGGCCTCGTTGACGAAATTCGGTTATGAAGGCTTTACTTCTTTTGTGTTTAACCACTTCCTCACTGGAAATTTTTCCTGTACTTTTGTAAATTGTAATCTCTATTCTTCTATCTAAAGAACTCAAAAAGTTTCCTTGTACTAGAGGTCAATGTTAGTTAAGCTACTATCAAATTATATTATCTTGCTAGGGTATTGTTCATCCACTCCATTTAAATGTCAGCTACATTACAAATTCAGAAGCTGACAACTTTCATGATTCTTGTACCCGTTAATTTCTTCTCATTTATGATTCTTGTACCCGTTAATTTCTTCTCATTTCTTTCTATCTTTTATTTTGATAAATAAAGATATGAAAGACATTAGTAAAAGCACCTTTCCACAGCATAAAAGTGCAAAAAATATATTACCCACCACAATTCATGTATTATGCAGCAATGTCATCTCAAACTCATAAACCACTCTTATTATAGTAGTTTCTAGCAATCCTTAAGCCTCAAACATGAAAACGCTACATGCAAATTGCAAGTAAACCACTAAATTGTTTGAACTCTTTCTATTCTTTCATCTTGGTTATAATTGTTTGCTTTAACGCCATCCCACATTATTACGCCTCTCCCTCCTTCTATAGTACTTCGTTTTCTTGTAATCAGCAACCGATCTTAGCAGAAAGCAAAACTGTTAAATATATGACTAGCCTGATATAAGTCTATTATATATTACTAAAACTCTCAACCTAGCAAACAAAAAGAAAAGTCTGATTTATAGTAGAACCAAAGTTTAACTTAAAAAACCCTAAAATTGGAGATCAAATTTGTAAGATGTTTGAAAAGAAACCAGCACATTGTGTTATGACAAAATCAAGCAAACAATTTTCTAAATTATGTTAACTTAGCTGTAGAATTATGCATTAATCAAATTATCAGAAAACATCTTTCCTTCCAACAATACGGTATTTAAATAACTTTTTAATACATATGAATTTCAATATTAAGCCTGCAAATTCTCAGTTTTCTGTCAGTGACCTAAATGCATAAATGCACAATTGTTGATAATTTATAATTTCTTCAAATCAAAATAAATGTAACTCGCACTCCACTAAACACCAATGAAATGGAAGGATCATAAAGTGAAAACTGTCATTTAGTGTAGGATTAAGACGATCACAATGAGCTAAAACATGAAGATATATATATATATATATATAGAGAGAGAGAGGGATTGGATAAACCTGATGAAGCGTTTAGAGATGAGCGGCTGAGCACCGTACTGTAGGGTGAGCAACAGGGAATATAACCAAACTCTTGGGTTTGTTTCGTTCTCTGAGCTTAGTTTTGAAGACGAAGCAGCTTTAGGTTTGATTGCCGCCATTAATGGCGACCTGCGGGAGAGAAGAGGAAGGGACTAATGACTTTGCTCGATGCTTCTTTTTCCTTTTTCAGTTTTTCCATCGGTGTGTGTCAGTGTCACTGCCTCATATGCGGAATACGACGTCGTTAGAATTGAGGTCAGGACTAAGCGAGTAGAAATCATATTTCGTGTTTTGCCGGGATTTGATTTGATTTTCTTTATGAAAACAACCATTGAGAAGAAAGGAAAAATATGTTTTTGCTTAATAGTTTTATCCAGAATTTGTTCCTTGTTTTTGGAAGAGGGACTGAGGGAGTAGTGAAAATCAACCAAAATTAAATAGTAAATAATACAATTTAAAATTGTAGATAAAAAAGGATAATGAACTATTTTTGTTACTTTGCATTCACGGTTGATTGTTATTTAATTATTGGGATTATTTAATTATTCAAATAGATAAAATTAATTAGAAAATAATAATTTTCCGCTCAGGGGTAAACTCGAACCTAATTTATGAATTTTTGTTGAAGGGTACAATAAAAAAAGAGACATTTACCACTAGGCCACATATAAACAAACTAATTAAATGAAGCCAAATAAAAAGGCAATTAGGATTTTCTTTTGGTTCTCATTTTTGTTCCTTGTTATTACTACTAGGTTAAAGCATCTACAGTAGATAGACTATTTCGTAGACTATATTTAGTCCATATGACATCAGTAAATGTCCTTTAGTCTTCAATCCTTCCAGCAGATGGACTATCCCGTAGACTAAAAAGATTAAAATAATCAATGAATTCAAAAAAATCTATTATTAAATATAATAAAAATACAAACTATTATTAACGAAATACTTATAATTGTATATATTTATAGATTTTCCAATTTACATTTTCAACATCTCCTTCTTTAGCCGCTTCTCCTTCTTCAACATCCCCATTTTTTTACTTCTTCACCCATCTCTCCCATTTAAATATATTAAAAATTATAGTTACAATTATAGTCCAGCAACTCAAGTTCCTTGATATATATAGTCTTTATCCCTCATCGAAAAATTCAATAGACTATATTTAGTCCATTTGTTGAAGCGAAATCTGTATTCCTAGACTAAATATAGTCTAGAATTACAATGTTAGAGATGCTCTTAGTCCCGGTCCACGAAAGTTTTCGTGGATTGAAAAAATGAAACTCAAAACTAGCATTTTGACGGGCAAGCCGCGAGCTTGGTGACCAAATTTTGACACGCATGTGCATGTGTCTGGGTAATTGCATTTACAAATTTACATTCTTGATTTAAGAAAGAAGTCATTTTCTAGTCAATCAACAGTAATTAAACTGCGTCTGAATAATGTAGATTTTGAGATCCTAATTAATATCTTTTCTGATTTACGGAACTTGTTTGTGGGTGTTAGAAGATTTAGGATCTGTTTATAAATCTTTTATACGTACTCTTTTCTTCTTTTGGCCCTTAATATCAATGCGCTTTAAAATCGTTTAATAGGAGTAGTTATTTATGTATGCTTCAGGGAAATGGATTTGACAGACCTAACATGTTCTGAATATATTATACAATTTATATTACATGTTCTAAATGTGAAAGGAGTGAAATACAATAACTAAATGGAGAAGATGAATGTGTGCCATAATTATTACTATGTTATAAATGAAAACAATTCCAGATGTTAGTTTTCAATATGGATTTGATATAACTGGCATGCGGCCCTTACCTAGATGATTGTACTGCTGCAATTCAAAGGTACTCTCGTACCTGTAACTGGCATGGTAGACATTACAGTCAGGCACACAACTCGGCCTCATTATATTTAGTTTGATTTTGAGAATTGGGTACTGAAGCCATATTGATTATATTTTGGGCAACCTTGTCCATAATAACCTCACATGAGTTGTGCTTGCGATTTCTAGTGTTTTCATGTCTTTTGCACGAAATAAATTACTCATGCACCTGCATTAATTAGTTCTAGTGGACATTGTTAGCCCATTTTTGATGCCTTTCCTTCATCTTATTTTCTAATATCACAGGTTTTCTGTGCCATAATAAATGTATAGCTCACTTGATTTTCTTTGTAATGCTAGGCGCTAGCCATGGTAGCATGCTTTCTACTCTCAATATATGACAACTTACTTTTTTAAATCGGTATATACGTCGGTGCAAATTCTCCCAAAGCTAAATGCATTCTTCTGTTTCACCTCATGCTCTTCTTTGTTGTATCATGTTTAACTATTTGTTGTGGGATTATATCTCAGTAAAAGGTTCAGATCCTCTTCATTTATTTACGTTTCGTGTTTCAGGCTTCTCCTGATCTGAAAGCTGCCAGAGAAGTAGCAGATTATCTTCACACTCGTCACCATGAGTTTCACTTTTCTTTAAGAGAAGCTTTTGGGTGAGTGCGCTTACTTTGAGCTCTTTTAGTCACTAAATGGTGTCTGGAGACCATGCTACCAGACACCAACAGCACATGTATCCAAGTGGATATTCGTAAATTCAAGTTTTCTTTTCTTAAATGCTAGATTGAAAGAATGAAATAGAGAAGAGAATGGAATGAAGAGTGGAATGAGTCTTTCCATACCTTCCCAAGGAATAAAATTCATAAATTTGGGAAGAATGAGAATGGTTCATTCCAATGGATCAACCAAACACAATTGTTTTCATTCCAAAGTAATGAGTCATTCAATTCCCACGTTCATTCCTTCAATCCAAACGCGTAGCATAAGAGAAAAGATTTAGGGAGGGTGCTCTACTGTGACACCCTTAGTCACTGGATGGTGTCTGGCTACCATACTGCCAGCCCTCCGTCAGCTGAAGAGGAACACAAGTTCTCACTGCTCTCTTCATTGTCTTAATATTTCTCTACTTTTGCCCGGCTCAGTGAAGCATTTGTCCTGTACATTTGCTCTCGTAGCTAATTGCTTACATCCCTTATATTTACACAATTTCTTACCTAGCCATTTGAGCAGAATGCTGCAAGGTCAACAGTGGGACGTCCAAGTGTGGCATGCAGTACTGCAAAAGCATTGGAATGGGATGCAGCATGGTCCAAAAACCCTGATCCATCCGGCCGAGCTGCTCTTGGTATTCATTCAGCTGCTTATGAGGATATCAAAAGCTAAAGAAGAATGTAATTGATGGCTCCATTTAATATCAGAAAGCAGGAATAGAGAAGATAGGCATATGAGGATGTCGAAGCTTAAGAAGAATGTAATTGATGGCTCCATTTAATATCAGAAAGCAGGAATAGAGAAGATAGGCAGCAGTTTCTTTAGTAGATTCTATTGCATAGATTCAACTTTCAGTAAAAGTTATTGGCTGGTTGCAAACCAGGATTTGCAGGTATTTGATTTCTTTAGGAGTTGGTTTTTATTTTGGTAAATTCCTTTTTTATTTTTGCTATGTTTTTTTGGGGGTTTATAAAATTATAGCCTTGAAATGAAGATATACTAGCAAACAGCTTTAGGTTGAATAAAAAATAAAGTATATTGTATTTGTTTTTAAAAAATAAATACTTTCTTAATATTTACAAAATTTGTAAATAAAACTTTTTTTTTGTGAGATGGAGCTAGTAATTTTCCATTAGTGTCCTAAAATAGTCCATTTTATCACCCAAAATTGGCCAAGAAGAAAATACAACAGAAAATTGCGATTCAAAAGCATGTCTAGATCTTTTTATTATTCTTTTTTTCCTTTTTATGAGGAGGCAGGTTTAGATATATATATATACAATAGTTCTTCTGCATTCACTTGTTTGGTCGGTATCAAGCATCGAGATTGTCAGTACTCGTTCACCAAGTTAATAATCATCACAATGAAATGAGGAAGTTTTGCTTCTTTTACCAACGGCAAATACCTGGGGCCTCGGTCCGCAACAAAGAAACCATCTCCTCATACTTGGAAGCATACACAAAGCCCCACAGCTGCATAAAAATAATAAAGCGCATTAAATATTATTTGATGGTAGTATCTTTCATCTTCTACTATATATATAGTAAACGAAATTCTTTGAACAAATGCCATATGTTTATCAAACTTATGACAGTAATTGACACTTACAGGAGTAAAATCAGATGTGTGTATGTGTTTGTGTGATATATATATATATATATATATAGAGAGAGAGAGAGAGAGAGAGATTTGAGCACCTCAATTTCCTTCACTTCAAAATCTTCAGTGTAAGCCAAACAAGGGTTTCCATAGGTTTCCGAGGCCGAACTTGAACCAATTAACCTTGAAAAGGAAAAATAAAAGATGTAGCAATATGTAGAGAATAATATAAGACATTTCAATCAGGATCATAAGAATTTTATATTAAAAAAAATAATAAGGAAAGGGAATAGAATTCTCACAAATCACCATCCAAATAGAGTGCAAAGTGACTACCCCCACCCAAGGCTAGATAGTCAGTAGAGCACAAAGTGAAATATCGGTTCATACCTGCATGATGTGTTAGCCAGACGTCAATTGCATTAAGTTTACAGAATACAAACTGTTGATCTAAATCACCTTGAAAGATTCAAAGCAAATTAAAAGGCCAACCAAACAAGTAAAAAAGCATGATAAATCATTTGACTTAGTACTATATGATGTCACTAAATGTTCTAATGACAACAAAATGTGCGTGACTGCTAGCCATTGAAGTTCTCAGTGAACATAATGAGACTTAAATGGTATATACATGTTTCTATAAAGCTTTACAACAATTTTCGTTCTTTCAGAATAACATAAACAAAGCTATTAGAATATCATCAGAATAAAGCTTCAAACATGACTAGCAAATTACCTTTCCATCACTAAGGGAAATACTAGAAGGAAAAGAATTAAAGAAATCTTGATGCTGAACAGATGAATGCTCAACTCAACACCACCTTTTATTCCAAATTAGTAATGGAGTAGGTTAAAAATGAAAAGAATAAAATAAACTAAATAAGAAAAGAATAAAATAAATAATCTAAAATAATAGAATAAAAATAACGGATTTAAGTAGAGAAAAATACATATACACATAAAAGGCTAAATAAATAAATAACTAATTCATGGAATGCTGAACAGATGGATGCTAAACGAAAATTTCATTCGAATGAAGAAAAAAAATGCTAAATACCTGTGGGACGATATATTACTGGACAACCAGTTGTATTTGTGAAAACAAATGTATTATTTGTTCCCTGGGAAAAAAATCAGCGTAGAGTAAGAAAAGAGAAACAAAATCCATTCCAAAAGCTTCCGGGAAAGGTTAATTTGCATCACCTGATATCTTCTCTTGTTAGTTGGTCTTAAGGGTGCCTCAACCAAACCACCAAATATTGCACCTTTACGGTCTCCAACAACCTACAAAATTTAACAGATTGTATATAAATTGCTAAGTAGATTAGAAGGTAAAAAGGTCAAAGATAAATGATAATCCCACAATAGTTTTTGTTAATGTCAACATAAGATACAACTCTTACAGCATATGATACAATATTATAATGCACCACATGCTTTGGCTTTATCAAGAGCTGTTGTGGAATTATTGATTCCCTTATAAAATTTGTCAACGTAATGTGGCTTGAGTTATATCTTCCCAGATCGTTTAATCAACATCCTGATGGGAAACAATACATGATCAAAGATATGTAAATCAATGATGTTGGCTTTTATCTTTAAAGCATAAAATCTAAAGCCTGTAAAACTGGTATCTCACACTTAGATGCTTAAGATACTAAACTTTTCTGTAAGCAAAAACACAATGACTTGTAAACTACACTGACTATTTCGGTCAATTGATCAGAACCATGCTACAATCTATGGTAAATTACAGAAAGTAGAAAACTCTTTTGGTTGATGATTGTAGAAATCATCTGCTTCTAGTCTATAATCTATAAACATGATAAAATTAAAAATGTACAATTGTAGACCAAAGAGTTATAACTAATTTGGTATGTGAAGGGGAAATATATCCAAAGCAAACTCTTATACCGTAAAAAATAAAAATAAAAATAAAAAATAAAAATAAAATCCCCAATCAAATATTGTAACTTAGGACATAGAATAAATAAGGAGTTCATTGTTAGACCATCATTCTTTGGTTAAAGACTCGTATGTGGTGACATTTGACAAAATAATATTTAATTCATCCTTGACAAGTTTTCATCTTGAGGGTTTTCATCTTGAGGGGGACAGAGAGACAGAGTGAAGACACATTTATTCAAGTAAAAATATCTTACACTTGATACAGTTAACAAACCATCTAACTTACTCTTAATCACATAGGCAAAAGGCATACAATAATAATCTTAAGACAAAAATTAAATAGTATAATCACATGTTTGTGTGGAGATCTATTTTTTCCATACTATTTGGAACAAGAATTACCAACAGACTTGGGCCTGGGCAAAGCATACTTCTTCTGTATAAAGTTGAAAGTGATATGCCATGCCTCCACGTACTGCAGAGGACGAAACAGAGATATTTTAAGTTCCAAAGTTGTCAAAAAATTAAGATGGTCAACTTGTGAAAGATTAGCATTCAATTTAAGAGAAAGAAGCGTTTAAATCCTTTTTTAATGGAACAGTTCAAATTTACATTGATGATAAACTTTATGATGAAAGTATAGTCCGGTGGAAATATAGCTTGGTTGGTATGGTAGATTATCTTATCATTCCTTACCTGTATAGCAATACCCATTTTCTGCCCTGTACAAGTACGGGAAATGAAACATAAAGAGCTCCTCGTGTCTTCTCGGACAGAAGCAATGAGCACTCGGAAGTTTCTGGAAGATTGTCCAAAGGAATAGACTTGTTTAAAGTTTGCATTGAAATTCCATCATCTCTAAAAACTGTAGAACAGTTTTCTTCATCAATAGACATGTCGGAATTACTCTTGGCTGAGGCTTGGCGATAGCCACTAAATCTAGCAGCCTGATAGATAGCTCTCCCAAGGGATTGTTTACCCCTAGAAAGCAAACTTTTCTTTCCATTACTCTCTTTCATTGTTGCATCAGATGCTGATTCATTATCCACTTGATACTCATTGGATCCATTGATGTTAGAATTACTTCCAGAGTCTGAAGTAGACAGTAAAGAATAAAGGAATGCGGAAAAGGAAGATGTATCAGGCCCTTCAACTGAATCCCCGGTACTTTCCACTGAAATAGACTCTAGTTGACCTTTTTTTGGCTCGGCGGCATCTTCCTGACAAAGCAAAAAAAATATAACATGAGAGGAAAAGGGGCAGTCACAAGGGGGAATAAAGTGGGATTTCTATTAACCTTAGAGCATTAAACATTTCAGAGCAATTGATTTGCAATTTTGCAAATTAAAGAAAGACAGTTATAAGTTTTTATCTTTGTTTGAGATGGCATGCATTTAAACCCTAACAATTTGTTATGACCTTATTATATTTTATTCTTGCCCCTTTGGGAGCACAAAATTGATTTCGTGAGAGTATGTAGAGGAGAAAATGGTTGAATTAACTGAGAAATGGAAAGAAAAAAAATATCATAACATCCTATGCATTTGATGAAACTGGGTGACTAATTTGGCAAAATTTGCAGTTGTAAAGGGTGTCTAGTTTCTTCATTAATTAGTAACATAAAGAAATGATATTTCTAGTATTACAACCCTTTTTGTACACCTGCAACGATATATTTGAGCTACATCTTATAACACACACACACACACATATGAGCTAGGTTATAATAGCGAACTGTCCTACTCATTTGATAAACTTAAAATTTCGTACTTGCTTTAGCATCTCTTCTTATGATAACAAAAAAAAAAACCATAAATATTTCCATGGAGATCAAAGTGAGAGCCCAGGAAAAGATCCATCAAATAAGTAGAAATACAGATTCAAGTCTAATTCCATTCTTAAAAAATAAATGCACAATTCTTAATGAAGCCAAATATGTATATCAATAATTAATACAAATTGCCACTAGACCCCTAACACTGAACTCCAAAAATGACATGTAGAGCTTCCCAGCATAAACAATAAAGAACACCCATTTTTGAGTGGAGAAATTACAATCAAGAATTGGGTCTTCATGTATCAATCAAAAATATGCATCTTCCCAGTAAAATGGATCAAATAATATACAGACTAGCAAGAACTAAGAAATTATGAGAGAGAGAAACTTACAGAGGGTGGATGTAGAATAATGGGTTTTGATGAAGGTTTATCAGAGATGGGGTTGAGGAGAACAGTGGTGAGATCAGAGACAAGGTGAGCTGCTTTACTCCTTAACGATGAGGCATGTGGCTGTTGTCTTTGCTTTCCCATTTTCATTATTTGTGAAAAACTCCACTACCCTTTTGGCTAATAATATACACATTCATCCCACAATCCAAAAGGAATATACCCACCAAGACACCAACCCTTTTTCTCTTTCTAGCTTCCTGTTTCTGCAAAATGATCTCTTTTCGTAGGTATGGATTAGGGATTCATCAGCTGGTGGAGAAGAAGAGTCTTTTTCAAGTGAACCCTGTTGTCTATCCATTTTTTTTATTCGTATTTTCATAAATGATCGGCTTTATTTTTCTTTGTGAATTATCTACAGTTTCATAATTTATATATTTTTTTATTAGTAGTGGAGTATTGTTTTTATGGGTCAATGAATTAGTCAAAATATTGACCAGTCAGAAATTGGGCACCTCTTCAAGAGTCTAACAATATTAGTAAAAACTGCTAGTATTGTTCTAGACACAAGACTCTGTGGCCCATGGATAAGGCGCTGGTCTACGAAACCAGAGATTCTGTGTTCGATCCCCAGCAGAGTCGCCTATATTTTTCATTTCTTCCTGACTTGGAAACACTACTGCATGTTAAGTCTCTTATTATGCAAACACATAGGCCATTCCATAGCTTGGTTTTTATTTTTATTTTTTACAACTGAATGTTGCAGGTTTAGAAGATTATAGGTCTAAAGTTCGAGTTTATATTTCAACAAAATTATACTTTTTTAGTTAGTTTATTTAATATTTTTTTTATTACACAGAAAAGAGTTATTTTTAATGCTGCTAATATTAAAAAATACACAAAATCTTTAAAATTATCATCCTAATTTTATTATTAAGTCTCAATTACTAAACTAACAACTTATTAATTTAAAGATAAATATATATTAAAATCACATTCTTATTATTTAAATAATTTATAATAAAAAGAAATTTATGGAAGGGAAGGAGTATGAATTACCATATAGCCTTAATTGTTCAAGAACATTGGGAAAAAAAATTAATTTAAGCCTATTTCCTTAAGAATATATATATATAGTCCCCAAGACCCCACCCCACCCCACCCCACCCCACCCATTATTATAATTAAAAATTTACAAGAAAAATGAACACCTAATCCATTGAGACTTATATAATAATGAATACATGTAACTCACTTCTTACATTCGAAAAATAATAGTAATAAAAAAAACATTTCTTTTGAGTGATTGTCATAAGAGCTAAAATAAATTTAAATTGAATTATAATAATTATGAAATTTTGTGATTGATAGGAAGTAGGCGGCCATATATATATATATATATATATATATATATATATATATATATATATATATATATATATATTTAAAGAAACTATCATTAATACTTATTGATAATAAAAAATTATGACATAAACATTTATAATATATATTATTTTCCTTGTAGTAATCAAACAAATTCACCTAACAAAATACTCACACTAATTATATTTATTTAAAACATTTATTTTGAAATCGGTTCCGACTGTGTCTGTTTCAACACCCCATAATTTAAGCGTTTTATGCTTCCTTCTGTCCGAACCGAAGCTAAGAAATTTGATCCTATCCTGTGTCTCACTTGATGTGGATGAGATTTAAATTTCAAACACTAAAAAATATAAAAAGTTGTGCTAATTAACTGAAGTTGATCTATTATTAAATAAATATTTTCCTCTAAAATATATATTGCATAATTAGGCTGTTTCATAATAGAGTATGACGGTGTAACTGTGCATCATCCGTTATTATTAGTAACGAACGTGTAATAAGAGCATCTCCAGCAGATGGACTATCTGTTGGACTATATTTAGTCCATATGACATCAGCCGATGTCCTATAGTCTTCAATTCTTCCAGCAGATAGATTATCTTGTGGACTATCTTGTGGACTATAATATAAATGATTAAAATAATCAATGAATTTGAAAAATCTCGAAGGACCATGATTTTCCATCTAAAAAATAATACATCGGAGGACCATGATTTTCTATTAAAAAATAAATTAAAGAGAGATTATAAATAAAAAATAAAAATCAAATATAATAAAAATACAAATTATTATTAATAAAATACTAACAATTACTAAATGTTAGAATAATTGATTGAAAACTGTAAAATTTATTAAATTATTGTACATATTTATAGATTTTTCAATTACCCTAATAATTGTATCTATCCGTTCTGAAATTTTATAGGTTGCTGCCGACTCTTCCCACTTCGTCTTCTTCATCTCCTTCGCAGACCTTCTTCTCCTTCATTTTCTTCTTCACAGATCTCCTCCTTTTTCTTCTATCCTCTCTCCCATTTAATAATATTAAAATTATAGTCCATGAGATTTTCGTTCCTTGATTTAGTCTTTTTGGATTGCCGAAAAAATGGTTGGACTAAATATAGTCCATCTGCTGGAGCAAAATCTGTTTCCTAGACTAAATATAGTCTAGGATTTTTGCAATTCCGGCCCGCTGGAGTTGCTCTAAGTTACTATCTACTATTATTAATCTCAAATTCTCAACCATTGATTCTTATTCCTATCAATTAGTCTCAACCGTTAGTTTTTATATTAAATGGTAGAGATAATGAGTATCTATTTTTTATTCGTAGTAATACTCTGGCCCACTAATTAGCTGTATAGTAATCAAAACGTGTATCCCAATGCGACATTTGCGCTTACACCTGCTGCTTTAAATAGACCAAATGGGCTTCACTTTGGATCCCGTTTTCGATCCCAAACACAAACAAATACGCACATTGAATTATAGAGACAAGAAAAAGAGTAACAAACAATGGCTACTCTCAAAGTTCCTGCATCGGTTCCTTCTCCAGCTGAGGATTCTGAACAACTCAGAAAAGCTTTTGCAGGTATTTTTTTAAAAAAATTTAAATTGCTGAATTTTGAAACTATTTATACTCAATTTGTCATTCTTAATTTCATTTTGTTAGTTCTTTCAGTACTGTTCAATTTTATCACCTTCATCGACTTGGATCAGTTGTCATTTGCCTTTTGATCTGTTAAATTATGTAGTTTGTTTCAATCTTCTGGAACCGTTAAGATGATCATTTGATATTGATCTGTCTTTTATATACTCAATCTGTTTCAAAATATAGAATAGTTTGATTTTTTGAAGTCTATTCTAGGTATTTTTAAATTCAGAATTGATTCATTCATTTAATTTTAGGCAATAAAATTATGAAAACTGCAAACTATCTAACAAGTGCTACAAATTACAAGATTTAGTTTTCGAAAGTTAAAAATCAAATTAACTCTTTTGAATGTGAAAGTATCTTAAATTGATTGTAAAGAGATCTTATATTTCGGAATGCAGGGAGTTTATTATATATATGCACACACATTAGTATTTTCATTCTGCCAATATGCAAAATGAACCATGTTTAAAGTTTGTTTGACTTTTAGGATGCTTTATGCAGAGTTCATAGTTCATTTGATCTTGTTAATTGTTAGTTTCAGCTTTAGATCAATACATGATAATAACTAAGAAGGTTCCAATATTTGAATTTTAAATATCTTTGATTTTTTCTTTCCTATTTACTTTAATTTTTAAGATCCAAATTTGCTTTGGATTGATTTTTGGTATAACAAGAATTAGATAACAAAAACATATTATCAAATGTTGACATAATTTTGTGATTGAAAGGGGAGTTTTGAGATTAAGTGCAAATAGTTCTCATCCTGATACGAAATGATTGGAAATCTGTGATGATCATGACAATAGGTATGAAACTTACCAAATGTTTCAATTTTTTACAACTTTTATGTAATTTAAAATGTTATTCTGTGTGAATATTTTTAAATTTCTTGATTATCTGTCATTTATTTTAATGAATATCGCACTCCATTTTAAACTAGTTTGTGTCGTTGAATATTCTAGCTGTTGTGCCTGATCCAACATTTTTTGTCAGTTGAAACTTGGCATTATGTGAAAATATGTATTCAAACGATGAAATAGAAAAAGAACTTAATAGTTGTAAATTGTAACTACCCTCAGATACTAAACATTGCTATGCATACCAAATGCATCACTCCTGTCACACCATTACTATGTATGTTTTAATGCGCGGGATTTCATTTTACTGCCATTTTCTTAGTTGGATGGGTAATTTGATTCCTACATGGCAAAATGTCTTTCTTTATTAATTAAGCATCTTTATGTTATTGAAATGAATATCGTGCTTGTAAATTCAGATTTAATACAAGAAAATTATGTAAAGTAAATTTGATTGTTATGCTATTTTTTTAGTTTTGTGCATGTATTTGTGGATCGAGATTTGAGAATGAAATGTGTATATAAACCATTGCAGGATGGGGAACAAACGAGGCATTGATTATTCAGATTTTGGCACACAGGAATGCATCACAGCGCAAATCTATTCGAGAAACTTATGCTGCAACATTTGGAGAAGATCTACTGTCAGCTCTGGACAAAGAACTTTCAAGTGACTTTGAGGTAAGTTTTACACCTCCCTTTAGTTTTTTTTCAAATGAGAAGGCTATGTATCATAACAGAATTCTTACATTGCATAAGAAGGCTTGATCTTTTACTTTTTTAGATACTATTGATTGCTTGTTTTGATGGTAACTTATGAAGACTAATCTTTTGTTTCCTATAATATAATAAAACAGCGTGCAGTCTTATTATGGACACTGGAACCAGCGGAGCGAGATGCGTACTTGGCTAACGAAGCCACAAAGTTGTTAACCGCAAACAAGTTGGTTCTCTTGGAAATTGCTACCACCAGATCTTCACACGATCTCTTTTTGGTAAGGCGAGCGTATCATGCTCGTTACAAGAAGTCTTTGGAAGAAGATATTGCGCATCACACAACTGGGGACTTCCGTAAGGTACAACTATAACCTTCGTGGTGCTTACAATTTTAGTATCTGTAGCTATTAGGACGTAAGATCTGTTCAGATCACATTCCATGAAACAAATCAATTGTAGTTTAAACAAGACAACATTGTAATAAAATATTACAATAAAATTAGTCAGTTAACCTTTACAACTGATTGAACTCGAACATAAATATATAGGAGTAGATGGCTTTTTTGTAGATGACTCAGTATGCCTTCACAATAGTTGATGGATGGAAGTATTCTCAGACAACTTACTTTGATTTGATATCAAGAGAAGTGCTAAAGGAATGATTGTTGGATATTTTTAAAATCTGTTGTTATATAATAAATATATTATTTTAATAACTAACAGATGTATTGGTTCAATGGTAAATATGGGATTAGTGGCTTGAACATGTATAACGTTTAATTGGTGCAATGATTCAACTTGTGTCACTAGTTTGAGCCGGTGTGATTGTTAGTTTGAACGGGTGTAACATTGAACTGGTGCAATGGTTTGATTTGAGTCACTAGCTTGAACTGGTATGACCCTTCAGGGTGTGTTTGGTTAATATATTTTCAAATTGAAAATGTGCATTTTCAAAGGGGTGTTTGGAATCCTATAAATGGATTAGAAAACTCTCATTTGGGATAACAATTCATTCACAAGAAATAAATCCATAATTCTTAAAAGAATTTTGGTGTTATTATTTTCTTCTCTCTCAAATTATAGTTTTGAATAAATACTATTTTGCACAAGTATTTAATACATATTAATTTCTTGGTCTGTCTTATCTCGGGAGACGAATTCATTGTAACCCTGTGCAGTTTATATAGGTGGCGAAGTCTCAAGGAGAGAGTGAACTTCCATTTGATTTAGGCGGTATTATTATTATTTTTTTAGAATTTTGACAACGTCCTGCAGGAAAAAGTTTCAACAATGATTACTATTTATTTGTATTAAATTTCTGGCATTTTTTGTTGGCCTTTATGAAATATTGTTCTTTTGTTATAATGGTGAGCCATGTGTTCGATGGTTATTAAAGCAGTTCTCTTTCCATGAAGCTTTTGGTTCCTCTTGCTACTGCATTCCGGTATGAGGGTGATGAGGTGAATATGACTTTGGCAAAATCAGAGGCTAAGAAACTTCATGAGAAGATATCCGAGAAGGCCTACAATGATGATGAGATCATCAGGATTTTGACTACAAGGAGCAAATCACAGCTTAATGCAACACTCAACCACTACAATAATCAATTTGGAAATGCTATCAACAAGGTAATACATTTTCCAAGATATTACTAGAATCATGTCAAAACTAAATTTGTTCCCTGTTTATCTGCCTTTTAGTAAAACTATATTCCATTATTGATGCTCACTTGGGCTACTCCCTGATCACCTATTATGCATGTCTGGCATTAAATGTCTTACAATGAAGTTTTAGAAAGTTATATTTCCAATTTTAATCTTCTAGTAAATAATCTCAAAGCACTTCTAATTTGAAGAAATTAAAAGAGGTCTCTCAAAACCTCCCTATGAACATTTGAAAAATGCATTATAAAGTCTTAGTTTTAGATCCATGATAGTTTGTGTAAAACATTTTTGGATGAAATTTTGCAGGATCTGAAAACTGATCCAGAGGATGAGTACCTCGCTTTTCTGAGGGCCGCTATAAAGTGCTTGACTTATCCTGAGAAATATTTTGCAAAGACACTTCGATTGGCAATCAACAAGTTGGGGACAGATGAGTGGGCTGTCACTCGTGTTGTCACCACCCGCGCTGAGTATGACATGCAGCGTATCAAAGAGGAATACCAACGAAGGAATAGTGTCCCTCTTGAACGCGCAATTTCTGGAGACACTTGTGGAGACTATGAGAAGATACTTCTCGCCTTGATCGGGCATGGGGATTATTGAGTTAAGCATTTGTTCTATGAGTGTCGTTTCTATATTATGAATCCGGGTTCTTTTTGCCTGTTTTTGACTGTCTTTATGTACTTTTTCTACTGGTTTGAAACTTTATGGTTTGAGTTCTGAATGGTTGATTATTATTATGTAATATATTTATGAGTTCTGCTACTGCTTCACTACAGTCTGGTTTATGTTGTGTATACCATAATCCCGATATGCTTCCTCCATTGATAGATTTTATTATTTAGCCTTGTGGCTCATATTTCTTATTATTATTGCTCTTACAATTTCAATTGTCAAAGGATGAGAATTCGATTATGAAATGCATACTATTTTATTTTATTTAGTACAAAATGGTATTTATATTATATTCATTCCTGGACCGATTATCTATACGATGAATAAAATTTTCTGTCTTTGCATTATCTTTTTCTTCTCCGTTTAATTTGTTAAAGAATATGATAATGTGGAATAAATGATTAAGGTTATTTTAATGTTTCATTCCACTACTATGTTAATGCGCTGATTATGAAAAAGCAATAAGAGCAGAACTTCTGTCTCTATTTTTTAAGAGACTAGGTATCAAATATTTGAGTGGTGGACACAAGGAGGACATAGAATAACTCTAAAAACAATTTGGTACATTTGTTTTTGTATTTTTTTAACTTTTTATTTTTTAACGTGTTAATACTGCACCAAGTAATAATAATTTATATTTAAAATATATATTTACACATGATTGAAACGAATGGAGGATGAATTTGGATATTTAGGTAGTTAGATCATAATGTGCATCCATCTTATCTTATTTTTAGTTAAACGGTACTAGTAATGGATTGAGGGGAGGTACGGTAGCCTTATTGACCGGTATGACCGGTGCACCCTTTTTTTTTTTTTTTGGGTTTTTTTTATCACAATTATGAGAATAAAAAATAAAAAATAATAAAGCAAATTTGAATAAAAAACTGTTAAAGAAAGTATATTTTTTATTAAAAAAACACTGTAAACAGTTTACAGTATTTTTTCAATAATTACAGTATTTTTTTAATAAAAAATGTACTTTCTTTAACAGTTTTTTATTCAAATTTGCTTTATTATTTTTTATTTTTTATTCTGATAATTGTGATAAAAAAAACCCAAAAAAAAAAAAAAAAAGGGTGCACCGGTCATACCGGTCAATAAGGCTACCGTACCTCCCCTCAATCCACTAGTAATAATCAAAGATGATATATATCACAATTAAGTAATTTTTATTTGAATTACAAAATCTTCCTTTAAACATAGCACAAGATCATAAATGGATGTATATGAAAGATTGGGCAGTTACTCACTCACTCGTATGTAAACTTTAATTTAACCACTCAATTAAACACTATAAATAGCCCACATGCATCATGCATGCATGCAGTGTCCGTCCATCCTTCTAATTAATTAATATTCAGTTTTGTGGTGGTGTTTTTTCCCCAAACTATAGACAGACAGCATCATGAAGTTTAGGCTTTGCAATTGCATAATGATCTTCTTGTGTTTTAGTATCGGAGGAGCATGGCCGGAAAAAGAAATGGAGGCCGCCGCCATCAAACCCCGGAATGCTTTACAAGAGAACGGCGGCGACGGATGGTTTTTTTCCACCGGATTTTCCAATTCTACCCAAACCCAAATCCCAATCCTAACCCAGAGCCAGAGCCAGAGCCGAAGCCGGGTAGAGGATCAGGAGGGAATCATCAAAATTGTAAAAATTTTGGTGGACTAGACCAAAATGATCCAGTACTACATCTTCCAGAGAATCTGAGACCAAATTATGCTAGAGGGATAGAATGCTGGTCACCAAGAACGAATTCAAGTTGCAGTAATGTTGAAGAAAATACTTCTAATGAAGATGGCAGCACCTCCATAAGTTATGATTGTGCCAATTGTAACTATCAGTTTACCACTAATTACAATGGTGTGGTCATCGGGGCTTGGTCTGGTTGTCATTCTTAATTTCAATTAACAATATTATATATATATATATATATATATATATATATATATATATATATATATATATATATATTTTCTAGAAATAATTAAGTAAATATCTAGTACTACTACTCTACTACTTTTAGTTTTAATGTGTATAAATATCAATATAAAATTATAAATCAAGTATTAAAACACTAATAATTATTTTCTTTGTTGTTTACAAAACTTATAAAAAAGAAGTTACTTATTATAGATAAATTACAACTTGAACTAAACACTAACCTAATGAAAAATATGTGAAGGTCTCATCTGAAAATTTTTATACAATGAGAAAAGAAATTGGTAGTTTGACAAAAAATAGTTTCTTAATACATAATCTCACTCTCTTTCAATTATTTTAAATTTTGAAATTAAATTTTTTAGGTAAAGAAATTAGAGTGAATTTTCTTTTGAAATTCTTTTTTTAAAAAAATTCATACACCCATTTATTTATTTATTTATTTTTTCTAATCCTCTTTCTTCCTTTCTCTCGTTTTTCATATTAAAAATCCCTTGTGCATGACCACCGACATAACATATTTAAGGCCGTCGGCAGTGAACGTTAAAGTCTAACAAGTAACAACACAGATGGGGGACCCACAACCCCAATATTTATCTGCAAGTGATTTACTAACATTTTTATTTTTATTTTTATAACTTCTGGCGTATACGATTTGATTTTAGAGAATATTTTATCCTATAACTTGAATATTTGAATTTGATTTTACTATCTTATTTTTAAAATTAGATATACAATTTAATTTTAAAAATAAATTTTATGATTAATAAGTTTGTTATATACTATATAATTATAATAATTGTATCAATTAAAATTAAATAAATTTATATTAAATTTATAATCTACACCGTTGATTGTGACATTGGATAACACAGATTAAAATGAATTTTCTCTCTGCCGGCTGCTGCTATAGATTGTAACGACGATAATATGGCTAGTAGTAGTACGAAAAATTACTCATTTACACCTTATTTGCCCATCTGCTACATTGTCTGCCGCTACAAATTATAGCGACAATGAATTTAATTGAAAAACTAAAGTGGCGCAATAGTAGCTTAGGCGCCCAATATCCCATATCCTAAGTTCAAAACATGGTTGTGACAAACTTGTGTATTAATTGTTCAACATCTTACCTATCCATTGAATGAGTGAGTTATAAAATATTACTTCCGTCTTTACTTATTTGACGTTTTAGAGGTGGACACAAGAATTAAGATAATAATCGGAAAATATTAAATATAATACTCAATTGTCTATAATACCTTTAAATTCTTTGTTTGGATAAGGAGAGAGGAAGAGTTTAAAGTATTAAAAAAATTGGTAGAGTAATGAGAGGTAATTTTGAAAAAACTATCATTAATTCTTCTAAATTTAAACAAACGTCAAATAATTAAAAACAAATAAAAAACTCTAAAACATCAAATAATTAAAAACGGAAGAAGTATATAATATATATATATATAGGGATAAATCAACTTTTAGTACCTGTACTGGGACACGACTTACAATTTGGTACCCGAAGTGAAAAAAGTTACAAACCGGTGATTGTACTCGAAAAATGTTACACTCCGTTAAATATTAGAGACAAGACTTACAATTTGGTACCCAAAATGAAAAAAGTTACAAACTGGTGATTGTACTCAAAAAATATTACACTCTGTTAAACATTATGGTTTCATCTTTATTCTGTTTTGAAAATTAAGGTTCTCTTCTTCTGTCCTTCTTCTCTCATTCTTCTTGTCTCGATTCTCTATTGATTACTTGTTCCAGTATATTTATTAAAGGTTTTTCAGTGTTTAATTGAAAGGATGAGCTCGTCTTGGAGTTGAATCGTAAATGAAATCGGGGAAGAAGATTGTAGTTCATGCAACATAAATAAATGGATTACACCAGAGTTCCCAAGTCGGTGCCATTGTGGAGCAATGATGCGAATGTGGGAGGCAAGAAAAGATGGAACAAAACATCGAAGATATTTTTCGCGTCGACTTCGCTTCTCTCTTTATGTTTGTCTCTCCCGTTGGATCAATTTTAATGATTATTTAAGAATTGAAAAGTACAAGCACCAGATTACAAAAATTTTTTTAGTACAATCACCAGTTTATAACTTTTTTCACTTCGGGTACCAAATTTTAAGTTATGTCCCTAATGTTTAACGGAGTGTAACATTTTTCGAGTACAATCACCAGTTTGTAACTTTTTTCACTTCGAATATCAAATTGTAAGTCGTGTCCCAGTACAGATACCAAAAGTTGATTTATCCCTATATATATATATATAGAGAGAGAGAGAGAGAATTATTATATACATAGGAATTTTGTTACCATGCGGGTGGTACTTATAAGAAAGGAGCTCTTTATATATATAACTAATTCATGAACGATCCAGATTAATTTATTTTTAACAAAAATATAATAAAATAAAATAAAAAATACAGATTTTTTGAAAAAAAAACTGTTTTTTTAAAAATCTGTGTTTTTTTTAAAAATAGGTGTTTTTAAAAAAAATCTATTTTTTTTGAAAAGACTGCTTTTTAAAAAATCTGTTTTTTTTAAAAAACTCTTTTTTTTAAAAAATCTGTTTTTTTAAAAAAAAAATCAGTTTTTTTTTAAAAAATACATTTTTTTAAAAAAATCTATTTTTAAAAAAATTCTGCTTTTTTTTAAAAAAAATCTGTTTTCTAAAAAAAATTTAAAAAATCAATTTTTCTAAAAAATCTTTATTTTTTTGTTTTATTTTATTATGTTTTTGTTATTTTTAAAACTTTAAAATGTTACCTTTTTTATTTTTAAAATCTTTTTTTGATTTTTTTTGCCACATAAGCAATTTTTTTTGCCACGTCAGCGCCACGTAGATAAAAAATTAACGCCTGTCAACTTTTTTTTAACGAAATGACCCAATTTGAAAATAAGAATTAGTTCAGTGATTTAATTTGAAAAATTAAAAGTTCAATCGGGTATTTAATAAAACTTGACAACTTTGGTGGCCAAATCATTAATTTTGCCAAAAATAATTTATAACAGCCATGTTTTGAACATGGGAAGTATGGGATATTAGGCACCTAAGCTACCACTGCACTACTTTAGATTTTCAATAACAAATGAAGGGTAAATGAGTAATTTTTCGTACTGTTATTATTACTGCCGCTATATCCTGTAGCGGCAGGGGAAAAATATGTCATCCAATATCGCGATCAACGGTGTAGATTATGATTACTGGAATAGTACTTGTGACACCCGATTGTCACGGATAGAGACCCATATATATATATATATATATATATATATATATATATATATACAGAAAGGATCAAGAGTAGAACTCTTAAGTAGTAGAACTCCCTTAAATAATAGAATTGTATCAAAACGACGTAGTTTTGATAAGACGCGGTGGCATTTTTGTAAATATGCGGTGGCATGGTATTTACAAAAATGCCACCGCGTCTTATCAAAACTACGTCGTTTTGATACAATTCTATTATTTAAGGGAGTTCTACTACTTAAGAGTTCTACTCTTGATCCTCTCCCTATATATATATATATATAAAACGACAAATTTTATATAAAAAAAATATTTTTTAATATAATATTAATAATTGATAAAAATATAGTACTGATATTAAGATAATATTTCATTTAAATTAAGATTATAATCTAGAAAATAAATATATGTCCTTAATTTTAATTTTAGAATGATCTATATTTTTGAAACGAAAAAAGTATTATTTGTACGTCTACAAGGGAACAATAACATAAAAAAAAGATTTCATTATTCTCAGATAAAGTTGAAGGTGGATATTGTAATTTATAATCATGATAACTTTTACACAGATTATGAGAAATCTAAAAGAGCGAAATTTTTCGTTGCTTTTACGGAAATAACCCAAAAAAGACTCGGAGAAAATATTAAAAAATAGAAAAGGCAAAAAGTTACAACAATAAATAAATAAATAAATAATAAAATCCATATTAACTCTTTTTGCCTTCGGCACCACCTTCTTCTAAGTAAGCTTTCTTCCTTCTCTCAGCACTATCTAACAGACAAATCACGAGGAAACACGTGGCATAAATTGAGTGAACCTTCCAGCTACTCTTGGGCGGTTGACGCAACACCGCTCTGTGAAACACCGTCACGTAGTAATGCAACCCAACAGCGAAGCCCGCAATAGTCTGTCCCAAGGCCAGTAACTTGGAGACCAACCCAGTCTGGGTTGAAAACACAAGAATCAAGTACATCAACAGCAGCAAAAGGTACAATACATAGCCAAGTGTTTGCAGCACCTGTATACAGACGTAGGTGGACTGCGAAGTAGTGTAGAAAAACCTAAGTGGCTCTAAGCCGGTCACCAGGGCAGACAGGGAGAGTATAGAGAAATAAATGGAGAGATAAATTTGGATGAAGATCAGAATCTTTTGGAGAGAGAAATAAGCTTTGATTCTATTGAAAATGAAAGAGACTAAAATAAGAGGGATTAATATGAATGCACAAGAGACGATTGAAGCAATGGCAGGTGCATATTTGTTACCCACCAATGGTTTGAATCCATTTGTGATCTCTTTATTGGCCTTGTTAAGAAACACTTTGGAATTTGAGGAAATTCTCTCTAAATCTGGCAATAATGTTTCTTGAAATCTTGAGGGTAGATCTCTAAATTCTGAAACTAAATCATCCTCGTCTACCCAACTGGGCTGTTTTGGCTTTTGGGTCTTGGGTTTGAGGTCTGTGGTAATAATAATGGGTTTGGTTGTTTTGATCTTTGGTGTGGTTGGTTTGGTTAGATCTGAGGATTTCTTTGCGGAAAGTGAAGTGGGTTTGGTTGAATTTGATTGTTTTGAGGTGGAATTGAGCTTCTTGAGCTGGGTTTTGATAGTTGGTAAGTTGGAATCTGTGGTGGGTTTGAAGAGTTCGGTTTTGTTTTTGGGTAATGAAACATTGGCTGTGAGCTTGAGAAACTCGGTTTGGTTCTTGGTCGAACTGTCAATGGATGTTTTGGTGAGTTTGGTTTGGTTTTTGGATGATCCACTGGTGGGTTTAAGTAGTTTGGTTTGGTTTTTAACGGTGGAAATTGTAGAATTGGTTTTCTTCTTAATTGGATGAACTCCTTTTTGTAACTCGAGTAATTTTCTACTATTTCTGCTCAATATCATCTCAAGAGTTTGGGTTTCAAAACTGTCGGCAGAAGAGTCCACAACTAAATGACTTGAAACAAATAAAAGGAGTGGAAAATAAAGCAAGATGAGTACCTTCTTGAAACGGAAATCATGGAGTGGAGCCGCCATATCATATATATGATATGGTACTGAAAAACTGTATCTGTCTGTTTTTGCTTTGAAGATCTAATGAAAGTTCTCAAATTTTTCTTAGATTCAGAGCCCCAATTGGGATCTAGATTTATACAAGAGGGGGACACTAAAGAGGCGAGATTTTTATAGTAATGGTTGGTTGATAGTAGGAGTAATACTTTGCTGGTGTGTGTATGAAAGGAGAATGGAGCTTTGTGTGGACTTTAATGCGCAAATGGAAGAATGTAAGGTGAGTTGACAGTCACATGGTCCAAATAAACTAATTAAAGTTTAATGGACTATAGTCTCTTACGCGTTTTACTACATCTCGATTCTTGAATCTGGAAAAAAAATTGTTTTTGGGTTCGTTGCATGGATTAATGTTTGTGTTAAAAAAACTAGCAATCATTCTTTAATTCCATCAACATCAAAATGATCGGAAAGGAGAAAACGACCACCTTTTACTCTTGACAGCTGAGCCATCTAAATGAGAAAGTTGACTACCGTCAATCCAAACATGCATAATCTACTTACTAAAGTCCGGTTTGTTATACACTGAATGACTGAATCAGTTAGTTATTTAGTACGTTTATTTTAAAAAAAATTGTCTGAATAATTGAATTGGTCAGCCATTCAGACGATTTGGATTAAATAATTTAGTATCATTTTTTTGACTAAATAAGTTGTAGAATGAAGTATTTTTTATTTATAATATTAACTACTATATTAAGTAATATTAAATAAATTTATAACAAATTTGAATTTTTTCAGAGAGATAAAATAATAAAAATATGTTATCCAGATGTTTCAGACATGTCAATTATCAAACAATTTTTTTCATTCAGTATTCAGTTTCATTCAGCTTATTCAGATTCAAAATCATTTCATTCATTTTTTATCAAACTGCCCCTAAGCTTGTTAGGCTTAATGTAATAGCAGGGGGCGGATCCATAATTTTTTTTTCATTAGAGGTGAATTATAATTATTTTTTTTAAATTTAATTAAATAAAAAAACGTAAACTAATCGTAATATTAACTTACAATAAATATTCATAATACAAACTAAAAAAGGAAATTTCAAAATAAAAAAATATTTAGATACAATTTTGAAACTTATTTCGATTACTTGTAATGGTTCAATTTGAGCGGCTAAGCTGAGAGCCGAGAAGGCCAAAAAGATAGCATTCAGAAAAGTGACAGAACACACAGAAGATTCAGATAGCCACTTTATGAATCACCATAAACCAAAAGCTAAAACAAAAAAGATGCAGAACCATGTCTGCAAATCATTCAAGAATGGTTCAGGGAATGCTAAGTGTTAGACGAAGTCTACCAAAAGCTCAAACACTTAGTAAACCTAAATGGTGATGGTGCACAGCTTACATCGAATGAAGATGATATGAAAAGTATGAAGATCAGCTGCACCAGAGAAGAAGTGGTCCAGACTCTACGCAGAATGCAAAGAGGACCACGCCAAACTGCTAAATACAAAAGATGTTCAAACTTCAAGAAATCTTAGCAGCAAGGCACCAACAACAAGAAGAAGCCAGGGCATGAGGGGTCCTTGTCCGGAGGGACTAAATGAAGTTCCAAGCCTGCTGGGCTCGAAGAGTTTCTAGGGAACTAGAGAAGTTCCAAGCCTTCTGGGCTTGAAGAGTTCTTAGTGAACTAAAGTTCCAAGGCTGTTGGCCTTGAAGGAATCTTAGTGATTCAGGGTGCTGCCCTTTCTTAGTGGAATTCCTGCTCGTTAAAGCAGAAGAGTGGATTATGAACTTGAGTCTCTGAACCACTTAAAATCACTTGTGTCTTTTACATTCAGTCATTTACATTACGTACCTAACTGCTATAAATGCTATGTATGTATTAACTGCTTACAACTTAACTAACTCTACGAATAATGTATGTATGTTCATGAATATATTAATGAAGGGGATCTTTTATTTATTCCGATGTGCTTGAAAAGATTCTTATGTTTGTCATGTGCTAATTCATTAGCTATACAAAATAAACATGAAAAGTATTTGAAAAGAAAAGGATCTATTCAACCCCCCTTCTAGATCTATTGTGTGCCTACTGGAACTAACAGATTCATTAACGATTATGAACAAATAAATCTTATAATCAGTAGTAATTTTAAAGTAATTCATAATATTCATTATCATATTGACTAAATTTAATAAAATTCATCGGGTCAATTATGAGTCGAAAATGTCTTTAGTTGACTTAAAAAAATTAATAATGATCTTATATTTTGAAACAGAGTTATTATTATTATGGTCCTCCTTATGCAATGAATAATAAGTATTTGCTACATTTTACAAAGAACTCTTATAAAAATTAATTCAAAAAGAGATCAATTTAAATTTAATTCGTAGATAATCCACCATATATGGGTGAGTCCAATAATTATAACCAATCATAATCATATACTCCCTTTGTTCCATGATAAAAGTTTTTATTACTATTTTTGGTAGTCTCATGTTAAATGTCTATTTTTTTAATAACCAAACTTTTACACATTTTTTCCTATTATACCCGCAACATTAAATATCTCATATTTTTCTTATTCTAATTCTCTCTCCATATTTAATAAGTATAATTAATTATGTGCTGAAAATATTTTGAATTGAAAAGCTAGAAAGTCACTCTCTCACCTACATTGAAAATAATTAATGACATATTATAATGAACAATTTTATCATTTCATTTCTCTTCTTAATATGTATGAAAAGTCCACCAGAATTTTTATCCTGAGACGGAGGGAGTACAGCATTTTGTATCTCATTTTTTAACCATTATTTAGTCATCATAGTATTATTGATGAATAATAAATTCTGTACATAACTCAGCAAGACAATTTTTTGATGATTAAAGTTAACCTTTAAAATCTAATAGTATATGTAAGACCCCAGATTTTATGAATAAAAATTTAATTTTTTCGAATATTATGGTGTGGATTTGATATAATGTTATAATTGTGGGTAATATTTATAAATTTGGCAAAGTAAGCAAGTTGTTATATAATATTTGATTGGTCGAGGAATATTCGTTTTATCAGAGAATATTCGTACAACGGCGCAATCATTGGTGGACCCCAGAACGAAATTATTGTCGAAATGAGAAAACAACATAAATATCTTTTTATAAAAATAACGACGAAAGTTTTACCGTTAAACTGTTGAAATACCAGGAGGTAAAAGTACACTAATACGCGTGATTGCATAGTAGCACATGGTATTGATTATTGATGCTTACGGGAAAAGTCACTCACTTTTATTCAATTATTGCTACAATAATTATTACATAATATCTCACGTTATTTGATTCAATTATTGTTGATATTTTATATATTATTAAATCAATAATTGAGACGATACATTTATTCATATTATTATTTACAATATTGACGATATCTAGAAAGTTCTGTCGAGGAGAGGTTTGGTCACCTAATTGCGCGCCAATAAGGAGAAATCCTTATTGAAAAGCCTCCTCTTTCTTGGGAATGATCTGGTTGTTAATATTGCGAGTTATAATAATGATGAATAAATATTGTTAAAAATATGGAAGGGATTTTATGATGTATTTATTGTAAATTTTAGCTTATTATTTGGACCCCCATTTACCCATTTTTTAAAATAATCGGTAGAAAATTATTCAGTATATATATTATATGAGTGGGATGTGGGTGAAAATGACATGTGGGGTGGATCCCACATGTTGAAAGATGAAAATAGAGGGGATGTTATTACGTATAATGGAGGTAATATATATATATATATATATATATATATATATATATATATATATATATATAACATGTGTGTTTGAAAATGTGTATGTGTGGTGGGAAAAGAAAAGGGGGTGGGAGAAGATGTCTTGAAAGAGAGGGAGTGTATAGATATTATATGAGGTGTGTGTGTGTGAATTTGTGTGGTGGAGTGTGTGGGAGGGAAATGAGTATATATATATATATATATATATATATATATATATATATATATATATATATATATATATATATCTATCTAATAAAATATAAATAATTTTAAATTTTTCGCTCACTTAATAAATTATCTGGGTCGTCCAAAGTTTGGGATAAATCTCATCGTTCATACATCTATCTAATAAAATACATCTATCTATCTAATAATCTAATAATAATTTAATTTAATACAAATGACTTTAAATATCCCGCTCACTCAATAAATTATTTTGGTCGTTCAAAGTTTGAGATAAATCATATTGTCCATACAGTGTCGAAGGCACGGGACCCAGCTAGTATATATATGTTAATACCTTACCGTAAAGGTAATGGTATATTATATATATATTATTTTAATTTTATTTTTAATAAAAAATAAAATATATTATATTTTATTATGCATAGTATTTGCATAGTGGCTGCATAGTAACTCAGAAAATTAAAATTTTTTGTCGGTTGTAACCCGTGACAATTCCGCTGTTCAGTCCGTGATTTCTTCCTAAATAGTATCTTTTCCATTCTCCTATAAATAGGATGCTCAGTTAGAATTGAAGATCACACCAGAATTAGAGAATTCTTCTATAATATTGAGCGTATTTCTTTCGAGTTTAAAAAAGTTTTGAGTGTAGAAAACAGTAAAAATTTTCTTCAAGAATATATCCGCTATACCAGTTGGAATACTCTTCTTTTTGAGGTAAGGGGTATTATTTATTTAATATTCGCTTATGATATTATTTTTCGTATTCGTAAAAAAATTTATTTCTTTTTATATTCGTAAGAAATATTATATTCGTTTAATATTCGTAAGGAATATTATATTCGTTTAACATTCGTAAAGAATATTATTTTCGTTCAACAGTCGTAAGCGAGGTTATTTTTTTTTAATATTCGTATGAAATAATAATTTCTTCCATACTCTGTAGTATGTAAGTTGTAAGATCCCAACTTTTATGAATAAAAATAAATTTTCTATAATTATCATTTTTGAATATTATGGAATGAATTTGATATAATGTTATAGTTGTGGGTAATAGTTATAAATTTTGCAAAGTACACAAGTTGTTATATAATATTTGATTGGTCGGGGAATATTCATTTTAACAGAGAATATTCGTACAACGACACAATCATTGGTAGACCTCGCAACGAAATTATTGTCGGATTGAGAAAATGACAAAAATATTTTAAAAAAATAACGGCGGAAGTTTTACCGTTAACTATTGAAACACTCAGTGTTAAAAGTACAGTAATACGCGTGGTTGCATAGTAGCACACGATATTGATTATTGATGCTTACGTGAGAAGTCACTCAGTTTTATTCAATTATTGCTTCAGTAATTGTTGCATAGTATCTCACGTTAATTGATTCAATTATTGTCGATATTTTATATATTATTAAATCAATAATTGAGAAGACGAAGTTATTAATATTATTATTTGCAATATTAACGATGTCTAGAAGTTCTGCCAAGGAGAAGTTTGGTCACCTAATTACGCGCCAATAGGGAGAAATCCTTATTGAAAAACCCCCTCTTTCCTTAGAACGACCTGGTCAATTAATAGTGTGAATTATAATAATGATGATGAAGTTTTTTTTATTAGTATTATTAATGTAATAAAACAGAAAAGCTTTTATATAAAATAGAATACTTTTATAAAGTTATTCGTTTTATTAGACTATAAATAGAATATATTATATTCTATTATGCATAGTATTTTGCATAGTAAAATCTTTTTATATAAAATAGAATACTTTTATAAAGTTATTCATTTTATTAGACTGTAAATAGAATATATTATATTTTATTATGCATAGTATTTGCATAGTGCCTGCATAGTAATTTTTTTATATAATACAGAAAACTTTTATAAAGTTATTCATTTTATTAGATTATAAATAAAATATATTATATTTATTTAAAAGATTTTATTTTATTTCGTTCAATATTCGCAAGAAATATTATATTCGTTTAGTATTTGTAAGAAATATTATATTCGTTTAATATTAGTAAGGATTGTTATTTTCGTTGAATAGTCGTAATGGATGTTATTTTTGTTCAATATTCGTATGAAATAATATTTTCTTCAATACTCTGTAATATGTAAGTAATATTATTTTATTTCAAATTTCGAATTCTACACTCGTTTTATTAAAGTTTTGGCTTCTATACTCCATGAAATTAGTAAAATATCCTTGATATTTGCGTTTCATTCAGTATCTTTTCATGAAAATATTATCCTGAGCATTCTTGATAAGTTTTAACTTTTTCATGCCGGAGTACTATTCACGTGGTTACTATTCTCAAAGTACTATTTACGGGGTACTATTCACTCGGTTACTATTCACACGGGCTACTATTTTTGTCAAATTTTTTTTTTTTGTCCAAATTATTTTTGATACATTATTATTTTTTTAAATTTTACTCCACAAAGCAGTATCATGTTGACCATTTGAACGTTTTTAAACTTTGGATAAATTTAAAGTCTTTAATATTTATCCTTGATCTCGTTTGATTAAATTTTTATATCATTGTCATCATCATCATGCTTATATTATGATGAAAGTCATCTGTGGTCGTAGTGCATAGATGGACTTGGTATGATTATGACTAGGAATTTTTCGGTATAATCATGACCGTAATGTTACAAATGATGTGATAAAAGCCCTCATTGGACCGTGGTGCATTGATGGACAGTTTTTGGTATGATCATGACCATGAGTTCTCTTCGACCAAGGGTGCAAAGATGAATTGTTTTATGGCATGATCATGACCGTTGTTGATGAAAACACGAATATCCTTGGTCCGTAGTGCATGGATAATTCAGTGATGCAGATTATTTATTAAGCTGAGTCTCAACGATAAAATTGATGATAAACTTTTTAAATCATAGAAGATAGTAGATTTTATGTTCTACTTGACTCTTCTAATGGATTGTTTGTTCCGCTGCAGTTAAACTTGGTGTCTAGTGTTTTTTATACGTTTAACACTGTTGAAGGCTAATGATAATTTATTCTGCATTATCTTAGTCATAATATTTCTTACTGGGCTAGTTGAGCTCACCCTTTGCTTTCATTGTTCTCTTCAGGAAATGAAAACATAGCTGGGACTAGTCGGGGAACGGAAAGATGGTCCGAGATGGTGCATTAGTAGTCCTCACTATTCTGTGAAATAATGTGATAATAATTTTGTAATGATGACTCCATTGAGTGTGGATATTGTCTAGAAGAAAATATTTGTTTTAAAACTCTCAGCTTATGTTTTGTCGTACTTTACACGAAAGTTGTATAATTAAGTTGTATTTGAATTCTGTACTATGTATTTGACGACTCAAAATGAGTGATGTATACATATTTTGGAGGCGTCACAGTATACATTAAAGAAATCAATCAAAAAAATTATTCTAGGTGCTTATAAAAAGTTAACATTTGAAGTAAAAATATCAATAAAACAGGAGCTCTCCCTTTTCTACATCTTTTAGAGGTGTTTAATAAAATTGAATAATTAAAATTTAATTAGTTAATATATTTTAATAAATTAAATTAAATAATATTTGAAATTGAAAATTTATTTGATAATTAAAAAATATAAAATATCTGAATGACTTTTAAATTTAAAAATATCAATTTTAAATTTGAAAATATCTCAAATTGACTTTTAAAAAATTAATAATGATCTTAAAATTTGGAATGGGAGGAGTACAATATTTATAGAGACTTTATATATTAAAAATTTTCATTAAGAGACTGTTCTTAAAAATTTTAATTTATATATTTCTCTTACAAATTAAGAGACGATAAAATATAAATAAAATTTTACCCTCTTATAAAATAAAATTATCAAGAGAGATTAAAAGATAAACAAATATCCCGTAAATCTCTTTGCCTGCACTTTCTTCCTCCGACAGTTTGGTTAAAATTGAGGAAGTATTCTTATTCAAATTACTAATAATCAAATTCAGTTCAGTTCACTCAAACATCACGTACGGATTTTGTACATATAATATATTTAAGTTAAATTATAATTTGTGAAATTTTTTAATATGTGAGATCGATAAGAATTATAAGAATACCTCATTTATTATATATATTTAAAAAAAAATTATCATTAATATTTATTTATTTAATTGAAAATCAAATAATCGAAATAAACAATCTCAATATATATATCCTTTTTTTTAACGGTTAATATCAAAAGTTTGAGTTGATATATTGGTGTATATATTACTCATTGCCACTTTACTAATTAGTTATTATACCTTAAATTAATAACCATGACTTATCTAGTATCTATAATGACTTCTTGAGTAGGAGGAGACCAAAACTTGAAATGGTTGACTTTAGTGCATCCTTATTTTATTTTAGTTTCCCATCCAACTAATCTATCTATTATTTAATCTATATACAAGTGATTAGTAGTATATTTTATGGTACTAATGTTTGTTTTTGTATAGTAAATGGCTGCATGGTAGGTCCGAGACACGTTAATCCTGCATGAGTTTCTACGTTAGAATATTTGGACCAAATTATTGTAGGACCACAACTTTATTTAAAGGTCCAACTTGTAAGAATAACTTATTATTTAAAGAGTTGGCACTTTTTTTGTCCCTGGACGTGGGAGTCTTTGCTGGTTATTCAGCTTTTGGCCCAGCCTACATGGGTATTGTAATATTCCAATCTACGTCGAAAAATATGATTTTTTTTTATTTTTATATAAAAAATTAAGTTATTAACAAATGTATATTCTGTTATAATATTTTGAGTAAATCTGTAATAAGCTAAGATAACCCGAGAAGATAATGTTGGACTAGTAATTTCAGGTCTTGTTTGTAGAAATTTAATTTGATTCGGACTCGAAATTTGACCCGTATAATTTTAGAGTTGTTTGGATAGACTTGATTTAATTCAGACTCGAAATTTAACACTTACTATTTCAGAATTGGTATAAGAAATGACTCTCAAAAGCTCGAATCAGATAACTCTTTTTATAACACTTACTATTTCAGTCATGACCTTTACCAACTCTTTTTATAGGATGGCATGGTGCTTTTGTTGTTAAGAAATTAGAAAGAATACAGAAAATTTGGACCAATGATTGACACGGGTAGTCCCTGTCCTTAAAGTGTTTATTGTCCCTTACCACTAAGGTTTGCTAAAGGCTACTAGCAATATACCTCCAGGATTTTATGTCAAAGCCTTTCTCTGTTCTAAGTGATAGCAACTCACTTTCTAAACCTCTAATTTATGCTACTTTGAAAAGATGATATGATGAAAGAAGATGGAGACTATCAAGTTTTGTAATTGAAATATAATTGAGCATTATTTACAAATTAAATAATGTAATAATCACATATCAGTTTTAAAACTTATTTATATCCCATAATGATTAAACAAAAACTGTTTAACCATTAATGAAGTTTATTATTATGGTTCAATGTTAAAAAGAGGCTTTTGGCTCCCAGCGACGATGTGCAAGTGCAAAGTGCGACCCGAACCCGCACCCCGCGTCGCGGGCGTGGGCGGATGGTGCTTTTGCACCACGCCATTGTAACCAACTCCAAGCCTTTCCTTTAGTACAACTAGTGAATTAAACTATTTCACAATATACTTATAAAGTATTAAATAGTTTTATTCCCACTCAATGCGGGACTTAAAGAAAATAGTTTTATTAAACAACAATGAACCTTTTCATGTACTCCACTTTGGATATAATTAAAACACAATATATAACTCCCACTTGAACTATATATTGTTCTCTATTAATCTCCTTGTAATAGACTATCAAATGCACAATTTATTTAATATAAATTCAATCAATTAATGGATCTAAATTAATTCCCAAACTGATCAAAACTCATAAAGAAAAGGTGCAATTAACATTTGTCCTCTTTGATTATTATGCATGTGTATTAAAATAAACGAGATTAAAAATTTAGTCCCAACTTGTTAGAATAACTTAATAACTGGGGGCCTATCATTACCGTCCGATCGACGATTGAGATTTGATCATGGGGTATCCACTTACCTGCTACCTAGTGATACTTTTCCACATTCCAAAATTAATGTCTCATTTTCAATAATTTTAAAATTTTGATATTTCAATAATTACTTTCGGTATTTTCGTAAAGATTTTCTCATACAAATACTTCCCCGTTCTAAAATTTAAAATATAATTTTATTTTTAAAGTTAAACGACGATATATTAAATTTTAAATTGATGTGAATTTATTTAAATTTAGTTGTATAATTATTATAATTGTATAGTATATAACAAAAGTTATTAATCACAAAAAATATTTTATTTTAAACTTTAATGAGTTATATCAATTTTGAAGTTTAATATGTCGTCATTTAATCTTAAAAATCAAATAGTATCTCTAATTTTAGAACAGATGAAATAATAAATGAGAGAGTTTGTGAAAATATTTTAAAAAAATTGTGTTGAAATTCCTATTTTCCTAATCATTTTCTATATAATTTAAATTACAGTGTTGTTATTAAATCAAAATTAAGTTTAAAAATATTCCATTAAGAATAAATTAGTAGAAATAGATTTTTTTTTATCTTAAGAGAAAAAATTATCATTCTAACACCAAAATATTTTGGTGTGGGGCTCATACAATAATGATAATGAGGAGGAGTATATTATTTACGAACCAAAAGGGGAAGCCTAGCCACAAGGCCCACAAGCACATCCTGTATTTGTCAAATGTCATTGCTTTTAATAATAATACAAAAAAAATATATAATTTTTTTAAATTTATTATTAAAATCTTATTATTATATTCTTGAAATAAATTTAAGAATAAGTATGAAATAGATGGCCCTAATGATGGAGGTATCTTAATTCATGGAGTATGTGGGACTGTCACGAAGTACATATGTTGCTATATATGCACCAATTGTTAGGACTGAGCAAAAAACGGATATAACCGAAACACCGAACCGAACCGAATTAATTTAACCGAAATTTTTTGATAATTCGGTTATTTATAATAATTCGGTTATATCCGAATTATATTACGGGTTTCGGTTAATTTTTACGGATATTATTTTTAACCTATTCGGTTTAACCGAAAACCGAATACATGTCTACTTAAAAAAATAATATGACTTAATGACAAATTGTGTATTTGTGTTATTGATGGTTTGATATTTCGGCACTTCGCAGTTCGCAAACCCTCATCACCTCATTTGCCTGATCTTAGATCTCAAACCATCAATCAGCCAATCTCATTCCCATTCTCTCAAATTCCCAAATCCTAATTTCTAAACACAGACTACACAGTCGAGCTCAGAGCTCTGATCTCAAACCCTCATCGCCTCCCTCGAGAGTCGAGAAGTCGAGCTCGACCCTCAGTCGGTCAGTCCCTCATCGGCCATCGTCGCCTCCCTTCGACCGACGGCAGTCAGTCAGTCACGAAGTCACGGCATGCCATCGCCTCCCTTCGAGTTCTTTTGTTTCTGACTTTCTGCTGTTCTGCATCAAGTATTCAAGTCTCTCTCTTTACTTCTCTTCTCAGGTAAAATAATTACTAAGATTATTTTGGTTAGATCTAAGAAGATGAGGACATACATACTAATCGGTCTTTTTTTTGGCCTAAAATGAATTTAGGGTCAGTTTTGTTTGTTTATTTAAGTGTACTTGGAAGCTGTTATTATAAATTTTTCTGGTTAGCTTGAAAGTGAGTAGGATTTTCTGCTCTTTGTTGTTTACAAATTGTGAATTTACTTGTGAGGGTAATTAAGACTTAGGAGGTTGAGGAGAACAAGGATTCTGCATGCAAAATGAAGATGATTGTATTTTGAGCTAGCTATTAAGCCTATTATATTATGTCTGCCAACATCAAGAGCAGTCTTGTTTGTACAATTGGGGTTAAAACTACTGTCATGAAACTTGATGTTATTAACATTTTCTTCGGCTACATGAGCTCAATCAAGTTAAAAGCTTGCATGATAATGTTCTTGAAGCAATTGTATACAAGTCAACCTAAGGAATAAATAGCATATTTTAATGATTTAATCATCTTATGAGTTATGACCCCTGCTAGTCCCTGAGCTTGCTTGCTTTAATTAATTAACCAGGCTGCCAACCATGATTTGGGCTTGGTTTCATGTTGTGCCTGTCACTAGTCAGTCTTGTTTTAGCCTTTGAGTTATGGGGTCTGTTGACTCTGTTGTTCTAGTCTTGTGACTTGCAGTTTTGCTTAAGTTTATCAGGTTACATGAATGTTCAAGTCTTCAACAGGAACAGCAACAGCTGCTGCAGCAGCTAGCAAGTGGACAAGTGGTAGGAGGTTCAATCAGCAAATGGATTATGGGCAGCAAATGGTCATTCTATGAACTCAACATCAGGCCAGCAGCAACAGCAATTCAGCAAATGGGCAACATCAGTTAGCAGCGCAGCTTCAAGCATATTATGTTTATGGATTATGTTTATGGTGTTAATTATTGTAGGAACTGTGTTGTTTATGGATTATGTTAATGGATTGTAAGAGGCTAAGAGCTGTGTTGTTGTTTATGGATTATGTAATTATGTTTATGGATTGTAGGAAGTATGAACTCAACTGTGTTGCTGCTAGTTTTTTTAATTCGGTTTTTAACCGAATAACCGAATAACCAATTCGGTTATTCGGTTATTCGGTTAGTGTAAAATTCGGTTATTTATTCGGATACTTAAAACAGCGTTTGTTCGGGCATCGGTTATAACCGAATTTGTTGTTCGGTTCGGTTATTAACCGAATGCTCAGTCCTACCAATTGTGCTACTAATTTTGGAATTTTTCTGCTGCATTTATCAAATACTGTCTCTGTTATTAAGAAGAAAAATGGATAGCGGAAAGTTATGGCAGCCAATATTGGGCTCAATTCAGAGGGAGGGATACATAAAAACTAGCTACACCACAAAAAGCTTTACATGGCAGGCAGCCAGGCTACTAAAATTGTCGCAAGCACATGGGGCAATCACAATGCACTACGTACTATTACTCTCTTTGTTGAAGCCAGCCATGCATGTCCTGGATCCACCACATGCCCCAGCAAGCCTAATGTGGGAGTGTCTATATAAGTAAGTACTACTACATCTTTTTCATAACAAAGAATCTCACTAAATGTATATTTTTCTCTCTTCATATTTACCCCTATATTTCTCTGTCCTAAGAATTTTTTTTTCCTATATTAATAGTTTTCAATTTCTCATAAAAGGATTGTAATAGAATTTCATACAAAATTTAATTCTTAAATGATACCCCCATCAGTTTCATAATAACTATCTTTTTAGAAGAAAAAATGTGTTCCAATTTATTTATAGTTTACAACTTTTTAAGATAATAAATTATTTATTTTCGTATATTATATCTAACTTCTCTCATTCTCCTAATAAATTTTCTCCCTTACATTAATAGTTTCCAACTTTTCATAAAGGGACAGTGATGAAATTTCATACAATTTTAAATCTTAAATGATACTCCCTCCGTTCCTTAATACTACCTCCATTCCATAATAACTGTCTTTTTAGAAGAAAAAAATTGTTTCAATTTATTTATCGTTTACAACTTTCTAGGAGAATAAATTATTTATTTTTCTATGTTACCCCTAACTTTTCTCATTGTCCCAAGAAATTTTCTCTCTTGTATTAATAGTTTTTAGTTTCCCATAAAGGGGTAGTGATGGAATTTCCTACAAATTTTAATTCTTAAATGATAGTATTAAATGAGTTTCTTAATCTATGTGCATCAAGCTAAAAAGACAGTTATTATGGAATGGAGGTAGTATAAGTTTATTAAGTCGTTTCAGGATTGTGCACAAGTATTAAGGTAATGATTGTATAACATTAACTATAATATCAATTGTCTATATTGTCTTTGTATTGGAATAAGAGATTGTTATTTATTGAACATAAAATAGTGAGAGAACCCAAGTTACATTTAATACTTGGGGTAATATTGAAAACTAAACAATTAATGCTTACTTCAAATTCTCAAACCACTTATATTAAGAAACAAAAATATTTTTCTAAAACGACTTGTATTAAGAAACGGAGGGAGTAGTATTAAATGACTTTCTTAATCCATGTGCATGAAGCTAAAAAAACAGTTATTATGAAACCGATGGAATAGTATTAAATGATTTTCTTAATTCATGTGCATAAATCTAAAACGACTATTATTATGAAATGGAGGTAGTACTTGGGTAATATTTGAAGCTAAACAATAAATACTTAATTAAAATTTTCAAAGGACAGATATTAAGAGACAAAAATACTTCTCTAAAAAGACATTTAAAAAAGAACAGATGGAGTATCTATTTGAGGCACTTATCAACAAAAATATTGACCATGATTTGTAGAAACTAATGCGACACTTCTCATTGGTTTGCATTCATCATGTCTGCCAAAATCTGAGAATTTCCATTACCGGGAAAGTAGTCTTTTTTCATCATTCTCATCAAAATCAAGAATTTCTTCTCCTTCATAGCCTATTTCAATCACATTTTTCTGTTTTCCATGCATCTCATCTGATCCTAAAACATTAAGTCGAGTGTATTCTTCTTCAGAATGATGATTTTCTATCCCTAATTCTTGCATTTCTGATGCTATCAAAGCATCCATTCGGGCTCTGTCTCGATCTCTTGGATATGTACAGTACAGGAAAGAGTAGATTATAACACAAATTATCATTGGAATGCCGATTGCTGTGTAAAGAGCTTTGGCAAGTGGTGCAGCATTTTCTCTATCTGTTTCAATTTCTTGCGAGCCTGTGGATCCCTTTGGAATAGGCTTATAACCGTAGACATGCTGAGCCAAAATTCCAACTATAGGGGGAGCAAATGATGCTAATATGGATTCAAATGACCTATCCAATGCGTATATGCTTGTTCTTGATCTCTCGGGAACAATCTCTGCCATTATTGGACTGTATATATATATATGTCAACAATTCATGGTTTCAAATAACCTGACAGTTGTCTTTTTCTCATGTCCAAAAAAATAAAAAATAAATACCAACAGTTTATTACACTGCTATTTTTCCCTGTCAGGTCTACATATACCAAATAGCACACTAACACTGGATTTGAAATCCAGCCGGTTAAAATTGGGAAATCCTATAGAAACAAGCTGCGTTTGTAAAAATGAGAGTTGCAAATGCATAGTATTTGTATAACAAAAGTCATTTGAAATGCAACTCTTTCTTATATCAATTCAACTCGTTTCAATAGACTGTCCGAATGGACTGCCCATTTCGAAATGCGTAGAATCAAGATCCTCTATCACGTGATGCACTTGCTAAAAATGAAACGTTAATCATGAATTTAGTTGGAACCATTATTTGAACAGGTTTTCCCTAGCTAATCATACAATTGGTATGATCCATGTGAAGAGTATCTCATCCTAACTACGATTAAAGGTAAAAGAGAACATGGGGAAAAAAAGGATAGACAAGAAACGGTCTGATGCACTTGCTAAAAATGAAACGTTAATCATGAATTTAGTTGGAACCATTATTTGAACAGGTTTTCCCTAGCTAATCATACAATTGGTATGATCCATGTGAAGAGTATCTCATCCTATACGATTAAAGGTAAAATAGAACACGGGGAAAAAAAGGATAGACAAGAAACGGTCTGATAGCATCATGGGCTATGTTTTCAGCATGTAGAATAGGAGAACTTAAAGCAGCATAATTTTGATTTCATAAAAAGGAATCCTTGCAAAACCTAAAATAGAAAATCCAAGTATGAAACAATATATAAAAGAAATTTGTTCGAGAGATACCTGTTTGTTGCTGCAGAATTCCAAGATATGATTAATCCCATTATGAACAAGACCAGACCGTGAATTAATGCTGTGGAAGGATCATCAGGCAATGCCAGCAACAGTATTGCAGCTAAAGGGATGGCTGAACCGGCGCTTATTTGTGAAAGAATTATTCTCCCAGCATTCGGCAGGTGTTTGGCAAGTATATCCCCCATTTTTCCTCCACAAAGACCACCAAGTGAAGTAGCAACAGCAAAAATAGTCCACAAGAAAGCGGTTGTTTTGTGGGAGAAGCCAATAAGTTCTAGCCACATGGGAGCAAATGACAAAGCTGACCAGGGAAATGAGCCAGAGACACCTTGAGCTACAATTATTTGGAAAGATGGAATTTTCATAACTTGTTTTGCTTCTTTAACCATGTTCTTTGTTTCAGACCAAAAGGATCTATGTGGAATTTGAGTTTCAGTTTTACTATCAGAATCAGAAAACTGGGGATCATTGGCAAATAGGCGGACCAAAATACCAACTATAACACTTATTAATCCAACTATATGGAAGGCAATGCGCCAACCGGGTATTCCCATGAAGGATGTTGAGGCTATTAGTACGCCACAGAATCCACCAATGATTGAACCGAGGCCTCCAGTTAGTTGTAGCCATCCAAAGGCTACACCACGGTTGCTGTCATCGGTTGAATCAGCTACAAGAGACTGAATTGCTGGTATGACTATGGCTAGCCCTATCCCATTCAGTCCTCTTGAAATTGCAATCTAAAGAAATATAGAAATGTAATTACAGAGCCATAGTTTCAACTGTATGAAGCATAAAATGAAGTTAAGGGTGAATAAAGTAACAATATAACTTACTCTTAACATATATCCTCCACTATGCATCTATTATTACTGAAAAAGAAGTTCATTTTCCTAATTCAAAGAGTCAATTAGGAGACCAATCTCACTCTTGTCCTCTTATATTCCTCCAATTTCTTCCTGAGAGAATACTCATACAGACACTTGATAACAATATTACCTTTCTTTTTCTTTCATCAAGAGACATGAAATAAAGACACATTTTACATAATCACAGTTGTTTTAAAAAATACATTCTCCATTTCATTCCATAACAAGCCAAGTAGTAAATGATAACTAACTAACTTTTCAAACTTAATTATGTTTCCATCCTTCATATCCTTTTCGTATCCCCTTTAATTTCCCACAATAATATATGCATGCCTGCGGCAGCACATACCACTTAATATTAAAGGACCCCAACTAGATAACTTTCCTTTTTCCTTCAAATTTTAGAAGGGTTATCTTTTTAAATGAAAATGATATACATAAACTTGGAGTAATTTCATTATCATGCCATTGAAGTAAGAGCTCATTATTTATAAACATAAACTTGAAACTCTTTTTATGAAACCAGATGAATATTACACTAAATCTACATAATTTCCAATAATATCATTCATCTTTCTCCATCCAAACCCCAACATATTGCATAAATTGAAAATTGCTTACCTGTAAGAAAGTGGAGGAGAAGGCAACGAGGAAGGTGGCGGCGGCCCAAAGGAAAGCGCCGAGAGCAATAACGTGGGCTCTATTGTGACGGAGGGCAAGATAAGCCGCGAGAGGGTAGCAAGCGGATTGGACCATGGATCTAAACAGAGTAAGCGAGCCCAACCAAGTTGGGTCAGTGTTCAGGGCCTCACCAACCTCTTTGTAGACTCCGGGCAACAGTGACTCGTCGGCCCGTTCCATTATTCCGGCAAGATTGACCAGTATGAGCGTCAACTTCTCAGATCTCATCATCTCCTTCACCCTCACTCTGAAAAGGAGATGATATGTTGACTTGGACTCAAAGCCTGATGATCTTAACTTGTCCTAAAGATACTCCTAATTTTCATTGGAAATGTATGTGGGCCCATACACGTCAGATACGAGATTTTGGGGTTTCTACACGTGTATAGCGAGATTGCAGGAGTAATTGGTGATTGCAGGAGTTGTGAGAATAGCAGTTTCCTATTTATATCCTCCCCTGTTTTAGGCCAGTCAAATGATGAGTGCTCTGTTTTCTTTCCTCTGACAGAAATAATCAACCTTGTAACTGATCCATTGGAAGAAAGATTTAAATGGGATCCGGAATTTAATTTCATTTACTAAGTTGTTCAATTGTTGATGGACAGAGAGATATGTCATCTTTCGATTTACGTATCGATACTGTATTAATTAATTAATTAAAATTAATTTTATGTTAATTATTCTCATTTAAATTACGTCAATTTTAACTTTTAAATTTAAACCAATTTTTTTTTCCTTTTTCTATTTTGTCATGAGATAAAATTAATTTTCTTGCTAAACGATGTAAAGATAACAATGGTGCCATGTGGGAGAAGCTTTTTAATAATTTGATATTACACTCTTTTTTAAAAAATCTTGCAATTGGACGGTCCTATTTTTAGTATTGAATCGAACTGCAGCACCTATGAATTAAACATGCAATTTATTAACTTAAATTACCACAAAAATAAAGTTTAGGCCGCAGTAGGGGACAAAAATCAATCACATTATTAAAAAGAATTCATTATATAAGGTTTAGCTCGAACTTGCTCACCCAAGCAGGCCCATGGGTTAGTCTTGGCCCGGCAGACCCCTTACATCCGTTGAAGCCCAAATCTATTTTCTTGAGCTAGGTCTAGTCCAAATCCATTTCTCCATCTTTTTTTCTTGCTATTATTAATTTCATCGATTTAATTAGAAAAATGGAGGGAGTACTCCTATTTTCTTTCACCAACCATTTTCTGTGTTTAATTTTATTAGGGGGCCAAATTGTATAGACAACCACAAAGCAAAATTACATAAAAAAATAAAAATTAGGTATTCATTATTTTTACCTCTGCGTTAAAATAGAAAAATATGGTCCAGTTTAATTATTATTATATTATTAATTTCTTTTTGGAACTTTCAGAAAAAGAAAATGGATTTTATTTTACACTAAAAATGGGACTTTGGAGTAATTGAAATTAGAGAAAATGGTGATGGTGACGTGGGTGGGGTGGGGTGGGGTGGGGGAGGGAGAGGGGGGGTTGTACGTATTGGGTAGGGAAAGGCAAAGAGCCACCGACCATTGTCTCTCCTTGTAACGGACAAAGACCATCTGACACCTCAACAACTATTTCTTACAACCTGGGACCCACATCCTCAATTTTACACGTGTACTTTCCCAACACCGATTTTTTCTTTCTTTCATGTAACCTTGACGTGTTGCTGACGTACGTCGTTCATTCCCCATGCTCAATTATTTGCTTATATGCTATTCCTCGGTTCTTAAAATAATTGTCTTTTTAATTTTATGTATATGAATTAAAAAAATTATTTAATAATTTTATTTAAGAATTAATATTTATATAAAATTTTATTACTATCTCTTTATAGAAAGTTGAAAATTATTAATGTAAGAAGAAAAATTTATTGGAAAAATATGAAAAATTAGATGTAATATAGGAAAATAAATAATTTATTCTTAAAAAGTTATAAACGATAAATAAATTAAAACATATTTTTTCTTTTAAAATGACAGTTATTATAGAATCGAGAGAATAATAATAATAACATTTCATCCATAAACTAAAATTAATTTGATACAATATATATAGGTTAATTGCTCCACTCAACATATATATTTTTTTATTTTATATATATTTATTCTGATTTTTACTTAAAAGAATATTCATGATATGGTTTGATTTAACATTTTATTATCTTTAGGCCCTTCTTTGTGAACCCTAATCTTCTCAAGGAAATGACTCATTCTAAGGGTCTTCATTGTTTTCTCCATTATTGATAATATGTTGTAGCATTTATAAATTTCTTACCCAACACGGTTGTATTACAAGTAATGTGCAGAGAAATACTATTGATACTATTATATTTTTATAATAAGAAAATTTTGTCCCCTATAACTTGGTATTTATAATATTCTAATATTAATAATCAATTTAAAATTATAAATGAGAGTTCAATCTTGACTCAAGATGAATGATGGGGCGTGTTTAATACATGCAAGTCGGATGGGCCAAAAGTTTTATTTTCAATGACGAATGGATGAGTAACGTGTAAGAAATTACCTCTAGGAGTAGGAATGTAAATGATAACCAAAAAATAAGATATGTGTTTGTATTCGTTTAAAATTGATATTATTCGTATTCAACTTAAATGGATATTATTCGTATTTGTTTAGAGGTCGATATTTGTAAATAAACGGATACGAACATTGATACATAGGGGTGTTCACCGGTAATGTACCGTACCGAACCGGTTACCGAATATACCCAAAATTGAGTACCGATACCGGTATCGATTGGATCGGTATACCGAACCGGTTAACTGGTTCGGTACTGGTTTTTATCTACTTTTGAACCTGGTTTTTTCTTCTTTGATATTTGCTGTAAGACCCCAGATTTTATGAAATGAAAGTATTCAATTTTCTTATAATTATTATTTTATTTTATAAATGGTTAAATTGATAAAAGGTTAAAGTTAAGGGTGATATATGAATTTTTTTTTTTGCAAAGTAAGCAAGTGGTTATAAAATATTCGATTGGTCGAGGAATATTCTTTTTGTCGAAAAATATTCGTACGACGACACAATTATTGGTGGACCCCACAACGAAAGTATTGTCGTAGTTAGAAAACGACAGAATTATCTTTTATTAAAAATAACGGCGAGTGTTACCGTTAAAACTGTTGAACTACCCGGTACAATAATACTCGTGGTTGCATAGTAGCACACGGTATTGATTATTAATGCTTACGTAAGAAGTCACTCGGTTATACTCAATTATTGTTACAGTAATTGCTGCATCATATCTCTCATATTATTGATTCAATTATTGTCACAGTATCATCTGCATAATATGTTATATTATTAAATCAATAATTGAGACGACAAAGTTATTCATATTATTATTTTCAATATTGACAATGTCTAGAAGTTCTGTCAAAGAGAGATTTGGTCACTTAATTGCGCGCCAATAAGGAGAAATCTTTATCGGAAAGCTCCCACTTTCCTGGGAACGACCTGGTTGTTAAATATTATGAGATATAATATTAATGATAAATAAGTTCGTGTTGATTAAAGATAAAATTGATAATTCCATTGTGTGAGAATTATTAGTATTAGTGGAAATCGACATTTATTTCGATAATAATTAATGTATGGAGGTTATATTGACCAATCGGGTAATTAATCGAATAAATGAGCTATTAATTGTTATTAATTCACATGCTTATAACTATGTGTTCACATGTGTGTACTATTGATTCACATGATTTACTATTAGGGGAGTTGGTGCAAGATTGATAATACTTGCATGACTAAATTAAAAATGAAGATATAGTTGAAGGTACTATACTATAATTACTTTTTTTTTTACATGTTTAGAACTATTGAGTCACATGATTTACTATTGATTCACATGATTTACTATTAGGGGAGGTGGTGCAAGTTTTATAATACTTACAGGACTAAATTAAAAATAAAGAAAAATAGAAAGGTATTATAATGTAATATTTCGAACCCCAAAACGTGCAATTATTGAAATTATATTTTTCTATAAATAGAAACTCATTCATCATTCATTTCTCACCAATTCACTAAGTCTTACAAGAGCAATTATTATAGAGAGAAATTGTAGAGAGAAAGAAGAAGAGGAGTCTACTACCTTACTATTTCAGTATCCAGTTTCTTCTAAGGTAAGAGGTGGCAGAGGTTTTTGTTGATGATTTTAATTGTTTCTCTCGCACCATCTCAGTCTCATCGTCTCTCACCTCCGCCTTTTTTCTTCTCGTAAAGGATGCAGAGGCATCGAGGCATCGTCACTATGGGCGGTTCTGGAAAAAGTAACTTTCCATTTCACACTCATATTCTTCGTTTTCTTTACCCGATTTGATTCTAGTCTTTTCAATTAAGTTCAATTAGAATTGGGGATCTGTTAAAATTTAAGATTTCATGATGAATTACAGTGATATTATTAAATTCAATGGTATCTCAAAAGAGCAATTTTTGATGAATTCGAATTGGGGGTCTGTTTGGTAGATTTTTTTTTTTGGAGAAGATGAAGTTTCGTGAAATTGCTTCTTCGTGAAATTTTTGATGAATTAGAATTGGGGGTCTGTTTGGTCTGTTAGGTAGAGTTTTTTTTTGGAGAAGATGAAGATGAAGTTTTGTGAAATTGCTTCTTGAAGTTTCGTGGAATTGAAAGAGGAGATCTAGGGTTAGAACTGGGCATGATAACATGTGACTTAGTTATTTGCATGACGAATAATTAGGTTCGTGAATTGAATGAAAATATCTGTTCACCGCATGTAACACATAAGGAATTAGAATTGAAGGAGTTTAATTCAATTATTTTGCATAAAAATATAGCAAGATTAATCTAAATTAAATAGAAGTCATTTGATCACTTGGAAAAGGGCTTTTGACACTTGAAATTCTTGTTAACAATTCAGTAGGCATAATAATTGGGATAATTGATTTATAGTTCATAATTGAGGATATTGGAGTTTTAACCTTTATTTATTTGAATTCATTTATAAAGAAATTCAGTTTAATTAGTTAATTTAGTTTTTTTAATTAGAAAAATCACGATTTGAGATTGTTTAAATAAAATTAGTTTGGTTAAGAATTAGTACTTGGTGGTTTTTATTAAATAATTCCTCGTGGGAACGATAATCTACTTTCACTTTATTACTTGTTGACCGTGTATACTTGCACGTATTCATTGATTGCGAAATCGACCAACAGTCGTGATGCATGGATGATTCGATTTTATTTATTAAGCTGAGTCTCAGCAATAAAGTTGATGAAAAAACTTTTTAAATCATAGAAGATAGTATATTTTATGCTCTACTTGACTCTTCTAATTAATTGCTTATTCCGCTGCAGTTGTTGATCTAAAATTTGTTGTCTATTATATTCTATCAGTTGTTATACCGTTGAAGGGTAAGGATAATTTATTCTGCATTATCTTAGTCATAATATTTCTTACTGAGCTAGTTGAGCTCACCCTTTCTTTCACTGTTCTCTTCAAGAAATGAGAATATAGCTGGGACGAGTCAGGGAACAGATTGACGGTCCAAATGGTTGTTTTAGTAGTTCTCACTATTTTATAAAATAGTGTGACAATAAATGTAATGAGAACTCCATTGAGTGTGGATATTGTCTAGATGACAATATTCTTATTAAAACTCTTAGATTATATTTTGTCTTATTTTACACGACTACTGTTGTATAATTAAGTTGTATTTAAATTTTGTATCATGTATTTGGCGACTCAAGATGGGTGATGTATACCTATTTTGGGGGCGTCACAATACTCATTTTATAATTAGTCTAAGGGGGTGTTTGATAAAAATTGAATGAATCTGAATCTGAATGAGTTGAATCTGAATCTGAATCTGAATGAGCTGAATCTGAATGAAAAAAACTATTTGATAACTGACATATCTTAAAGATCTGAATGACATATTTTTAATATTTTATCCCTCTGAAAAAATTCAAAGTTGTTGTAAATTTATTTAATATTACATAATATAATAGTTAATATTTTTATTATTATTTTTATTTTTTTTTTTATTTTTTTTTTACTTCATTCAGTCAACCATTCAACCATTCAGATCAAAAATTCGGACTTAACCATTCAGCCAACGCATCTGACCGATTCAGCCATTCAGACGATTTTTTTTCAAAACAAACGCACTTAATGATTCAGCCACTTACCGATTCAGCCATTCAGACCCATTAAGTTCTAAACAAACAGCCCCTAAATCATTTTATAAAAACTAAATAGGCATAAATATAATGTAATATTATATTATAATTTAACAACAAAAACTAAAAATAATTTAAAAATAAAACATCTATTTAAAAGATTCTTTCTTTATTCGAAAAAAAGAACCAAGTAATAATCATGAAAAATATTACTTATAACTAATTCACTATCATTAACACCAAAATTTTTAAACAAAACATAAGAGAGAGAAACTATATGTAACTAACTATTCGATATCATCTTACTTACGATCATTAATTATTTCTTTTCTACAAACTAAAAAAATGGTATTAAACTATTAGAGTAGAATTTACACAATCACTTTCCATATACTTTAGCTTTTAGTTAATGGAGAAAACTAATTAAAAAGTAAATAATTCTCACCATTTTGTCTTTGTGAATTCACCATCTTCAACTTCAATTGAAATAAAATGAAAAAAAAAAATGAAAGATCGATTATCAAAGTAGAAAAATATTAATAGCTCAAGGTAATAATTTATATTTAAACCTAATTTTTAGTTACATGTAGGTATTGATTAACCTATGTAGTGGGGTCACATCATCAATTTATGACCAAGTTCAATCGAACGAAAGTAGAAAAAATTGATAGTTTAATTATCTGATTAAAAAAATTAAAAGATTGATCATCGAAGTGAAAAAAATTAATAATTTAGGGTAGTTATTTATATTTAACCTATTAATAATATATGTGAACTTTTTAAAGCATAGTAACTGTAAATTAATTGAAAAATTACAGTGGAGTTCAAAACTAAATTAAAATTTCTTAAAGCTTGAATTTCATACTTTTGTTCGAATTAGAATTTAAAGCAAAATTTTCAATATAAACAGTAATATAAATTTCCTTACAAACTTAAATAAAATTAAAATAAATAATTTCTCATAATCATAATTAACCAAGTATTCACTCCATTCAAACGTTATTGATCGAAGAAACTTATAATATATAATTTAATAATTGAATTTTTAAATAAATATTTAATAATTATAATTATTTTTTCAAAATCTTAATTAAATATTTATTTATTTAATAATAACACACAAATGTATAAAATTGGTGTGTAATATTGTGATAAAATATCTAATAGGAAAACAACTAAAATTTAATAATAACAAAATTTTACTTTTGAGTATCTGACTATAGTCAACAACTAGTTGGTTTGCTAAGTCCTAAGGTTAGTATGAGAAACTACATTTTTGGTCAGTTGCTGCTGAGACATGCCAAATCTCTAGAGATGTACCTCATAAATTGATATCAAGTAAAATATAGAAAATATTTCACAAATAAATTTGATAAAAATTTATACTGGGTGGACCTCACTTATTATTTACGTAAAAAAAAACTTATAAAATTATTAATTTTACTTGTAAAAATATCAATTCTCAAAAGATATAATTGTAGCTCACAAGTCAACCTCACTTTTGCTTCTTGTTTTTTACAATTTCTTAAAATTTGAAATTCTTTACCTAGAATTTTAATATGTTTGAATATTTTACATGAATCTCATATCAGATAAATTCAAGAATATAGATGATTTAATAAGTTTAGTAGAGATTTAACCTAATAGGTTAACCTTTTCGGTAACGAAGTGATTCAACATGCTTATTGAACCAGTATACCCAGGTGTGCACTACATTGGTGATGAATTGGCGTGGGATGACAATTCTGCATTTCGTTTCAAAATTAGATATATAATTTGACTTAAGGTCAAATGATGACATATTAAATTTTAAAATTAATACGACTCATAAAAAGTTAGAATAAAATAAATTTTGTAATAAATATTTTTTGTTATATACCATACAATTATAATAATTATATCAACTAAATTTATATTATATCTTTGTGTGTATAAAATCTGATAAAAACTTCTTTTAAAAAAATTATAGTAAATTCAAGCCTTTTCCGATTGTGACTGAAAGCTTCTTACAAATGGGTATATGCCAAAAAGGTGTGTCACTTTTTCATGTCCCAATATATTTTAAATTGGGCATAAGGAGGAGTTGGCGTATTCATTCAGGCTATGATGCCACTAAGCAGTGTGGTCAGTGGCACATTCTGTGGGCTGAGATGAGAAGAGATGAGAGACAAGAGCCATCATTACTATGACTATGCCACCATTCATTATGCTTTCCAAATTAAAACCCAAAATCCCATGCTCAAAATCTTCTGCTCGACTTGTTCCAAAGACTTTTATTTATTTTTAAAAACTTAATTTGAATTAATTTTTTTAAATTCAAAATAAACATAAATTTATTTAATTTTAATTAATACAAATAATTAAAATATAAATTATTTTAAAAAGTATAATTACAAATTTTGACTGTCGTTGCAATATTTTTATTTTTTATTTTGCCAGTTACTGGCGCTGCTTTTAATTTTATAATCCTACATAAATCATATTAGTTTAAAATTAAAATTATATATAAATTGAATTTTAAAAATTCGATAATTATCTCATATTTAAAACGGAGGTCAGGAGTATTTTTGTTTTGGATTGAAAATTCAAGTGTGAGCTAAAGAGACAATAAATTTCCCAAATCCAATGCTTATCATCATATTTTCCCATAAAAAAATGACACATATGTTTTCTAAAACTAAAAATACATATAATAATTGAATTCCTATGCTGCCCCTGCTGTTTTTTTTATAGGTATAGGAGTAAGGCATATATATAAATTAATAAATTTAAGAGGATAAATTAATGGAAGAATTAAATTTAGTGGGGGTAAAAAAAAATTTTATAGACCATTTTAAGGTTTGGTGAAATCTTAAAAACATTTTTTATATAATTTTTGGTTTTGAATGTTCATCATCGTGTGAAGTGTGAGATACTGTTTGATTCAAGTTTCTGTCTTTTATTATTGTGATAACTTACAATTATGATTTTGCCTTATTTTATAATGAGAAATGGAAAATGACTATGATCCTTTAACATCCCTCCATTTCTAGTAGTTATATTCACTTTAATTTTCTATATCTAACTAATGGATCTTGTATAATTTTTGGTGTTCTGAGTATAAATTTTGAATAGTTTGTTTCTCTTATTTCAAATAAAACTTATTTGAAATTTATAAAAAGATAACAAAACTAAATTATACTTTAAAATTAATTCATAATTTTGTTTGAATATAAAAAACAAATTTGGTTTGAGGCTTTGAACATTTGGAAAATTATTTAAATTGAACTATGACAAGTAACCGAAATAAGTTTAATTCTAAATTATATTTAAATGTTTTTTATTTGAAATTCTTTTTTAGTTTGGATTAAAAATATTTATTTTAAATTATAAATATTATTATAATTAGTTCAAATTTTCTATTTAATTTTAATAAAAAAATTAATTAAAATTCGCCCATATCTATCTAATAAAATACAAATGATTTTGAATTTTCCGCTCATTCAATAAATCATCTGAACCGTCCAAAGTTTGGGATAAATCTCACCATCCATCTATCTAATAAAATATAATCTATCTAATTCTATCTATCTATATCTATATTCTATATATCTAATTATCTATCTAATAAAATACAAATGATTTTGAATTTTCCGCTCATTCAATAAATAATCTGGGCGGTCCAAAGTTTGGGATAAATCTCACCACCCATCTATCTAATAAAATACAAATGATTTTGAATTTCTCGCTCACTCAATAAATCATATGAGTCGTCCAAAATTTAGAATAAATCTCAACGTTCATAGCACGGGACTGTTGCTAGTTATAAAATATTTCTGAATCCTGTTTCTATCCCCCACCATATGCACCATCACTACTATCATCATTATAAGGTTTAAACCAAGGGTGGGAAATTTAGAGTATATAATTGAAATGGAAAAAGTTGATGATCTATCAATCAATGACTTTGGGAAAGATTAGGGACTTTATCATAGAGATCACCGTTGAGTAAAGTTTCCAACAATTCTTTTTGGGTTCTCCCTTCATTTTTAATTTAACATTAGATATATTTTACTACTCCTTAGTAACTAATTTTTTTATTACTAACTAATCTACTTCAAATTTTACCTCAGTGCTTTTTGAGAAAAGGTAAAATGTATAAGAGTACTTTCAGCATGCATAAGTAGGTTACTAGAGTACATAAATACATACATACCTATATATATATATATATATAGGTAGACTCTCTCCGGTGAATTATAGGGGGTGAATTAAAAATGAACTGACTATAGCGACGATTTTATCTGTCGATATATTATAAAAAATCTACTTTTTACGCTGTAGCGATAAATAAAATCGTCGCTATAGCCAGTTCGTTTTCAGTTCACTCCCTATAATTCGTTAGAGAGACGGACCACGCACACACACACACACACACACACACACACACACACACACACACATATATATATATATATATAGAAAAATAATCCGTAGCAAGTATTTGTTATGGAGAAAAATTGGACAAATAGCATCATAACCGTTCATTATAATAATTTGATTTAGTATTCATTACTGTGCAATAAAATATTCTAATAAAACTAAACTTTATATATATATATATATATATATATATATATATATATTCCCACAATCTTACAACAATACCAAAATCACATATAACTTCCCCCCCCCCTCCCCCTCCCCCTCCCCCTCCCCCTCCCCCTTATTTTCCACTACACACACACACTCACACATCAGCGCATACACACACGTTAGATATATATATATATATATATATATATAGAGGCCGGATCCTGTCCGGACTCCCGGACAGGTTTAAAATCCGGACCTTTTTTTTTTTTTTTTTTTTTTGCTTTTTTTTTTTTGAAACAACTAAAAAAAAAAAAAAAAAAATTTATGGAATTGGAATTTTTACATTATACAGTGTTTTGGGTGTGATTTGGATGCCTATAACGAAACATGTCTGTACAGTCTGGGCAGACTGTACATACATTGGTTGGTGTAGGTATTAAAAACACACCCAAAACACTGTTTTTTTGAAAAATTTCAGTTCCATAAATTTTTTTTTTTTTTTTTTAGTTGTTCTACAAAAAAAAAAAAAAAAAAAAAAAAAAAAAAATTTCAGGTCCGGATTTTCTCCCGTCCGGGAGTCCGGACCTGATCCATCTTGTATATATATATATATATATATATATATATATATATATATATATATATATGACACGGATCCAGTTCGGGAGTCCGGACTGGATCAAAATACGGACCCCATTTTTTTTTTTTTTTTGTAGAACAACTAAAAAAAAAAAAAAAAATTTATGGAACTGAAATTTTTCAATAATACAGTGTTTTGGGTGTGTTTTTAATACCTACACCAACCAATGTATGTACAGTCTGCCCAGACTGTACAGACATGTTTTGTTATAGGCATCCAAATCACGCCCAAAAACTGTATAATGTAAAAATTCCAATTCCATAAATTTTTTTTTTTTTTTAGTTGTTTCAAACAAAAAAAAGCAAAAGAAAAAAAAAAGTCCGAATTTTAACAAAATCCGGGAGTCCGGACCTGATCCGAATTATATATATATATATATACTTTATAACTTCCTTTCGATTATTTAGAAAAATAAGTAAGTGGGGGTCCAAATAAATCGCCAAACTTACAACAAATATTTTATAAAAATTCCCTCAATATTTTTAAAAATATTTATTCATCAATAATATACCTTGGAATATTAACAACCATATCATTCCCAAGAAAGAGGGAGTTTTTCGATAAAAATTTCTCCCTATTGGCGCACAATTAAGTGACCAAGTCTCTTTCCTCAACAGAACTTTCTAGACATTGTCAATAATGCAAATAATAATATGAATACTTTTTTCGTCATAATTATTGATTTAATAATATAAAATATTGTGCAGATGATATTGTGACAATAATTGAATCAATAATGTGAGATACTAAGCAGCAATTACTTTAGCAAAAATTGAGTATAACTGATTGATTTTTCACGTAAGCATCAAATACCGTGTGCTACTATGCAACAACGCGTATTATTGTACTTTTATCACCGGCTATTTTAACAGTTAACGGTAAAATTTTCGCAGTTATTTTTATAAAAATATATTTCTATTATTTTCTATCTCCGACAATAATTTTATTTTGGGGTCCACCAATGATTGTGCCGTCGTACGAATATTCTCTGTTAAAACGAATATTTCCCGACCAATCGAATATTTTATAACAATTTGCTTACTTTGTAAAATTTATAAATATTACCCACAACTATAACATTATATCAAATCCACACCATAATATTAAAAAATATATATCAAGAAATTAAATCTTTATTCATAAAAGTTGGGGTCTTACAATATATATATCCGTAAATAAAATAGTTAATAGAGTTTTCATCTGCAGTTTAATATTGCAGAAGAGACAGATGACCAAAATATACCTTCATGTAAAAATCTCTCGTCCGCAATAATAAATCGTGGACGCTAGGTATGGACCAAATTCAAATTTTCTTTAATTTTCTCCAAATCAAAATATAATTCTCCTTCGTCAACCAAAAATCACAAAAAATTGTCAATGGGAGTGTCGAACGTGTTCTGCTGATGCGTTTGGCCATATATTGGATACTGCCATTTGATGAAAAAACTTGGTTTTGGTGGCCGAAGAGAGTTTGGATTTGCGGATGCCGAAGCCGAAGATGAGCATATGATGCAGTAGTTATTGACTGAATATCTCCTAGTATAAGCAGATGCCACAATAGTATTCAATCAATATTAATTGTAATAATAGGGTCCATTGTATTTGAAGAAAACTAAAGAAAATTTGAATATGGGTCGTACCTAGCGTCAGCAGACGACATTTATTTAAAAACAACGTCTTTTCTGAATTGGCTAACCATACCTAACGTCCGCAGTTGAATACTGTGAACGAGAGACTTTTACAAGTAGTGTGTATTTTGATCATCTGTCCCGTTAACAATATAATTAAAATGTGGAATACCAAAAACTAATCTGCGGACAGGGGCCTTATTAACTGTTCGATCTTCGAATGTAAGGTCACGATGTGTTGTAAGGATATCCTTAAGTTGACAACGTTAGCTACAGATCGGTATATATATATATATATATATATATATATATATATATATATATATATATATATATATATATATATATATATATATATATATATAGGAAGGAGCGAACTAAGAACGAACCTACTATAAGCGACAGTTTTTTCCGTCGCTATAGCATAATCGCTATAACATAGAAAACCGATTTTTTATACTATAGCGTCGAAAAAAACCATCGTTATAGTCGATTCGCTCTTAGTTCGCTCCCTCCAGTTCGCTGGAGAGAGTCATGTTATATATATATATATATATATATATATATATATATATATAGGGATAAGGTCCAAAAATACCCCTGATGTTTACACGGATGTCCCACTTCCACCCTAAACTAATTTTTTTTCCAAAAGTACCCTTAACGTTACAAAATTCAGCCCAATTATGCCCCTCCCGTTAACAGATTTGCCACCGAGGCAAACGGAGCAGACACGTGGACAAAATTTGCTGACGAAGCAAAATTAATTTTTTTTTCTTTTTCTTCTCTCTCTTTCCTCTTCCTTTCTTCTCCCTTTCTCCCTTTCTCTCTCTCTGTTCTTTCTTCTTCTTCCTCTGTTTTAAAATAACAAAACTAAAATCGAACAAACACCCATGAACAAAATAGCGACAACAGTAGGAGACAAATAATGATCTTAATTTCCTTGACATTTGGACTTATAAAAGTTGCACAACCTGGACAAGAATTGAGACGAACAACAAAGAAATGACATGGATATATGATATCAATCTCATACGTATATTAGACTGTAATACTAGTGCTCTTCCCACCACACAAGTTTTCTCCTCCATTTCCTGTTCTATTTCTATAGTTTATTTTCGTCCCCTCATAGGGTGTCAAATTTTTACAATTTCACTGTACACAAGTATTCAAAAAGTAATTGACAGCCTTGTAGAAGATAATTGACAGTCTAAAAACTGCATGTCCAGCTAAATATGGAACAACTTGAATGCTACCATGAGATCTTGTCTCGTCTATCACAATTGATCCTTTAGATGCTATTCTATAGCCCCGTCTTCGATGCAAGAGTCTTGAACAAGTTCCTCAACTAGGTTATCTTTAGCATACGCAGCTGTATCTAGGTGTCCCAACTCAAAAAGTTTATCAAGAATGGAATCTTCTGCTGGCTCAAGTGCCCAATTCAAAAGCTGAACACACCAGGAAACTCTTAAATACTTATCCACAAAACTAAAATCGAAGAAACACCCATGAACAAAATAGCGACAATAGTAGGAGACAAACATGCTAAATTGAACATAGCAAAAACAAATCCAAGAAATCCAGACCATCAGCATCCAAAGGTGCCGACGAAACAGGACAACAAAAATTAAAAAATAAATCCAATAATCAGATTCAAAGCAAGTAAATATGAAAAGGGATCAAACAACCCATGAATTTGCAGCAATAAACAGAGCAATTTACGATTAAAAGGGAAATCATAGGTAACAATCAGACCGATCAAAACCCCACCACAAAGCAGAGCCCACAAATCCCCAATCTCTCTTAATGAAACCCTAAATTAAACATAATCGAAGAAGTCGAATATAGTCATTGATTTTCAGAAATTGGGGGAAGGGATAGAGAGAAAGATCAACCAGCTTGTGATTGGGGTTATATTTGCCATGTCAACCAGCTTGTGAAGAGATTGGAGATTGGGGATAGAGAAGAGATCAACCAGAAATCGGTCGACTTAAGCTTGTGAATTTGGGTTATATTCATCAGAGAGATTGGGGATTATTTGCCATGTCAACCAGCTTTTAATTATTTGCCATGTCAATAAATATTTTTGCCACGTGTCAGCCACATTATAAATAAATTAACATCCGTTTGTCTAGCTGTCATTTTTTTTAACGGGAGGGGCATATTTGAGCTATGTTTTATAACATTAGATGTACTTTTGGAAAAAAAATTAGTTTAAGGTGGAAGTGGGACATCCGTGTAAACATTAGGGATATTTTTGGACCTTATCCCTATATATATATATATATATATATATATATATATATATATATATATAGTTATGGGTGATGATCTAATAAATGTTATAGTTATGGGTGATATGTTCAAATTTTACAAAGTAAGCAAGTTGTCATAAAATATTCATTTGGTCGGAGAATATTTGTATGACGACACAATCATTGATATGGACCCCACAACGGAATAACTGTCGAATATAGAAAGCGACAAAAATAACTTTTTTTTATAAAAATAACTACAAAACTTTTACCGTTAAACTGTTGAAATACCCTGTGATAAAAGTTCAGTAATAAGCGTTGTTCTACAATGTACGCGATATTGCAGAGTAGCACACGGTATTGCACAGTATCTCTAATTATTGATACTTACGTAAGAAGTCTTTCAATTTCTTCAATAATTGTCACAGTAATTGCTGTATAGCGTCTAATATTATTGATTTAATTATTGTCACAATATCATCTTCACAATATTTTATATTATTAAATTAATAATTAATAGAAAACATTTATTCATATTATTATTTGTATTATTGATAATATCTAAAAAGTTATGTCGAGGAAAAGGGTTAGATTATTTAATTGCGCGCCAATAAGGAGAAATCCTTATCGGTAAGTCCCCCCTTCTCATGAACGATCTAGTTGTCAATATAGTGAGTTATAATATTAATGATGAATAATTGTTGAAAGATTAAAAATATTTTGATTGGAGATAAGTGATTTGTGGTAGATATTTATTCAATTTTTGATATAAATAGAGGGGCTTGTCATGAAGCGTTTGTTGTAAGTTTGACTTATTATTCCATGGACCCCCATGTGCTAATTTGTCAAACCGTCGGTAGAAAGTTATCTCAATTTTATTTTATTATTATTATAATAGTAATAAAACAGAATAACTTTTTATATAAAACATAATACTTTTTATAATATATATAAAATTATTTATTTTATTAGAATATAAATAGAATATATTATATTATATATAAAATTTTTGTTTTATTAAAATATTTTATTGTATAGTGCATCATAGTAAAATTAAATTTTTGCCCGTGAATTCATCTGTGATTTTCTTATTGTTGGTCCGTAATTTTCTTAAATAGTGCCCTACCATTCTTCTACAAATAGGTTTCTTAGTTAAGAAATAAAAATCACACCAGAATCAGGGAATTCTTCTTCTATAATATTGTGCGTATTTCTTTTGAGTATAAACGTACTTTGAGTGTAGCAAATAGTACAACATTTCCTCAATATAATCTTCGCTATACCAGTCATATTTAGTCTCCTACTAAGGTAAGAGATATTATTTTCGTTTAATATTCGTAAGGAATATTATTTTCTTCCATACTCTATAGTATGTAAGTGATATTATTTCTTTTTATATAATCCTAAATCTACACTTACTTTGATAAGTATTTCTTCTATAATCCCTGAAATTAGTAGAATATCCTTAATAGTTTGCTCTTCATCTAGTATCATTTCATTGAAATATTGGTATAAACTTTCTTATTAAATTTTAATCTTTTCATTTCAGAGTACTATTCATCTGGGGTACTATTCATGCCAGAGTACTATTCATCTGAGTTACTATTCATTGCTGAAGTATTATTCACGACGAAATTAGTGTTTTATTTCTTTGTCCAAATTATCTTTGAAATATGAATCTTGAATATCATTCTTGAATTTTACTCCACAATCAGTGATTATGTTGACAATTTGGACATTCTTGAACTCTGAATATATTAAATTTTAAATCTCTAATATTTATATTTGATCTTACTTGATTCATTATTTATAACATTGTTATTATCCTCATGTTTATATTGTGGTGAAAGTCATCTTTGGCCCCTAGTGCAAAGATGGATTGTTGGTTGTATGATTATGACCATGAATTGTGTATTGGTATAATCATGATTTTTAATGTTACAAATAAAGGTTTGTGGTGAAAATTCTCTTTGGCCCGTAGTGCATAGATGGACATGTGTTATAATCATGATCAACGGTGATACAAACAATTATCTTTGACCCGTAGTGCATAGATAATTTATTAATTGAAAATAATTATTGATTGAAGTTACAGGGATAAAATATTGATGTTGGACTTTTAAATAATAGTAGACATAATGCTCTGCTTGACTCTTCTAATGAATTGTTATTTTCGTTGCAGTTGTTGATGTAAAACTTGTTGTCTACTGTATTATATAAGATATTTTCCTATTAAGGATTAAGGATAATTTGCTCTACATTATTTTAGTCATAATATTTTTTACTGGACAAGTTGAGCTCACCTTTTTTTTTCATTATTCTTTTCAAGAAATGAGAATATAGTTGAGAATAGTCGGGAAATGGAGTGATGGTCCAAAATGGTTACTATAGAAGTCCTCACTACTCTATAAAATATTGTGACAATAATTATAATGAGGACATTATTTGAGTTTGGATATTGTCTACGAGATAATATTTGTATTGAAACTCACAACTTATATTTTATCGTATTTTACACGACAGTTAATAGTTGTATAAAAAAAGTTTGTATTTAGATTCTGCACCATGTATTTGACGACTCAGAGTGGATTGTGTAGACTTATTTTGGGGCGTCACAAACTGGCTATAGCGACGATTTTATCCGTCGCTATACCATAGAAAGCCATTTTTCTATAAATATATCGTCGCTATAGTCAGTTCGTGTTTAGTTCGCTCATTATGGTTCGTTGAAGAGAGTCAACCTCTCTCTCTCTCTCTCTATATATATATATATATATATATATATATATAAAAGAAAAAATATATATACACAGCTGTGTAGTATACAGTCGCCTATGACGATGGTTTTTTGGTTATAGCAACGGTTTATCCGTCTCTATAGCTATTCTGGTCTATGAAGACAGGTTGGGTAAGCCATCGTTATAGTCCAAATATATATATATATATATATATACACACACACACAGATGATCCAGTCCGGAATCCCGGACTGGTCATAAAATCTGGACCCAGTTTTTTTTTTTTTTTGAAACAATTAAAAAAAATTATGGAATTAAATTTTTTACATAATACAGTATTTTGGGTGTGCTTTTAATACCTATACCAACCAATGTATGTATAGTCTACCCAGACTGTACAGAAATATTTTGGTATAGGTATCCAAATCACACCAAAAATACTGTATTATGTAAAAATTTTAATTCCATAATTTTTTTTAATTGTTTAAAAAAAACAAAAAAAAATGGTCCAGATTTTATAGAGTCCAGAATTCCGGACTGGATCCAGACTCTCTCTCTCTCTCTCTCTATATATATATATATACTAGCTGGGTCCCGTGCCTCCGGCACTGTATGGGCAATATGATTTATCTCAAATTTTGAACGATCAAAATAATTTATTGAGTGAGCGAGAAATTTAAATTCATTTGTATTTTATTAAATTATTATTAGATAGATAGATGTATTTTATTAGATAGATGTATGAACGGTGTGATTTATCCCAAACTTTGAACGGTCTAGATGATTTATTAAGTGAGCGGAAAATTCAAAATCATTTGTATTTTATTAGATATATATATATATATATATATATATATATATATATATATATATATATATATAAAATGGATCAGGTCCGGACCTCCCGGACGGGAGAAAATCCGGACCCAAATTTTTTTTTTTGTAGAACAACTAAAAAAAAAAAAATTTATGGAACTGAAAATTTACAATAATACAGTGTTTTGGGTGTGTTTTTAATACCTACACCAACCAATGTATGTACAGTCTGCCCAGACTGTACAGAAATATTTTGGTATAGGCATCCAAATCACGCCCAAAACACTGTATTATCTAAAAATTCCAATTCCATAATTTTTTTTTTTAATTGTTTCAAAAAAAAAAATCCGGATTTTAACAAAATCCGGAAGTCCGGACCTGATCCGGACTCCTATATATATATATATATATATATATATATTAGAATGTAAAGTAAACTAGCCTACGTAAAAAGTGACCACTCAATATACAAGTAGCTCCGTACTGTTAAAAGCAAGCATCAATGGTAAATTAATTGATAGCTTAACCAGAGAATAGCCTTGCTTTTCGATCTATTATAATCAAAACGCCCCTTATTTTTATTTTTTCCATCATATATATATATATATATACTAGCTGGGTCCCGTGCCTCCGGCACTGTATGAACAATATGATTTATCTTAAACTTTGAACGATCAAAATAATTTATTGAGTGAGCGGGAAATTTAAAGTCATTTGTATTTTATTAAATTATTATTAGATTATTAGATAGATAGATGTATTTTATTAGATAGATGTATGAACGGTGGGATTTATCCCAAACTTTGGACGGTCCAGATGATTTATTGAGTGAGCGAGAAATTCAAAATCATTTGTATTTTATTAGATAGATATTATTAGATTATTAGATAGATAGATGTATTTTATTAGATAAATGTATGAACGGTGGGATTTATCCCAAACTTTGGACGGCCCAGATGATTTATTGAGTGAGCGATAAATTCAAAATCATTTGTATTTTATTAGATAGACTAGCTGGGTCCCGTGCCTCCGGCACTGTATGGACAATATGATTTATTTCAAACTTTGAACGACCAAAATAATTTATTGATTGAGCGGAAAATTTAAAGTCATTTGTATTTTATTAAATTATTATTAGATTATTAGATAGATAGATGTATTTTATTAGATAGATGTATGAACGGTGGGATTTATCCCAAACTTTGGACGGCCCAGATGATTTATTGAGTGAGCGGGAAATTCAAAATTATTTGTATTTTATTAGATAGATATATATAATACTCTTTCAGTTTCAAAATAATAATAAAAAATTATTGTTAATTTTTTAAAATCAACTCGAAATATTTTCAAACTAAAAATGATTTATTAAAAATTATAAAAAAATAAATATTACAATAAATAATACTTTTTAGATAATTTATAATATTGATTATCATTACACTGATTTTCAAAAATACTCCCTCTGTCCCAAATTAACTGCTCAATTTTGACCTTTTTAAGTCAAATTGACTTTTTTTAGAATTAATAATTAAGCATATATAAATATATTTCTAATATTATAAAAATTGGGATTAGTAATAAATTGTATATACTTTCTTTTGGTTATAATCTCTTCACCTATATTTTAACAAAAATAGTAAAAAGATTATTTTTAAAAATGGTCAATTTGACTTTAAAAAGTCAAAACTGAGCAATTAATTTGGGACGGAGGGATTAAATAATAATCTTATAGTTTGGAACAGAAAAAGTATTATGTAAATGTTTATGGAAAATGCATGAAACATCATGAATGTATTTATCATCACTAGACACAAATTCTTCTCACTCTTAAGCTGAGGGATGTAATTTTTCAGATTAAATGTATCCTTCATGTTAATATCAATTTGCAACAAAAAGACAAGGGAGGGAGACTGAAGATGCTACAAATAAACTGAAAAAATAGTATTTAACACAATTTATCTATCCAAGCAAAAAAACTATTTGTTAAATATATAGCAACTAATAAAAGTTTGTAGCCTTTAAATAGTACTATTATTATTATTATTCTGAAAATAATATGATTATAATGTATATTTAAATAAATAAAAGTGATCCTAAATTTATTTTCAGTCAAAAAAATTGCCTAAGACGTGTCACCGAAAAAGTCCTATTTTTATAATTTTCAATGTATTTTATTGTATTTTACTATTAAAATTTTGAATACATATATATACTTATAATTAAATTTGTATACTTGTATTAAATCCGTATAATTTGATTATAAAATTAAAAATATAATTTACAATTATAAAAACAAATTAAAAATATTAAGAAACAAATTAAAGATATTTGAATACAAATTAAGAGTAGATTAATAAAAAAAAACTAAAAAAATTAGCCACAAATTATATCCAAATTGATAAAACATTTCACTCTCTAGCGCAGATTCTTCATTCATCCTCAATTAACACAAACAATCAAATCCAAAATCCAAAATTACAAAACAAATTTTAGTAGCTAAAATATCATAGGAAACACTTGTTTTGCATTATATTTGCCCAATTCATTAATTTAAAAAAATATCAGTTCCACCCATATCTTCACTTCTTAAGAACTAACGTTCCTTCATGGCTGCTGCCAACACCATACCTTCATGCCACCGTAATCATCAAAATTTCATAATTGGCGGTGACAAAGATTTGTTTCACTGAAATTTAAACAAACCCATTTCAATCCACAAGAAGATCAAATCACAACCCACTCCCTCTATTCCTATTTTTATTCTCTCCACTTAAATTTTGACATCTAACTTCTTATTTAACACTAATTAACTCTAAAATTATATAAGAGACCAGATGTAAAAATTTAAGGGGAGGACAAGGGGGACAGAGAAAATGGAGATAGGGAATCTGCTCTCCTACCGACCACCTGTACTAAATTCCGTCTAATTGAAAATTCATCTCGTTACTTCCCAAATATTGATCTTTAGCGTCGATACATAGCAGAACCTACATGCGCAGAGGGAAGCAGTCAGAGATCGACGACAATGGTTAGATAAATCATTGTTCCCCTCTTCTGTCTCTTTTTCTTTTACCTTTCCAGATGCGTTATGAGATTGTGATTATGGCTTCGGCTTCGGCTTCGGCTTTGGCTTGGGCTAGGGTTTCCGATGGTTGTTGGTATGGTGAGGAAGATAAAGCTGCTAGTTTAATAAACGATTTGTTTGGGATATTGTAAGGATTGATGATTTGGGGTCACAAAAATTACCTAAATTTATAGTAATTAAGAGTGGCTAATTTGTTTTTTTTGTTTGTTAATCTATTCTTAATTTGTACTCAAATATCTTTAATTTGTTTCCTAATGTTTTTATTTTATTTTTATAATTTTATTTGTAATTTTTTATAATTTTACAAACCTCATGAATATAAAGTCCATGCACAGTGTACACCAATATAAAACAAAAAACCCAACAACATGAATTACCCGTAGTCCAAATAAAAACAGAATGTACGTATATACAAATATATGTATACAAATACTACTAAAGACTAGCTAGCTAGCTAGGAAGGAATATATATATATATATATATATATATATATATATATGCTAGTAGGAGTATTATTATTTACACAAAACAACTACTAATACTACACAGTAAGAGTAGGGAGTACGTAGTATTTATATATACTTTGGTGAAAGTCATGGTTAATATGATTAATAAATAAAATACCAATTAAGCACTTGATTAATGAGAAAAATTCATCATTCTCTCTCTCCATATTTTAATGATGTAATCATTTTTCATTTCACTAATAATTCATTGAAATGAAAGGCCACTAATAATTAATCCGAAGAACAAATCCATGATTCCATATTCAAACCCTCACCTCTTGTAGTAGAAACAGAAACAGAAACATTATCCGCCAACCCCTTGCTGCCATGAAAACTCGACGAAGAACCCGAATAATTATAACCACTCCCATCTCCATTTTCGTTCCTCGGGCTAGCTCGGTCCGACGAGACGAGGCTCGGGAGGCCTGAAATTATGTGCGCATTATTATTATTATTAGTACTATTCGTAAGTTGAGGCCCATGGGTCAAGCCAAATTCATCCAAAGCACGTACACCCGTTTTAAGATGTGACGAATCATTTGAAGCAATTTCGTGTAGTGGGTATTTAGGAGATTGAAGGAAAGATTGAAATGTGAGAATTGGGCTCTGAATTTGCATGTTGTTGAGTGTATTTTTACTAGTTGCTCGAGGTGGATTCAAAAGGCCTAATTGACAAGTGCTAGTAGTAGTAGTAATATTGTTAGTACCATTTAATAACGGCTGGGCTTTTTGAGGAAATGGACGAAGGAGATTATGATAAGGTGGTGGTTGAGAGGTGGAGGAGGGGTTGAATCTGATGGAGGAGGGTGTACCAAAGAGATCGAGTCTGGTTCTGGGGAACGGTGAGGATGATGTGAAGGGTGGAGCTGGTATGCCAGTGAACTCCTGAACCATGGCTCTAAAATTTGTTGCGTCTGTGGTCAACACAGTGGTAGGCGCACGCCGAGAAGCTCTGGATCTTTTCTTTGGGTTACGTGCCACCTGGGTCTGAGCTTGATCCGCTGGAGCATTCAGCATTGACGATGATGCTGCTGCGGCTGATACAGACGGTGGTGTGTTTTGTGTGAGTTGCGCAAATGGGAGTGTTTGTGTTTGAGGGTTAAAGAAAGGGTTGGTCGGATTTGGATCGGAAGGATTTGGATGGAATTTGGGCCAACCCATGTCGAGATTTAAGAGTGGGTTTGGGTTATGTGGGCGTGAAGAAGAAGAAGAAGAAATGGGTGGGTCGAAATAGTTGGATAAAGGATCAAACATGGGGGAAGGTTGAGATTGAGATAAGGGGTTAAAAATGGGTCTCAGGAAGGAGGAATCCGCGGCGCGTAAACCGTACTCGTCATCGCCGCCACTTGATGATTGTAAGCTCTCACTGTTTCCAGAATCCATGTGGTCGTCTGTGTTTTTTAGAGAGAAGATGAAAAAGAAACGAATAATAATAAAGGCCAGTAAGGGGAAAATCTTTCAGACCATTAATATAATTTGCTTAGTAATTTAAGAAAACATACCGCTACCACAAGTATTTATGAGGAACTGCAAAACAAAAGGAGAAGCTATAAAAGTAGAAGGATTTTGATTTTTGAGAAAGAGGTTAAATTCAAAAAGTAGGTATATATGTCTTTAAAGCTCTGATGATCAACAAATTAAAGAGGGGAAGTCTCTTTTGAAGGTTTCTCTTTCAGGTGTAATTTGGATCGAGGATAAAAGAAGAAGAAGAAGAAGAAAAAACAGCAGAAAGGTCATGAGGATGAGAGCTAGCTCTGTGTTTGTTTTTCAAGGAACTGATGATGGTGATATGGGATGATGAACTTGAATTAGGGTTTTACTAGTATGGAGCAGAGGAGATAGAAAAATAGAAAGGGAGAGAAAGGAGGAAGTTGGTCTTTAACCATTCATATATTTCTGTAAAAGAGAGGCGGCTTCAGCTCACATTTCCACTAAAAAGATCAGACTGGGGTCCCCATTGATAGAGATAGAGAGAGAGAGCATGGTTCACGATAGGGTGGCGACTGCAAGCGGTCAAAGTGTGCCGCGCGCAAAGTTAGTAGTAATATTCCGCTAGTTTCCGTTTTCAATGTGAAAAGTTAAAAAAAATAGTAGTAGTAGTTGTAATCCAAGGTTAATACAACTAGGGCGGTAAATGGTAATCAAAAAATTTGTATTCGTCCGCATTCGTATTTAAAAAAATAGATATTATTCGCATTCGAAAAAAATGGATATATTCGTATTCGATTTAAAGGTATACGTAAATAAACGGATACGAATACGAATATAAGTGTATTCGTATTCGATTAACATCCGTCCGTAAATATATCCGGCGGATACGGATATCCGGACTCCGTATCCGAATAACTTATATATATATATAGGGGCAGGATCAGGTAAGGGATCCCTTACTTTCTTAAAATGAGGGACTTTTTTTTTTTGCTTTTTTTTTTGTTTTTTTAAAACAACTAAAAAAAGTTTAATATTTTATGGAACTGAAATTTTTTCATAATACAGTATTTTGGGTGTGATTTGGGTACGTATAACAAAACATGTATGTACAGTCTGGGCAGACTGTACCACCACTTTTTGGTATAGGTATTCAAAACACGCCCAAAACATTGTATTATGGAAAAATTTCAGTTCCATAAAATATTAAACTTTTTTTTAGTTGTTTTAAAAAAAGCAAAAAAAAACAAAAAAATGGCAATATCTTTTTTTGTAAAATAATGTATCAATAATTATGATGAGGATTTATTTGTATGTGGATATTGTCTAGATGACAATATCTGTATTTAAACTCACAGTTATATGTTGTAATAATAAAGTTGAAGTTAATTCTGTACCATGTATTTGACAACTCAGAATAGGTGATGTTTACCTATTTTGGGGGCTTCACAACCACAGTACTAACAACCAGGTCGTTCCCAGGATAGAGGGGGCTTTCCAATAAGGATTTCTCCTTACTGGCGCGCAATTAGATGACCAAACCTCTCCTTGACAGAACTTTCTAGACATTGCCAATAATGTTATCTGATAATATTATTCAAATAATATGAATTATTGATCTGATAATGAAAAATACTGTGCAATGACAATTATTGACACAATAATAATATAAATATCAACGCAGCAATTATTGAATCAATAAAGTAATGAACAGTAACTCATGTAGCAATTATTGAGTAGTGCCTTCTTACGTAAGGATTAATAATTCAAAATACTGTGCAATACCGTGTGCTACTGTGCAATAACGCGTATTACTGTATTTTAACTACCGGGTATTCTAACAGTGTAAATGGTAACAACTACGCCGTTTTTAAACAACTTATATTTGTCGTTTTCTTCCTCCAATCGCTTTCCGTTATGGGGCCCACACATGGCTGCGCCGTCGTACGAATATTCCCCGACAGTACGAATATTCCACGACCAAACGAATATTCCCCGACAACAATGAATATTTTATAACTATCCACATTAATCAAATCAACCCTTACTATTCAAAATAATAATTAAAGGAAATTAAATTTCATTTATTAATTATTTGGGGTCTTACAACCTCCCCTGCTTATGAAATTTCGTCCTCGAAATTGATATACGTACCTGGTGTTTCGAAAAGGTGAGGATACCTCGCTTTCATTTCCGTTTCCAACTCCCAGGTCATTTCCTCTATAGCATGATTTCTCCACAAAACTTTAACTTGTGGTATTACCTTCGTGCGTAGGACATGCTCCTTCCTATCCAAGATCTTGACAGGTACCTCCTCATACGATAAATCTTCGGCTATCTCGTCCGGTTCTAACTCAATGACGTGGTTCAGTAATATTATTTTTAATAATTAATTATTGATTATTATGATAAAGAAAATATTTATTTTATGTGGATATAGATGGAGAAAATTTTTAATGTGACAATGGTTGAAAATTAATATTTTATATTTTTCTGATAAAATAATTCATTTAAATATATTATTTTAATAATATATTAACGATGATATTTTTATAATGAATGTGGGATATATGAGTATATGAGGAGGTAGAGTATTTTTGTGGCATTAAATATTTAACACATATTTTGTGTGTCGGTGGACATAATTTTTGACCAAAAATTGAGTATAGACTATAAAATCGTCCGTTTGTGGATTTCGGTCAATTTCTATTTGGAATTTGGAAAAATTTTCTTCTGCAAAGTTGTAGAGAATGGAATTTCCCATGGAAAATCGCGAGTTTCGAATTTTTCTGATAAACGAGCTATTTTCTACGAATTATTGAAGTTTTGAAAAATAAAATGATTTTTATTAAATAATGGGTGAGACCCACTCTTGTTTGACAACATGTGGGCTGCTGGAAATTTATTTTCAAGAGTGGCATGCTGGTCTTTGATGGCTAGCATGCGTAGAAATGTAATGTTAAATAATAATAATTTATTAATTTAGTCTCCTTTGACGTTCTAGCATTTTCCTATAAATATAGGGCTAAGTTAGAATTGAAAATCATACCAGAAACAAAGTTTTCTCTCTTTCTCTCTCTATATTATCGAGCGTATTCTTGTGAGTATACTTTGAGTGTTGCTATACGGTGCGAGTTTCTGTCAGCACTATACCGAAATTCAGTCAGAAGTACGGTTATTTTGAGGTAAGGGATGTTATTTTCTTCTTAAATGATATTATTTTCTTCAATATCATTATGCCGAAATATTGGTGAACGTTTTTATCAAATTTAGAACTTTTGTGCCGGAGTTACTATTCACGTATACGGTACTATTCACGAATACGGCACTATTCACAGAAAATTTATTTTTTTTCTTTTCGTCCAAAATATCTATTGTGGATACTAGCTTTGATTGTATCCATGTTTTGATCATTCTTGAATTTTACACCACTATGATTATTTTTGAGGTATTTTTGGACATAGATAAAACAAAGTACGAATCCTTAATCCTTAATCCTTGTCATTTTGTTTCACTGGATTCGCTTCTTTAAAAATATTTTTATCATCTTCAGTCTTAAAGGATGTTATTATTGAATATCTTTGGTCTGTAGTGCAAAGATGAATGATTTCTGATGAATATCTTTGGCCCGTAGTGCAAAGATGAACAGGTGTTTAGATGAACATGACTAACAGATGAATATCCTTGGCCTGTAGTGCAAGGATGAATATATAATTCAAGATGTGCATTGATTGATGTTACAGGGATAAAAATACTGTTGATGGACTGTTAAATTCATAGACATTAGTAGATTTCATCATCTACGTAACTCTTCTATGAATTAATATTTTTCGCTGCGAATATTGATTTAAAACTTGTTGTCTATTGTATTCTATTAGATTTTTCTCTGTTGAAGACTAACGATAATTTGTTGTATATTATCTTAGTCATAATATTCTTTACTGAGCTAGTTGAGCTCACCCTTTTCCTTTTTGTTCCATTTTTCTTCTCAGGAGACGAGAATATAGCGAGTACGAGTCGGGGTATGAATTGATGGTTCTTGAGAGAGTTGTTTAGTAGTCCTCACCATTTTTGTAAAATAATGTATCAATAATTATGAAGAGGATTTATTTGTATGTGGATATTGTCTAGATGACAATATCTGTATTTAAACTCACAGTTATATGTTGTAATAATAAAGTTGAAGTTAATTCTGTACCATATATTTGACAACTCAGAATGTGTGATGTATACCTATTTTGGGAGCGTCACAGCTAATCATTCCTTGGAGTTCCATAAGATTTTAGTTTCTTTCTGTAGTTGATCCGGGCTTATTTCTCTGTCATTGAATCGATCAAATCCCTTCTAGAATGCCAGTGATTCTAAAAATATATTTCATGAATTTATCATTACAAATGAGTTTATATGTTGACTAATTTCATATCTAATGTAAATTGTGAAAATTGTGACTATATAACTTGAAATTGACAATCAGAAAATAAAACAATAATATGTGAACCTTACTTTACTACTACCTCAAATCTGGCCCCATACATCAAGATTATCAATATTAATTTCTTATTATATATAACAACACTCTTATCAATTACGTAAAAATGTTTTATTCATTTACAAATATAGGATCAATCTAGACATTTTTTTATATCAGTTTGAGATATTTTCATGTTCAAAACTTATATGAATTTATTTAATTTTATATAGTACAACTACAAAAATTATAATTATTTTAAATACAAATTACTAAATTTATTATTTTAAAATAACTTCAATAAATCATATAAATTCTGAATTTGAATACACCTACCTCCTATTGTCTTTGAAAAGTCAAGGTTGGAGTACAAAAATAAGTTGACTACTTTAATTAAACAATAAGATTCATAAATAATAGTTTTAACTTATTCAAAATACTTTTTATGAAAAATATTTTAGATTTATTATAATATTATTGTGCATAATAAAATTACATACTATGACTGAGTAAAGAACCAAATTGTCTCTGAAACCACACAAAAAATCGCATAAACCGCACCAATTAAAATTGCACCAATGGTTCCAGCATATGTGGCGGTTTTAGGTGGGTTGAAAACTTGAATTTACAGTTTGGGTTTGGTTACTGGCAAAAATCGCATACATAAAACCGAAATCGCACCATACGCCAACAAGTTGTAGAAGTCAAGTTGTCTAGAGTGATTTATAAATTTCAATGGATATATGATTGAGTTTACCATCATCATCATTATAATAACAATAATAATTTACAAGAACAAGTCCGCTAACAAACTTTATTCGTTGTTATCCAGCACTATATTTATATAGGACAATGATCCTCTCCATTTCAAATAAATGGAGACTTTCCATTGGAAATGAAGAGTCTTCATTTCATGGTCCAGATTTAAAATGTATTCGAATGTGACAACATGTTAACAGGAGAGAGAGATGATTTCAAATCTGAACCATGAAATGAAAAGTTTTTATTTATTTGAAATGGAGAGTATCCAAGTCATTATATAGATACATACCTGCTCATATACATAAATATTTTTCATTTTCCTAATATTATTATCTTAAACTTAAAGGTTAAACTTATGTATTATTTGTTTTTCTTTATATGTAGAGTGTTATATATGATCATAACAAATTTTATCGATATTAAATAAATATCACTACAAAAAAATAGGTCAATGTCGACGGGCCTATTGTCGACAGCATATACGTCGTCGGTAATGACGTCAATGGTGACGGTGTGACCATCGTTAATGTATGTCGTCGCTAATGCACCCTTCATCTCCTCCCTCGTTTATATTTTCACTTAGCATTCGCGCCAAAAGTAAAGGTCGACGGGATAATGTCATTGGCGATGGCACGTGCCGTCGATACTAGCCTTATTCTCGACGAGATTAATATCAACGGCAAGGTCGTCGAGAATGAGGTCTTATTTTTAATCCCCCTGATTCAATTTTCTTTTTCCACTCTATTTTCTTTTCCCTTGCATTCTGTTCTTTTCCTCTGTTCCTCTCGCCGTCGATCCTCGTCGGCGTTACTCGTCGTCGGTCATCGTCGTCGATCCTCGCCATCGTCTTCCAACTTCCACCGTCTGGATTCCCCATTTCTTCTTCCCCCTTCCTTGGCCTGCAACACTATTACAATCTCCCCCACTTTTCGTCCCCTCTCAGCTCTGTTTCTACATTTCTCATTGTTGGCTTCAATTAGTAAGTTATAATTTTTTTCTTCTTATGGTTTAATTTGTATATAAGTTCCAATTTAATTATATTAGGGTTTAATTTGGGTTTTTTTCCAATTTTCTATTGTTTTGTTTTGGGCAATACATAGCAATGGGCGTTGACATTCTCTGCCATTAATTTCTCTCTTCTGTGTAAGTTTTTCTTTTATCTCTTCTCTTTTTTAGAGCATTATGTATGATAGTTCATGTATGTTTATTTGAAATATTTTCATATATTATGTATGTCAATTCGTGTAAGTTTATTTCTTTTGTATATGTTTTATGAAAATATTTGACATTAGAGAAAATATTCAGTTGTGGCCAAGCAGTGAATTAACTTAGATAGATTTTATGCCTATTGGAAAATTAGAATTAGGAAGAGGACTATTTTATAATTAGTTTCCAAATAATCTTTTAAATATGTAAATTTAAATGTCAATGTCACAATGTTTTATAATCATAAAAATTTATTTAATGCGAGATTGTAGCTTTCGTTTCCTCTACTACATAAATATGATTTTTATATGACTTTAGGACAAAACGAGTATCGTGTAAACAAAGGAACTCGTTTGAGTTTTGACAAAAAGTTTTTATTGAGAAGATGTTTACATCGACTTTACTGTCACCAACTCTTTCTGGATCCAACATTGGGGCCACTCTCTCTTGTAAATTAAACATTATAAACTAATTAATGAAAGATTTCATATGTGATATAGATACAACATTTTCCATCAGATAGAAACACGAAATAAAAATCATTTGTCATTTTCTTTTTTAATTGTTTTGGTTTATGTGATCGGTCTAGATTTAGAAATTAGTTAATTTTCGTTTGAATTATGGTTAAATATTGAGTAATTGTTTGAATGTATGGGTATGCTTGGATTTTTACTGATTTTTATGTGAATTTTTTATCTGAAACATGGTGTTGCATGTGTATGATGGGATGTGAAAATTGGGGAGTTTTGTGGGGAGTATTTGAATTGAGGAATTATAATGGAAATTAGTGTAGAAAAGGGAGGAGGTGCTGAAATTTCAAAGAAAAGTAGCTTTGTGGACGTTCAAGGACTATATAAATCTAAAGTTTCAAATGAACAGAATGGTAAGAGGATGAGTAGGAGTAGTTTCGAGGCGGAGGTGAATAGGGGTAGTAGTAGTTTTGTAAAATAGGTGGGTTTAAGTAGTTTTGTTAATGGTTAGGAGTAGTTTTGATAACATACATGTCTTAAATGACAATTAAAAAAGAAAACTAGTGTTGCTCAACAAGTTAGTCTGGCTAGTCACTTAGAATCATAACTTATGATTTTTAATTTTATTTACTATTTATGTTAGGATTAGCGATTGTTAAAACCCATTTGCCTAACTTAATGTTTAATTATTGTGTTTAATAAGCTAATGATGTCTGTAAGACCCCAACTTATTATGAATAAAATTAAATTTTCTCTATTTATTATCTTGAAATAATAAGGAGTTAATTTGATATAATACTTTGGTTATGGATGAATTGTGCAAATTTTACAAAATAAGCAAGTGGTTATAAAATATTTATTTTTGTCGGGAAATATTCGTTGGTCGTGGAATATTCTTGTTGTCGAGGAATATTCGTACGACGGCGCAACCATTCATGGGTCTCATAACAGAATAACGGTCGGATGAATAAAATGAAAAGTTTAAGTTTTTATAAGTAACGGCGCAGTTGTTACCGTTACCACTGTTGGAATATCCGGTGGTTAAAATACAGTAATACGCGTGGCTGCACAGTAGCACACGGTATTGCATTGTATTTTTGAATTATTGATTCTTACGTAAGAAGGCACTACTCAATAATTGTTACAGTAATTACTGTTCAATATTTTATTTTATTGATTCAATAATTGTTGCGTTGATATTTTATATTATTAATTGTTGTTTCAATAATTATCACTGCACAGTATTTCCCACTATCAGATCAATAATTCATATTATTTAAATAATATTATTAGATAGCATTATTGGCAATGTCTAGAAAGTTCTGTCTAATGAGAGGTTTGGCCACCTAATTGCGCGCCAGTAAGGAGAAATCCTTATTGGAAAGCCCCCTCTTTCCTGAGAACGGTCTGGTTGTCATTATTGTGATTTTGTAATATTATTTATGAATAATTATTTATTGATTTATATGATAAGAAAATATTTATTTTATGTGGCTATTAATGTTGAGGTGTTTTATCAGTATTTTTGTCGGAATGGAGGTATTAAAAATCAAATCAGTATTCTTGAGATATATTGCGTGAGTTATAGTTTTTAATCCGTCTGTTGGATCGTTGATTTGAACCCTTAAAAAAGAAGGTATGATTTGTTATGAATTTTAAGAGGTGGCTGATTCGGAAATTATGTTATAAAAGATTTTTGGTGGAAAATTCTAGAATTGAGCAGGCCCCATTTTTGGTTGGTGAGAAATGTGCTCAAATTTTATTTTAAATATGGTGGGTGGCAATAGTAGCAGGTAAAGCCATCAGGTAGCAGGTCAAGTCTGCTTCGGCGTGCTAGCATTTTCCTAAAAATAGGTGCTTAGGTTAGAATTGAAAATCACACCAGAAACATAAGCTTTGCCTCTTTCTCTCTCTATATTATCGAGCGTATTTTGTGAGTATTTAGATACTTTGAGAGTTTCTATTCAGTATAAGTTTCAATCAGCATCACATCCAACCTTTCATTTTGAAGTACTGTTTCTTTAAGGTAAGGGATGTTATTTTCTTCTTAAATGATATTATTTTTATCAATATCATTATGCTGAGATATTGTTATGAATTTTATTGTGGAATTTCTACCTTTTTGTGTCGGGGTTAATATTCACGTATACGACACTATTCACAAATATGACACTATTTACCGAAAAATGAAATTTTCTCTTTTTCGTCCCAAATGTCTTTTATAATTACTATCTTTGATTGTATCCATTTTTTTATATTTATTATTGAATTCTACTTCACACTTGGTTATTATGCAGTATTATTGAATTTGGATAAACCGAAATACGAATCCCTAATATTTGTCCTTCTGTCTTACTAGATTCGTTCTCTAAAATGTTTTTCATCATC